>PVLA01000065.1:600000-908534 GCA_004027455.1 Hydrochoerus hydrochaeris
TGTAGCTTTGTCCATTTTTTCAGGATTTCCTTTATTTCAGAAGAACTTTTCTGCAGTGATTGATATTCTCCCTCCTCTTCAGAAAGCTCTTCAGCTGCCATTCTCTGTTGCTCAGCCAGAAGTTGCTGAAGTTTCTCTATAGACAGTTCCTTTGAGTACTCCTCCACTAGTTCCTCAACATCACACTACTATCTACCTGCAAGCCTGTGAACTCTGCTATAGTGATGTCATCAATTGCAGGGTCAGTTGAAAACTCAGACTCCTCTACACAATCTTCAAAGTCTCTCTCCTGTATAATTTTAGACCACTCTTTCTTCCAGACAGATCTCAGTGTCCTTAGAGAGACATCAGTCCAGGATTTCTCAGTCCCACACAGGAAAGGATGTTGTAATGTTCTTCCCAGAACTCTTTAAGGGTTAAATCTGTATCTGGAAGCACTTCAGAAACGATTCCTTGATATATAGCTTCTTAAAGTTTGCTAAAAACTGCTGGTCCTAACCCTAAGGCTGTGTAGAGGACTTGTATTAGATGGAAAGAATGCACTTGAGAACCATGGGAATTCTTCAGCCAATTCTTCCAAATTTCATGGATGAAAAGGAACATTGTCTATGGTAAGGAGACTCTTGGTAAAACTTTGTCCTGGTCTAGGTATTTCTTATCAGTAGGAGAGAAAGCCTCCCTGATCCACTGAAGAAAAAGTACTCTTGTTATTTGGCTTTTGCATTAGATCTCTACATGACCCCTAGCCTATTGACTTCATGTTTTCTGAACAATGTAGGGGAATGATAAACCAAGAGAGTCTTTTATCTTGAGGTCACAACTCACACTGGCACATAGCAATAAGGTTAGCCTATCCTTCATAGGTTTGTGGCCTGGCATTTTATTTTCTTCCTGGATAATGTACTCCTGGTATTTTCTTCCAGAAAAGGCCAGTTTCATCACAGTTGCAAACTTGATGAGCACAAAAACCATTTCTCCATGTCATTGTTTTGAAGTGATGCATGTAATTTTCAACAGTCCTTTTATTGGCACAGAATGCTTTACCATGCCTAGTTATACTATGAACCCCAGTTCTTGCTTACTGGCACTCCTTGATGGATTATCCTTTATGAGATCTGCATTATAACCCTAGGTTTTTTACAAATTATAGACTCAGGCTATAACCTGGCATCTGGCATCTGCCTTTCACTATCCACATGATCAGCCATTCTATCTCATATAATGCTATTGTTTATGACTTACTAATCTGAATGATACCTTTAGTAATGCTAGCTCCCTTACACAAATCTTTGTGAGATTGTTGAAATAGTGGATTTTGACATGTTGTACTTACTAATGAGGTTAGTCACACAAATGCCACTCATATTTCTCCACAATTGCTGCAGCCTGCATAGGGTGAGGGACTGCAAGAGGATGAGAAAATAAGAAACAAAGCTGGGCTCAGGTGGAGCCCTTACTCTCCTGATGGGAGGAAAAGAACTGTCTCTTCACTGTAGGGGCGTTTATTTATACATGTTTACAACTTAATGTCACCTGGTACCCTTTTGCCTAGCAACCCATTGGTTAGATTGTCTAGGGGCTTGGTGATTTTCTGGGCTAAAGCAGCACCTCACATGGATTGCCCCGGTTGCTCTTTGTTCTTGGAATGGCCATGCTCCAGCCCTGCACATGTGATCAGTTTTCAAGTTCAATGGCTCCTAAGACACATTTTCCTCCTTTTTAGTTGTGATTGCTTTCTTTACTTCCATTTCTTCTTTAGCTTCTTTGGAGGCCATTTTGATAGCAGTAATTGTTGCAACTATATAAAGCACTGACAGAAATCAGATCCACAAACAAGCACATCTGGGCCCAGAAACACTTACATATGCTTTTCTGGCATCCCCAGTCCTTGTTTACAACTAACTGCACAAACGGTGGGCACTAAAGTCATAACTCAAGACTGTGAAATTCCAGTTGTAACCCAAGTTGTTTGTCTACAAAGCTGATCATAAGTTGGTCCACTGTATGTTTGTTACCAGATGAACAAATATATAGTCCCTCAGTATCCATGGGGATTGGTTTCAAAATCCACTGATAGGCTGGGCATGGTGGTGCCCGCCTGTTATCCCAGAACTCAGGCTGAGGCAGAAGGATCACTTTGAGTTCAAGGCCAACCTGGACTACTCAGTGAGTCCAAGGCCAACCTGAACTACATAGCAAGATCCTGTCTCAAAAAGAATTTTAAAAAGAAAAAAAAAAAATCCACTGATACCAAAATCCACAAATGCTCTAGTCCTTTGTATAAAATCGCATAGCATTTGCATATAACCTAAATATATCCTCATATTTCAA
Organism: Hydrochoerus hydrochaeris; assembly: GCA_004027455.1. Lineage (NCBI taxonomy): Eukaryota > Metazoa > Chordata > Mammalia > Rodentia > Hydrochaeridae > Hydrochoerus > Hydrochoerus hydrochaeris. The sequence continues at coordinate 602,332 of PVLA01000065.1, forward strand.
ATCGTCTTTAGATTATTTATAATCTCTAAAACAACGTGAATGCTATTTAGATGACAGTCACACTTAAATTGGTTAGGGAATACTAACCAAGAAACAAAGTCTGTAAATCTTTGGTACAGAATGCTGTCTTTTTCTGGACTGTTTTCATCAATGTTTGGTTGAATCCATGGTATGAAATGAAAAAGTACAGAAAGCTAGTATAGTGTAGTTCTGTAATTTTTATTAATTAGTGAATCTATGTATTTAAATGCTAATGGTTTTAGAGATCAACAAGCAAGCCATGTATTTCAAGTGAGTTTCCCTTATGCTTTAAAATGTTTTAGCATCATTAAGATTCTGCCTTTTGTTTTTAGTAAAATATGGGCTCTTTCTAGACACTAGATACTAATTATTGATTCTAAGCATGTTCTTCCAAAATAGGGAATAAAATACCTATTCTCATTGTTAAATAAGAATAAACTTGTGGTATAAGTTTGTTCAACTTAATGAAAAGCTAAATTTAGAAAATAATGGAAAATTAATTTGAAATGCCCATTTCCAAAGCAATCCAGAGATTAAATTTTTTTTAAAAAATCCAGACGTGGTCTAGTTACCAATTTAGCCAAATTCATTTAAGTACAGTGCTTGAATGATAATAATACATATCACCATAAGTAGGGGTTCTGACTTTGTTTCCATCAGTCATTTGGGGGGATCGTTTTTTGAAACGGGGTCTCACTTTGCAGTTCAGGCTGGCCTTGAGCTCACTTTATAACCCGGGCTGGTCTTGAACTTACAACGATCCTCCTCCCTCAGACTCCAGTGTACTGGGATTACGGGCTTGCACCAGCTTCATTAGTCATCTTTTGAAAGAATATTTTGCTAAACATCAAATTGACTTTTAACCTGAATGAAATTGTAAGTTGAGTCAAGCCATACTATATTACTGCTTAGCACTAAAGTATGTCAACTATTTTACACTGTAATTTTAATGAGGATCTCAAGTCAAGGTACTTTCAAAATTCTTTTTCTTAACACACACACACACACCCAAAAAAAATTAGCTCGGATGGTCTCCTTTACACTACCTAAAGATCTTATGCACACATTTTGTTTAACAAATCACTCTAATTACAATCTCAGGATACCTATGATTCATACTTGCTCTTCACAGCCAACTGTAGGAAACTCTGTTGATTACCTTCTTTATGGTTTATTTCATTTGCATGTTTAAGAAAAAAAAAATTTTTTTTTTTTTTGGTACCAGGGATTGAACTCATGACCTCATGTTTGCCAAGCAGGCACTTACACCACAGAGCTAAACCCCTGGCCCTGTTTAAGAAAAATCTCAAATGAAACTTTTTATTTTCTTGGAGACCAGACCAACCATAAAGTGCCTAACAGTTCATGTAAACTTAACATAATATAAAAAATGTAATTTATTATTATATGAATAGTTTCTTCAGCTCAGTGTTTGAGGGATATAGATTATTTTATGTTTTCCAAACACATAAATCTAGAAATTTTTGTCCAAACTAATTATCCATAGTGCTGTATTATTATTTTAATTCCTTGTGTTCCATTAAAGATGTTCCTGAGTAATGTAAATCTATTGTTTTCTCATTTCATCATAGAGGCTTTATTTTCATTTTTTTGTTCTTGCATTTGTCTTGTTTTGTTTTGGTTTGGTTTGCTTTGGTTTGTTTTGAGATAGGGTCTCACTGTGTAGTGTAGGCAGCTTTAAACTTGTTATGTAGTCCAGCCTGGCCTTTAACTCATGGCTTTGAGTTAAAGCCTCACCTGCTGAGTGCTAGTATTACAGGCTTAATACCTGGCTTATTCACTCTGGCTTATTCACTCTGAATATTGACAGTTCATTGTTAGTTTTCTGTCATTAAATAATGGAGTTTATAGTGGATACTTTCATAATATAAATCATTTTCTAATGTAATTTTTATATGAATTTTATAAGTATGGTCACTTTTTAGACAAATTCTTACCCCCAGAGAGCATGAGAACAATATTTTCTGTATTCCTCACTAGACTTTTATGAAAATTATATACTAGTAATTAGCTCCCTTACTCTGAATTTGTAGACTCGTTCCTTTGATCTTCTTTTAAGACTCATGCAATAATGGGAGAAAAATATCTTGAAAATTGGCTCCTGTTGTTTTAGTCCTAAAAGAAAAAAACCTCTTGAGTTAATCATTGACCAATAATTTAAAAAGTTAGACTCCAACATTCTTGCCAAAGCCATAAACTATTCAGGAGGTGAATATTCACTTAGGAGGTGAATGCTACATATCAAATTTGGAAACAATTTTGTTTTCTCATACTTAGCACATTATAATACAGTTATCCTAAAGAAATCATGAACAGGTGACAGAGGACACATAATGGAAAACGTGTTGACTTTCAAAAGTGAGAACCCAATAAATTTTGCAAAATATGGATTATCATTTAGTTTCAACCTAAATAATCCCTCTCCAAGGTTCTTTTTTTTTTTTTTTTTTTTGACCACCCAAACTAAACCCCCTGCAGTTTCATTTGATATCACTTGGGTTTTTCAGAATCTCATCAGTTTCTCTCTCTCTCTCTCTCTTTCTCTCTCTCTCTCTCTCTCTCTCTCTCTCTCTCTCTCTCTCTCTCTTTTTCTTCAGTCTTTTTTGAGATAGGGTCTTGCTATGCAGTTCAGGCTGGACTTGAGCTTTCTTGTTTTTGTTTTTGTTTTTGTATCGGGGATCGAACTCACAACTTCACACTTGCCAGACAGGTGCTTAAGCCACTAAGCCAAATCCCTGGCCCTTGAGCTTTCTTTGTAACCCAGGCTGGTCTGGAACTCACAATGATCCTCCTGCCTCAGCCTCTGGAGTACTGAGATTACAGGTGTGCACCACCATGACTGGCTAATCATTTTCTTCTTTGTATTGTCTGTTTTTTCACACTAAGCTCCAGGAGAGAAAATGTTATCTATCCTTTTCAACCAGTGTCTCTTCAGTACTTGAAGAACACCTAGTATACACTAGGTAATTTACAAACACTGAATAAAAAAGTAGTGAGTTCTTGAACTTGGATACCAATTCCAAAATTGCCAGTTAAATTGAAAGGATGATTAGGAGCATAACTAGTCTCCCAAAGCAGTATGAGTTTGCCAAGACTACTTGCCAAACTAGCCAGGCATGATGGTATAGATCTGTAATCTCAGTACTCTATAAAGCAAAGGCGGGAGGGTTACCAGATGGAGCCCCGTCTGCACAATTCAAAATTTTAAAAGTGGCAGGAATGTAAGTCTGTGCAAAGGCCCTGGGTACAATCCCCAGTATTAAACAAAAACCTGTATGCCAAACTAACTTAATCCTTTTGCTAGAACTATTATGTTAGACTACATAATAGGATATGTTGGTTGGGAATAGTGTAGAATTGTGCATCTTGTCTTTCTCATCCTTATTTATATCCAAAGTAGAAAACGTAGGCTGAATAAAAGTGTATGGAGCTATGACATGTATGTATGGATAAAAAGCCAAACACAGTTTGTGTTTATGTTTGACTGGAAGGCAACCCTTATAAATAAACTTCACCAAGCTTTCTGAGTGATTTGTAAGTGTGGAGATGCCACCCTCTTCCATAGACTGGAGTGATCTTTGTGCCCATGTTGTGCTATGCATGGGGGAACAGTGAAAAAGACTGGCACAGAACCTACCTCAGAGCTTTCCAGGCAAGAAAAATAGGTTGAGAAAGAATTTCTGAGCAGGATTTACTTCACTTAGGATGATTACTGTTTACTTTGGCTTCTTTGGGATGACATTTTACCTGGAACTAGGAAGAATAGGCTTTAACCAGATGAAAACAGGAAGAGGAAAAAGAGCAGTATAGTCATAGGCCATAAGGTGAGAAACAGTGCTTTGTTCTGTTCAAGTAACTTGGCAGGGACCCAGGGGAACTAGCATGCTATAGTGAGCAGAGTCAGAAGAGATAGAGTTAGGTCATGCCTGTACACTATGACTAGAAGTTAGAAAGGGGTCTTTGAGTACTCATCACCTTGGTTTCTGGCAGGAATAACAATAATAAGTGATGACAATAGTGAGGAAGTAAAGAACAAGCAGGGGGAATTAAACAATAATTTTGTTTCAGATTTATTAAACTCAAGATCCCTGACAGTTGCCTGTATGTGATAGCTTTTTGTCACTGACAGAATTCCTGAGAAAAGCAACTTAAAGGAGGAAGGATTTACTTTGCCTCACAGTTTCAGAGGTTCCAGTCAATTACCAGTTCTCCAGAGCCATTAGTTTAGTTCTTCAGCAAGGCAGAAATATGGCAGAGAATGTTTAGAAAAAAAAGCTGTACCTCACGGCTACCAGGAGGCAGAGAGAAAAGGGAAGAGGCAGAGAAAAAGGGACTGGAGACATATATACCTACCAAAGTCACAACTCCCATGACCTACTCCTTGTAGGCTACTTCCTAAGTTTCCATTACTTCGCAGTAATGCCATCAAATCATGGTCTCACCAATGGATTAATCCACTGATGATGGTAGAGCCTTCAATTCAATCACCTTCCAAACACTGCCACTCTAACACAAGACTTTTGGCACATGTTACCTCAGCCATAATGCTGGAAATGTCATGCAAGAAGTTAGCTAGCCATGTGTGTATCACAGGAGAGGTCAGAATTGAAGACATAATAGTTACTGAAATTTGAATAAAGCCACAGGACTAGATGACAGCATCAATGAAGAGAACCAGTATCTGCTCTAGGACATTCATATTTAGAAATTTCAGCAGAATAAAAGAATCTACTAAAGGAATCAAGGACCATATGCAGAAGGAAAGTAGGAAAATGTGACATCATGGAAGTAAAGAGAAAAATGTTCCCAGAAGAAACTGATTAGCTGTGCCAGTGGCTAGTATCCATCAAGATGAAGATGGATCTGAAATGGAAGATAATGCCTTCAAAGACTTCAGTAGTTTCAGTGGACTAGTGGAAAGAGAAGCCTAGTTAGAACGTAAAGAGAAACATTAATGAGGGATGATGGATCTTTCAAAAATTTTTGCCAAGAAGAGGAGCAGAAGAGTTGAGTTCAGAGTAAGGTTTACCTACTTTTGTTTCATAATGACAGAAACTAAATTGTCTTTATAGATAATAAGAATAAGCCAACAAAGTGAGAGAAGGCTTAGATGCAGCAACATCAGACAATGATTATGGAAATGAAATCCTTGAGAAGGCAAGAAGGGGTAAGATTCAGAGCACTAATGGAGGGATTGCCACCATGTGATAGGAGAGCAAGTACGGAATAGACAGACTTGAAATAATTAGAAGGCTAATGTAGGAAGATTAGGTGGTTTCCATTTAATTCCTTCTATTTTCTCAGTGAAGTATAAATCAAAGACATCAGCTTAGCATATAGGATGTATCAGAGGCTTGATGAAGTTAAAAATGGTTATCTTCAAGATTGGCAGTAAATTATGGAGAGAAACATAGGATAGCCAACCAATTTTGAGAGCCCACTCAAAAATAATTATAAATTTAGGAAGGGCAGTTCACACAATTGTTTTTGGCTTTTTTTTTTTTTTTTTTCACCAAAGATCAGCTGTTCCTGGAGCAAATAGAAAGGAAAACATAACCAAGGCTGTTTTTCCATGTGCATAAGAGGGAAAGAAAGGACAGGGGCTTTAAAGTGTTTACAAAGGCATAACTATTTTGATGGATATAGACTCTAAAGGAAAACGAGATAGGGTAAATGTTGAAGGAAATCTAAGGAGTGGATCTTATAAAAAAATTGTAATGTGAATATTCAAGTACGTTAGCTGATTATTTATTTCCTTTGAAAGAAATGAAATGTAATATACTTAGTTTGAGAAACAAGAGAACACTGTAAATAAAGGTAAGGTATCTGAAAACAGACCATGGGTTTCTATAGGCCCAGTTGGTGGGGATGTGACATTAAGGAACATTCAGAGTGGCTCAAGGGTAGGAGCTCAGGTTTAAATAAGAAAGGAAACAGAAAAGGCATGAGCTTCTGATGAGTAAGATAAGCAGGTTTGTGATGATTGGATTAGACTTGATAGCCTGAGAATCTGAGTAATTTCCTAAAAAACAGAAATGTGAGGTCTAATGAACGTTCCTTACTAGAGATCTGAAGTTCCTATTTTGTTTCTGTTTTTCTTTTCTTTTTTAAAAATAAATGACAAGATCTTTTCTTTAATCTCTTTGTCCTAAAATATCAAAATAGTGTTGTATTATAGGGTCTTTTTTTATTCAATCTGAAACTTGTCTTTATTCTTTCAAGCTATGTGCCTAACTAATAAGGTCTTTGATAAGAAAGTAAATATTTTACATACATTGGGGAGAAAATTCTGTAGCAGTCTCTTCAAAAATATCTCTTCTGTTTTCATATTTTCTCCTTCTTTCATTTGCTTTTTTTTTTTTTTTCTGAAAGAATTCCTGAACTTTTACCTTCCATTTCTTGTATTGTGGAGTTTTTTCCTTTGGCATTATATTTATTTAAAATTTCTCTTGTGTGCTCTAATCCTTTTTCTTAGTATTATGCTCTTATTTCAAGGATGCAAAACCTGCTTTAATTTCCTTGAGAATACTAATTAGGATTTTTAATTCTCTAGCTTATTACATTATTTCCTTCAGTGTTACCTTTTTCATTTATCATTTTCTATTTCATATTGGATATATCCTCAAACATTTAATCACCTTTGGTTATTCATCCATATTTTAAGCGTAAAATAATAATGTAATTTGGGTCTTTGTGTGTTTTATGTTGGACAAAAAAAATACTTCACAGGTCTCAATTTTTTCAGGTCTAGCAAGAAGAGGCATGAATTGCCTTAGTTCCAGACTACTTCTTCAAAGATACTTCTACAGCAAATAGCCTTAGAAGACAGTATATTTCTCCAAAGCAAAGAAAGCATTTTTAATATCCGATATAATAATGTCTTCATGCAATGTAAAGGACAGATAGATAGGTTTAATGTCTATTATTCAAACTCCAGCTTCTCCTAGGGATTTAGCTCAGTGGTGTAAGCACCTGCCTGGCAAGCACAAGGTCAAGAGTTTAATCCCTGGTACATAAAATAAAATAAAATAAAATAAAATAAAATAAAATAAAATTCAGCTTCTCTAAATTCAGATGTCTTCCCTAAAATCTTTAGGCATCTTGTGTCCCAAATTGCATCACCCTCTGAGAACTGGAGCTCTGGAAGCTGAGGAAAATGTTACTAGTCTTGTTATTACAATTTTAGTGTGTAAAAACTGTTCTTTTCCTCTGACCAGCAACTTTACTTTTCTACTAGCATCTATGAAGTGTAATCCTACTTCTTAGTTTGCAAGTAGAGTAAACCTTAGAACTTCATAGACCTTCCTTGATATTGAACAAGGCTTATGAAGCTCAAGAGATATTTTTCACCATATTTCTAGGTTCTTGTTGGATTGTTGAACAGAGCTGTTTGCACTCTCACTGCTTGAGTGTCCACTTTGTGTGCTTTGTAACTTGAATAACTTTCTAAAAGAACAATATGTAATTTATCAACTAGTGATTTCTTCTTTTCTTGAAATTCTGTAATATTTCTACCTTTTTCCTGTTTTTTTTCCTCTTTAAATAAAAAAGAGATATTTTTCCCATGAGTCTTCACGAAATGTAGTTCTAATTTCCTCAGTAATACCCATACAGGTACTATATGAGCTTTAAGTTGTCATTTCTTACTATGACCCTCATTATAAATCCAGAATGCCACAGCTGAATGTAGAAAAGAAAATCCATAAGGAACAAGGCAATGCAGTCCAAGTACACCACTCTCTGATCATCATTCAAGGCCAAAATTTAGAAATATCTCCAGATACTCATAGTCAAATAAGTTGGGAAAATGATGTTTTGGCTCTTTCCTCTTTTGTTGCTTTGGCTGTTTTCTGCCACCATGAACAGTTGGCCCTCTGCCATGTGCCATCCTGCCTTGGAGCCAGTAAATCATGGACTGAAACCTCTATTAAATAAACCTTTCCTCTCCTAACCTTGGGTGTTGGGTATTTTGTCTCAAAAAAGTAACTAAGACACTATGTATGATCCTTTCTTTTCTAAGATTCAAATTAGCAGATTAAGGAATCTGAAAACTCAGTGAAGAAATGGGTTTGATTTTGTCTAATATGGCCTTTCTGAAATATATTTTATCAAAGAATCACTTTTCAAATAAATTCCTCTTTTATTAATAGCCCAACTAAGAAGTTTCCTGTGAATACTCTCTGGAAGACTGATCAGATAGACTTCAAAATCTTTAAACAATTTCTCATGAGCATTATTTCCTATACTTAAAAGGAATGATAGAATTTGAGAATATATTTCTTCATCAAAAAAAATCATAAATACAGTTGTTTTGTATGTGTTAAAATGTAAAGGTATTTCTGTTTTCTAACTTCTTGCTTCTTCTTCTTTTTTTGTCTTTTTGAGACAAGGTCTCGCTATGCAGTTCAGGCTGGTCTTGAGCTCACTTTGTAGCCCAGACTGGTCTCCAACTCACAACGATCCTCCTGCCTCAACCTCCCGAGTGCTAGGATTACAGGCGTGAGCCTCCACGTCCGGCTGAGTAGACATTTTCTTATGAACCTTTAGGAACCTAGTCCACAATTTTCAGCCTAATCTATAAGGAATTCAACCACTACACAGAGATCGTAGTTGTTAGGTTGAAGTTTCAACTCAAATGACTTTGGAACCCACTCAGGGATTAGAGGAACACACTCTAGCTGTATCTGGGGTGTCATGGAGGCATAGCTTCAAGGACTATGGCTGGTCCCATGCTCCTTCTTCTCTGGCACTGTTCGCCTGCTCTGCTTCCCAGCTGCTATGAACTAAACAGTTTTGTTTCAGCAATTTCCACAATAATGTCTCTGCCATGCAGTCAGTCACATGGACTGAAATCATGAACACAGTAAACATCTCCTCTTAAATTGTGAGTGTTACATATTGTAACTTAGACATGAGAAAGTGAGTTAATTTATATATGTACTTACAGAAACCCTAAGGTATAACCTAAGGTATTTGTTGAGTGTATTATGTTAGATGCTTGACATATTCATATGGTATCTCTAATTCTTTTTTTTTATTTTAAAGAGAAAAAAATAAAAGTAACAATAAAACAGTTTCAAAACAGGTTAGTAGGAAGGTTGCAATAATTAAAACATTGCATATTGTCTTTGTGGTAGTTATTCAAAGTACAAAATATAGGCATGATATCTTGTTCAAACAGTATTAGCACAAACCTTTCCTTTCAATGAACTAAGAAAAACTAGCTGTATAGCTATCTTAACTATCTGGTATATATTTTTTCTTTTTCCCTTTTTTCCTCCCCCTTTCCCCATCACAGTTTATCTTTTCTTTTGAACATTTCTTCCCAATTCACCAAGTATCTCTAATACTTATACCAACCCATCCCCATTTTATGATGAAGAAACTAATATTAAGTAGCATGGCTTAGAATGTAAGAAATTCTTTTCCAAAGAGAAACAGGATAGAATCCTGATGCAAAACCAACACTTTCAACTGTGCTTCCCAATCTTTGCATGAAAAAGTAGAGGAAAAACAATAGGCTAGAGATTGATTTGCAACCAGAAACAAGTAAGCATTTAATCCACCATAAAAGCAAATGAGCACTGCAGCCTCAAAATTGTATGGATGTTACAGAAGAGCTGAGGAAGGTGGGTTCTGTTTCTGTAAATGATAAGTATTTTGAGCTTCTTGCTTGAATGAGCACTTCACAGAATAGGATATTCAAATAGCTAATAAATTATTAGTCATCAGGAAAGAAAAGATATCATTAGATGTAATGGCGCATCATTAAAAAGATACATTATTTACACTAAAATGACACTAAAATACCACTAAACACCTATTAGAAGAGCCCAAATTTAAAAGGCTGATAATATTAAGTGTTGAAAAGGATGTAGTACAGGTGGAACTCTTCATATACTTCCAGCAGCAGCAAATTTGTGCAGCCACTTTGGAAAACTGACAGTAACTACTAAAAGTGAATATAAGCTTCCCTATGACTTAGCATTTTTCTTTCTATAGAAATGCATACATATATTCACCAAAATACATCCATGGATATTCACTGAGGCAAGATTCCATAGAGCCCCAAATTGACATTAACCTTAATAACTTTCAAAATGATGAAACAAATACAGTACATTAAAAGAATGTAGTAATGTACAGCAATATCATGAATGAATCTCACAAAACTAATATTGGACAAAATCCAAACACAAAATAATATATCCCACAATATAGACTTTGTTTATATAAAATTCAAAAGTAGATAAAACTAATCAATAGCATATTTAATTAATCTAGAAGGATAAGCAGTAATTACTAAAGTATACATAACAGGATTTTGAGGTACTAGTAATAGTCTATGATTTGTGGGCTGGCAGCATATATGTTTTTATTTTCTGAAAATTCATTATGCTATATACTTTATGTATGTTATACTACAATGGAAATAGAGCCTTCCCAAACAATGTATTCATCATGAAAAGAAAAACTTGTGTAAATATTTTAATACTAAATTTATTGAGATATCATGAGATTTAGGTACTACTGACTTTTGCAATTACAAAAGGTGCTCACAGTGGTGGCCATTAGCTTCCAGACATTTATTATGGCAAACTGCAGAAGTACATATACATTTTTTTTGGCAGACTCTGCTTTGCTAAGCAATAGTTATTGTATCTGAATCTAGACAGGTGCATCAGTAATCTATTGAAACCAGCCTGAACCTGACCACTTTGAAAGTAAAACTTTGCTATCAGCATATAGAAAAATACTTGCGCTTCTGTTGATCTTTAAAAGACATACAGCCACCTCCCCCAAATGTGGTATTAAATCATAGGTAGACCAAGAAGAGGGAAATAGCAGAGAAGCAAATTATATCCCTGTTTCCACTGAAAATTATTTATGGTAATGGAATATTCAGAAAGTTTGTGATAATGATTAGTTTTATTCATTCAGTTTAGAAATCAATTTATTTTGAATACCAAATCTGCAAAACTATAAAACTGCTTATCTTACCAAAATGCAAGGTTGGAACCCCATGTTTATAATTCAAACTTTCCTTTTATGTTTGGGTACACCTTGATTTATCTGAGTTAATGCTAATTTATCAGTGGTTTACTTATTTTCAAAGTGTTTTATGGGACATATAAGAAGAGCAAAACATCACAGAGTAGGTAGTAAGAACCATTCACTAGAGGCCAGGTGTGGTGGCACACACTTGTAACTAGCATTCAGGGGGCCAAGGCAGGAGGATTGCTTGAGTTCAAGACCAGCCTAGGCTACAAAGTGGGTTTAAGGTTAGCCTGAATCACATAATGAATCCCTGTCTCAAAAAGACAAAAAAGAACCTTTCACTTTAAGGACAACTTGTGAAGTCTTTTTTTTTTAATTAAAAAAAAAACAGAAAGGGGGTAGAAATAATATATAATTTCAATAAAACCCAGTAAGAAATCACTAGTTGATAATTACATATTTTCCTCTTAGAAGTAGTTGTTCAAGTTACAAAAAAAAGCATACAAAGTGGACATTCAAACAGTGAGACTGCAAACAGTTCTGTTCACCTATCTGACAAAAACTTAGTAATATGGTTATCAATCCTACACAGTTAAACATACATGCAGTTATATCCTTTAGAGTACTTTCTTTTCCTCTCTTTTTTACAACAAAAATAATCAATTCTCATAAACTGTTTAGAAGTTCTATGCATGTATGAATCTCTACATGTATACCTATCCTTTCTGTATTAGAGGGAAAAACAAATCAAAACAAGACAACAAAACAAATTCCTAGAAAAACACAAAATGAAAAAGTCATATAAAAACACAATACTAGGTGATCAACAGTGGTTACTATGATGTCTCTTGTTATTTTCAATACAATTGTCTATATCATCAGGCATAGTATAATTGAACATAGCAGTCCATAGCAATATTAATAAAAACAAAACATGGGAGACATTATATGACTTCAAAAGCAGTTAATAATCAGACCAGAATGGGTATCCTATTGATTCTTGTCATCTTCAGAGTAGTTGCCTGTTCTCTCAGACTTGATACTATCAAGCATACCAAATTCAAATAAAATCAGTCAAGACAAAACAGTGATCTAACAAACCAGATTCAAATAAGATCAGTCATAGTAAGGCAGTGTTAAGTAATACAGGGCTTCAGTTTAAGTTAATAGGAAAGTAAGGATAGTTGCCATAGTATATCCTGCTACTTTTGGGATAGCTGTCTGAACTTTCCAATCTAATATGAGTAGACAGACTGAAACAGAATAAAATCAAACTAAACAGAGCAATAAGAATAATGTGGCTTTTAAATCCTAATACACTATTAACAATGTCCTCTGCCTTCCTTTTTTAGACAATTCCTCCCTTTCACTTTCTTGGGGTGCTTTATACATTTTGGGTCCCATTAACTCCTTTAGTTTTTAGATTAGGGGGCAACCTGCTATCTACCTAAGTAATTCTGAACCTTTTTACCCCTCGGCTTGGTCATGAGCTGTATTGCTTTACTTACTAAAGCCTCAAGGTTTTCCTTCCTTATAGCTGAGTAGTTCTCCACTGCACAAAAGTGTCATGAGTTTCCAACCTATCTGCAGCTTCTGGATGAGCTGTTCCTATTTCTCTCAGGTTCCCTGTCACATAGAGCATTGTTTTCTTATCTTTGACTTTTGGTTCATTAACCCTCTTTCAGTTTGATTATATATCCTATTCATCAGAACATCTCAATGGACCCTACCTCCTGATCTACTCTGCTTGTGTTTCTTTTTGTTAGTGTATCAAGGCCAGCTGTGTTAAGAAAGTATAGCCAATCTTCTCTGCCTCATCTCTGCTATGCTATTTTTCTGCCGTTGGTTGTTTACTTTTATCCTTCATTCCACTGTCTGACCCATTCATTGAGGCCTCTCTGCCATTGTTCCTGAAATCTTGGTGATTTTTTTTCTCTCTTTTTAGAATGTCCTTCAGTATTTTTTGTAGGGTTAGGTTGGTGGTCATGAACTCCCCCAGTTCCTCTTTGTCATGGAAACATCTTGTTTCTCCATTAACTTTGAGTGATAGTTTTGCAGGGCACATAAATCTGGGTTGGAGGTTATTTTCTTTCAGGACTTAGAATACTTTGCTCCAAGCTCTTCTTGATTTGATAGTTTGTGTTGAGAAGTCTGTTGTGATTTTGATGGGTTTTCCTTTATAGGTGATCTGTTTCTTTTCTTTGACCACTTTTAATATTCTTTTCTTGTGATGAATTTCTGGGATCTTTATTATTATATATCTGGGTGTAGATCTGTTTTGGTTGTAGCTGGCTGAAGTTCTGTATGCCTCATATATCTGAATATCATTTCCTTTTCCTATGTTTGGAAAGTTTTCCTTAATTATTTCTGTGAATAGCCTTTGTATTTCTTTTGTATTTACCCCTGATTCTTCACTCACATTTTTTATTCTTAAGTTATAGATCCTCTTGTTATGGTTCCTTGTTAGTTTTTTAAGAGATCTTTCCTTTCATGATCACACACTGCAAATTTATCTTCAAGTTTTGAAAGTCTATCTTTAGTTTCTGTCAAGAAATTTTACCAGTTTTCAATGGAGTTTTTAATTTTCTGGTAATCTCTTTGGATCTGTTTCATGTATTCTAGATTTTGTTCTTCATCAAAGGTTTCTCTCCTTTTTCTGGGTCCCTCCATTCTTCCATCTGTGTCTTCTTGAGAGGTGATTAGCATTTCTTTTATTAATTTTTTTATATCTTGCTTCACTTGAGTTAGAATTCCAGTTTTAAGTTCATCAATGAGGTCACAGAAGTATTTCTTTATGTCCACTGATGCCGTGTCCAATATTGCATGTTTTCTGTCCTTGATCTCTTCTGTATTTACCTCTCCTGGACTTATTTTCCCCAAGTCAGTGGCTGGAGGCTTTTTCTTGTTTCTTTCTCTTGTCATGTTTCAGGTTTCTTTCAGAGAGGTGTACGGTAGAGGTCTCAGGTCCTTTCTGTATTGTTTACGGTTTTTCTGAAGCATGCTGGTTAGGGGATTGCTGCCCTCTCCAGTTTGCTGTTTATCTGTGATTGCACACAGGGGCAATGTGGGCTGGCCCCTTGCCTCTGAGCCAGTCAACTGACTGTGGTTGCAGGTTCAGGCCCATCCTGCCCAACTTCAATATGTTGTCTAGCCGGTCACCCCCTCCACTGGACCTAATTCTAGCACTCACCACGTCTTAGTGCCACTCTCCACACCGGTTCCCACTCCCTGTTGCAGTGCATCCTCCCACCAAGGGTCTCGGGCTCACCAACCCCCGATTTCAGCATGACCACGACTTCAGCTTGATCATGAGTCGTCTGACTCCAAGACGCTCCCAGCCCAGCACAGGACTAGCTCCATTGTGAGTGCATCTAGCTCCAGCCTTCCACCTAGCACAGCACAGGACCAGCTCCAGTGCAAGTGTGTCCAGCTTCAGCCTTCTGCCCAGCCCAGCAAGGGACCAGCTCCAGTGTGAATGTGTCTAGCTCCAGCCTTCCGCCCAGCCCAGGGCGGGACTGGATCTGGTGAGAGCACATCTAGCTCCAGCCCTCTGCCCATCCCAGTGTGGGACTGCTCCAGTGAGAGCATGTCTAGCTCCAGCCTTCTGTCCATGTTTTTTTTTTTAATTTTTCCTTCTTTCCTCAGTTTCTTCCTGGGTCATGAGAATCCCTCTCCTTTCATCTGGTCTTCTCCATGGTATTAAATTCTAGCATCTGAGTTGTTTTTCTCAGAGAGGCTTTCTACTGTGCTACCTATCAATCCACCATCTTCCCCAGATTCTTGCGAAGTCTTATGTTTATTTAATAACTTTAAGTTTGTGCCTGGTAACTATTTTTATATCACTGAGTGAAAAAAAAATTTCATAAACTGAGTACTTCTTATTCTTCCTGATATTTATTTTATTTACAAGATAGTGTCTATGTTTTCTGATGCTTAAATGAAGTTCTGTAACAAAGTAATATAATACTTGAAAGCCATCCACTGGAAACAAAAATAATAAGTACATTCTTATTTTATCTTTTTAATTCTGAAAACTAGAGTTTATGCAGAAGTGAAGATAAGTGGGGATTTCCAGGGTAAGGTGCACACTGTCCTTCAATCTTTTTCAATTTAAACCTGTGATTCCTGTATATGTGTACAGTGCCTTGTTTCTCCCCAGCACAAATAACAAAATTCACTGTCAACTCATTAATTCTTAAAAATTGGAAACACTTAACTTTGATAAATAGTAAAGCATTGATTATTTAAAACATTTGTACACTTTTTACATATAATGAAAATTTAATAATCATGTGTTCAGAAATGTGGGTCTTTGTAATCACACAGTATTAAATGCCATTTAAAATAGTTTTCATAAATGAGTAACTATCTACACTATAATTGTATGCATTCTTCTGTTAATATAGAAAACTAGTACTGGAGATAACTTATTTTGTTTCCCATAATAATGGTATATATGTTTACATATATTTATGAAAGATGACATCCTCAAGCCCATTTTAAGGATTTTATTATTAATGGATAGTATTCTATATTAATATTTTAAAATGTTTGAATTACTTGAGAGATTTTCTATAGAACCAACTGTACTTTAATTTTTAAAACTTAAAAAAATGTTTGGTAGATTCAATGTGCTAACATTGGCATTCTAATTTTCAAAAGTGCTTCCCAAACTAGCACACTTACCTCTGGGGCTTTCCAAGCAGAAGTTTTAAGTCCCCTAATCTTTTTTTGAAAATAGAAGGTGGTAATGTTGGAAATGTGCCAGGAGTAAGCCTTGGTATTTCTCATGAAGTGCCACGATGAAAGTACCTTGTCCCACAAGTCAGTTCCTTTTCGTGAAATCATATTTCATCCAGCTTTCCTAACTACTCATTTTTCCAGAAACCCTGTCTCTAGATTCAAGATAATATAGGCCAAATAACTCAATATTGTTTCATCTCTCATTGTGACCATTTCTAGACTTTAGAGTTTTAACATCTAGTTACCAAGTTTTCACAGTTGTCCATTATGAATGCAAAAGTACTTTTTCCTCAGTGTAAATACAGTTGGTACCTAACTTAATGATTTATAGCTTTTCAACTCTATGATGGTGCAAAAGTGATACCACACTTGAGATTCTGAATTTTGAACTTTGATCTTTTCCTTGGCTAGCAAAGTATGACACTTCTCTCAAGATAGGGGGAGATGGCAGCACTGAGCCTCTCTTCCCCATCAGCCACCAGATCTCGAAGGAAAACAACCAATACTCTACAGTGGACTGTTGTGTTGATTGCTTTTCTCTCATTACTAAAAAATAATACTCAAGGCCCAAAATTAAGGAGGAAAGGATTTATTTAGTTCAGTTTGCAGAGGTTTCAGTCCATAATCTGCAGGATTCAAGGCTCGTGGCAAAAGGCAACAGTTCATGGTGGCAGAAAACAGCAAAAGCAACAAGAGCAAAAAGGGAGGAGCACAGAGAAGATTCTTTCTGTCCCTTATATTGTATTTAGGCTACATCCAATCATGAATTAATCACAAATTCTAAAAGCCTACCCTCCATGATTGCATGAGGCTTTGGTGGGAACATCTAGACACAAACCATAACAACCATAGAGCTAATCCATTACACTCAGAAGGCTAGGTGTTTTAAATGTATTTCGACTTGTAATATTTTCAACTTACAAGGGCTTTATCTTGATGAAATCACATCATAAATCAAGGAGCTTCTGTAATTTAAAAACATAAAAAATAAAATTATTTCTCTTTTCTCTTCTACAACTCACCTGATATTAAAAATTTGGCACTTAGTGAGACAGGACCAGTGATTCACACTCCAGAGACAGGCATGTAGGTCTTGAATGCTAGCTCTACCATTTACTGATCTGCAAACCTAGGCAAGTACCCTCTCTGTGCCTGTCTTCCTCATCTGTAAAACAAGAGTAATGATGATATTTTTCACAAAGCTGCTGTGATGATTAAATGTGATTCTTGAGTGTAAGCATTAGTGTTTGCTATTCTTTTGTCCAAAAACTTCCTATACTTATATAAATATAATCACATTTATGGTTGTTGTTTATAAACACAGGATGATATTGCTCTGTAACTTGCTACTTATACTTAATAGATTGTACATTTTCCTCAAACTACTTAATTATCTTAAATAGTTGCATTTTGGACTATAATATTTCCACTGGTTTCTCTTTTAACATTCACATTTTTCCTTTTGAAATTTTATAAAAATGCTACAGTAAACATCTTTATACTATAAACATCCTTGTGCCTCTCATTTTATGTATTGGCATATTAGATTTCAATATATAAATTGCTTCATTAAAAGATGTTTGCATTTTTTATTTAAGTCAGACCCTAGATAAATTGTAGATGCATTTTTTGCTATCACTAAAAACAAAATAAACACATATAGGTGTGTGTTTAATGTGTGTATACACATTTATATATAACAAGGATATATATATATGCTAATAGTGAAGAAAAATGAAATTATAAAAATAAATATCCAAAGGACATATGAAAAGAAAGTAAAAGGGACAAAGATCGAATAACTAGTGATCAAATAGCAAAATAACAGACTTAAAATTCACCAAATATATATAATCACATTAAATGTGAATGGTTAAATGCTTCAATAGGCAGAGATTGCAAAACTAGATAAAATGAAAACACGAGACCGGATTATATACTGTTACTTTGAACAGGTGTAAATAAGTTAAAATATAACATGTAAATGCCATTATAAGAAGATGAAATGGCTATCTAATAAAGGACGTCAGAATCTCAAATTTTGCTATGGATAAAGGAGGGCATGTAATGATGATAAAGGGGTCAATTTATCAAGACATAATTCTAAATTTGTATGTCTCTATTAGCTTCCAAAGCATGGTGAAAAAAGGAAAAATCAACAATCGTGGGAAATTTCTATACCATTTTCTCAGAACAAGTAAATAGAACTACTAAGACACGCTATGATCTAGGCCAAAAGTAAGGCAAGAAGATAGCCGTGGCACTCAAAGTCTTCAGAATGAACACAGTATTTCTATTGGCCTGGGACACACATAAAAAGTTTCCTACACAGAAGTGTGGTATACCTGTGTATTCACGTGAGGGAAGACATAGCCCTAAGCAAATGTGACGAGAGGAACAAAACGTCATACCAGAGGCCTGGTCAATTCTGTATCTGAAAAGGTACAACATAGAGGTTGGGACCAAAGCTCGCCTCCAGGCTGGTGTCCATTCCAGACCTGGTGAGCCTGGTAGGGCCAAGATAGGGTGGAGTGGGGGGAGTGAGGGGTGCCCTAGGGAGGACACTAGCAGCAGCCAGAGAAGGATCTGGAGGAGAAGCAAAAGGAAGTGGATGGTGGAGAAAGCCACTATGAAGAGACCAGCACCATGTAAAGGACGAGTTTGTGAGGTCGCGTCGTGGACTGTATATCCTGTTGATCCCTTAACTGTAGTCAATGAAACCTCCAGGGAGGGTCTCCTCTTGTTAATTCAGAGCGGTGCATCCACCTGGGGAAGACACCCCCAACCCTCAAAGCCTAGGGTGCAGGAAATCACCTAGGGCTACTGAAGGTCTTGTGGCCAGACTCACCTGTTTTCAGAGGCCGCCCGAGGGCAGCACCACCTGGAGAGCCTAGATTTGGGGACCTGCGAAAGCTCCCAGGGCGCCTCACCCTCCCTTGCGGGTGCGTTCTGGGCGCGCAGGCCGGGAGCTCAGCCACTCGGGCACCACCTGGCGGGCATAGCGCTGCCCGGGCTGCCCAGAGGGCGGTGCAGGGAGGGCAGCGCGGTGCAGGAGCCGGCGGGGCGGAGCCGGCCGAGGGCGGCCGCGTAGAGGGGCCACCGAAGCGGCAGAGGCGCGGCGCCCAGCCCGCCTGCACCGCGCCATGGCCCCGCGCGCCCGGAGGCGCGGCCCGCTGTCCATGCTGCTGGCGCTGTGCGTGCTGCTAGCCCAGCTGCAGGTAAGGAGCGCGCGCCAGGGACCGAGACGTGTGGCCCTCCGCGTCTTGGCCCCTCTGCCTTTACAAGTGAGAGCCAAGCCTTGCGGGGGAGGGGAGGGCGGCGGAAACCTGGAGTTCTGGGGAGGTTAGCGCAGTTGGACTGCGGAGGGAGAAAAGGGCTAGCGGAGCGGCAGTGGGGTCCAGAAGGGGAGGTTGACGGGACCCCAACGCCAGGACGTGAGCTTTTCCAAATGCTCCACTGAATGATACCAGTCACCCTCCAAACACTTGAACGCCTATTAATCGCCAACAGCAAGTGGCTGCTGTGGGAACGCAGCGGTATAGACAGCCCCTGCGCCTTGCTAACAAGGTACAGGCGATTCCTGAAGGTCCCCCTCCGGTCTGCGTTCAGACCCGCGGGTACCCTTCCGGAGTGCTGCCTCGCTAACTGGGGCTTCGCAACCTTTCCTACTTTTATTTACCTCTTTATCTGAAGAGTAAAACAATCTCCGCTGAGAGGACTGGGGGTCCGGAGTTTCCAGAAAGACAGAATTGGGAAGAGTTCTGAGACCTGTAAGACGGACGAGCCTTCTTTCCTCCCCAGCCTCCCCTCTTTCTTTTCACCTAGCCCCTCTCAGCTCTCTGCTGCCAATTTCTGCCAGGTTCTGCCCTTGATTAACCTTTGAATCCCCTTTTCTCAGAAACATTCTGACCATGTTCAGGGAAAATGTGTTTTGCAATTGAAGAAACCAAGGTACAATGAAGCGCTTCGAGCCAGTATTGGTGTCAGAAATAGCCCCTCTCTCTATGATCCCAGCCTGGGACTGCGCTGGGACAGCACAGGAATCCATAGAGCTGGGCAGAGGCTAACCTCACTGAGGCCAAATCCCTCCTGGGGCTCCCAAGCCCGGGATGCACCTGGGGCTTCCACGCCTGGGATGCACCTGGGGCTCCCCTTGTCCAACTGCAGTTCCCTGAAGTAGGCAAATCAGTTCTGGAGAACCCACCTCCCAGGCAGCCAAAGTTCCATCCAGGAAGAGCCCTGACTCCCTTGAACCTTAGAGCTGAGGGGCCATCCCCTGACCTCATGCTTAGGAGAACCTCATGAGCAATAAAGAGCTTCATTACAGGTTGATAGAAATAGATCAGCTTCTCAGAGACTTGCTGCCCAGGACTGGAAGATCAGGCACTACAATTATAATTAAATGAAGCCAAATAATGATTTTCTGCCCTGGAGGACAGCTATATAATGCAGCAGACCCAGAACTCCAAATCCTGTACTATAAAAATCATTTACACTTCAGAGTTCCTCTGAGGGAAGGGTGAAGGTTGGGTTTCTTGATTTCAGCAGTTTCACATTTCTCTTCTCTGGTAAAATTGACTTGAGCATCTGCTCACATTTCTCAGCACCAGAGCTCTTAGTCCTGTGAAGATAGAAGAGGTGCATTTGGAGACTTAACCATGTTTGGGGTGAGAATAGGGAGAAATCTAATTTGGGGGGAAGCCTTTACAAAAGTAGTGAGAACATACTGAAGGCTGAAGCAGAGAACTCTGGTACCAATTCTTTCTGCCTTATTCCTAGTTTTATGTGTTGCTTAGAACAGTTGAGGGAAAAGAAGGCAGAAAGACCAAATGGAATTTTTCATTTTAAGCATTTCAGGTGTTGCTTAATTAAGTGTTCAACAGGTTGAACAGGGTGCTACCTTATTTGAACTAAAGCAGTAGGGCTCCCGTGAACAGTTAGCCACCTAAGGAAACTTTGCCTGACCACATAGCTAGCTAATAAAGAATCTCATGCTTCTGCAAAAACCACATACATACATATGTGCATGAAATGCATTTGGTTCTAATATTAATAGCAAATGCTATCAAAACAGGTTTAGTTTTCAGAGCAGCCATTCAAAGACTGCTATTTCCCTTCTATTTCTCTTTAAGCCACTTTTATTATGTGCATTTTTTGTAACAAGAGGCATATTTTTATATCCAGTATATCAATTAGGCATATTTTTATATCCAGTATATCATATGTGCTGCTAAATAGCAAGTTAAAATTCAAATGACCCTACCATTAGAATATACACTGAGCATCAGTGATGTTATTTTAAGTCATATATAATCTTTGGCATTGTTAGTCAAATCCTATGACGTTGGGATGCTCGTCTGATTGTTGTTCATGCCACTGTCCCAGTGGAAATGCATACTGTGTAAAAGGTAGAGCTGAATGTAGTGTTAGAACATCATCCTCAAAAGATGTGCTTACAAACATTCTCTGTGTTCAATTACTACTTTGGCCAACCTATTCTAGCAATTCAAAAGTTTGGAGATTGCAGTGGCAATCCATGTATGTCATTAGTATTCACACTTAGAAAACTGCCAAGGAAATGCTGAGCCAGGGAATTGATTGAACAAAACAGTTGGCTTCTAGAAAATGCGTTAAGTGTATTATACTTAATATCATTTGTATGTCAATCTATTTAATGCCATTTAATGGCATATAAGTGGCATTAAATAGATTTAGCATGATGTGATGGCATATTCCTGTGATCCCAGATACTTAGGAGGATGAGATAGGACAACCTCAACCTCAAGGCCAGCTTGGGCAATTTAGAAAGACCCTATCATCACTATCATAAAAATAGTCATCATCATAATAATAACTGAGGATATAGTTCAGTGGTAAAGCACTTACTTTTCACTCGAGGCAAAAAAAAAAGTTTCAGACTTACATAGAAGGCTGTAAACTTTACTTTTAAAACATTTATGTGACATATCTCTGTCTGCCTGTATTAGCAACTGAATTGGTTTTCAGATGTAATAAGTTTTTAAAAGTTTTGAGTTTTGATGTTGATAATCCTGCTGTTCATTCCAGGTATGAAAATCAAGACACACACTTATCACTAAGGTCATGGGTAATGCTCCACCATGCTTTTCTCAGGCTAATATCTAAGACATAAGGGCAAATGCCTTCATTCTCATGACAACAGACATTTATGGTGTATAAAACAGGGTGAAGACAAAGCTGTATCTTCACAGGTCACTGTGGAAAGGACCAGGGGGTGAAGTGTAGTAATAATGAAGCAGCACTCACAGGAAGAGAGCAGAGGGCAGTGGAGGAAAGGAAGAAGGACAAACAGCTGAAGGAATCCAGGAGGGTGGTCAGAGGGAGAGGTTCCCTAGTGGTCTTTGAAGGATGGGTAGGAAATCAAGGGTCAGAGAAGAAATGATTCCAAGAGTGGGTAAGGAAGAAAGCTTTCTAGGTCAAGAGGATGGTGTGAGTGGTTAAGTTCTAAAGGAATCTTGCCAGAAAAGAAACCACATATGTTTATAACCTTACAGATAGTACACAGTTCATAATTCAGGAAATTCCACCAAACAGATAAGGCATTAAACTTTTATAGTTTTGAGATAAGTCTTGTATGGCCCTTATTGAGGTGGTAAGCTGGGCTAATAAGCACAAGGAAAGGCCTACGGGACAAGCCCTCGGAGGAAATCCCCTGGGGTGGGGCTGGAGGTTGTAACGTAGGTAGGTGCTCTGTGCAGTCTTTCTTCCTGCCACCCCAGCCCATCCTGGAGGCAGGACTTCTCTATGGACATATTGGATAGAAGGTATCTCAAACAAGATGCTCTGAGAACACAGACTCATAGTTCAGCTGGCTTTTAGCTTACTTCGTTGCTAACGATTTGAGATACTGCCCCTATTATTTCCTTTCCACCACTTCCCCCCAAATGGTAAATCTGTGATAGGAACACATTCTCTGGGTTGATAAAGACCTATGAGCTTGCTTTTTTAGTTATCTACCAGCAGTCCATACACCAGGAAAACTGAAATAATAAAGATGTATCTCTGAAGGTCAATAAATCAGTGTTTTATGAGGCCATGAAAAGGGGAGTTCCAAACCTGGCCTCCTTTGCAGAAAGTGTTGTTTTAAGAAGGTGTAGTATGAACTTTATCTGCCATGTCAGTATTAAAACTTTTCCTTCATTATAGTTTCCTATTTTTGGAGAACATGGGAAAAAATTAGAGTTTTTCCCCTATGGTACATCCAGTAGGTTCTAGGTATGATGTCTCTGACTTTTTTGTTCACCTCCCCAATATGAATTTGCATCCTGCTGTGACAGTCCTCAGCCATCCAGGGAGTTCACACCATAGGCGGGTGAGTCCAACCTTTTGGCCTGCCTGGGCTCCAATAAGGAGGAATTGTCCTGGGCTACATATGAAATGTATAATATAGTTAATCTGTATGGTAACAACACTTCCTTTTTTATAATTGTTATTATAACATTCTAAAAAAGGGAGAGCAAGTGACCTGTGGGTCAAGGTTGGACACAAGTGCCAGGGCACCTACCCACTGATCAGGTCCCCACCCAGGGAGAGCTGATGGCCTGTCTGCCGTCTCTTGCAGTTCCTGGCCGTGTTCCACATGGGAGCCTCACCTGCCTCTCCGCATGCAGGTCCAGGTTGCTGCTCTGCTTCGGTGCACCCTAGGTAGGCTTGTGGGGACAGATGATTTTTCCCTGCAGCACCTTTCCCTCCCCTTCCTGATTTATAGGAAGTCATTTGCATGTATTTCCCTTCAGGGTATGATAGATATACAGACTTTTTTGAGTATCTGCTGCTAAAAAGTTTAGGTTCAGCTTATCGTACCCTCCCCAGTCTGAAAAACTAAGAAGAAGAAGCAGAAGGCTTCAGCATAAAGGCGTGGTTCCCCCCAAATCACAGAGAGCTTTTGAGGTTGGAAGCCACATGGGCGGTGAGGGAGGTTACACACAGCCGTGTCTTATGTCCTGATTCTGAGAGACGATCTAAGTCTGTTTCCTGCCAGTGCTTCCCTGGCAGCCCTCCATCTGTCTCTGTCACCAGAGGGCTGGCTGGCTGCCGTTCTCACGGCAGCTCTTTCCAACTGCAGCGTGCTCTCATACGAGAAGACCCGGGTCAGCAGGTGGAAGCACATTATTTTTGGCTATGTGGTGATAACATTGTATTTGTTTTGTTGACCACCAGTGACCTTCAGCCTTTAGTTGTTTAGGGACACAGGCTTTGATAATGAACAGGAAGGCAGAATTTATGTTAAATCCATTCATTTATTGAAATAATTGAGCATCTACTTGTGTGACACTTTCCAGTAGGCTAAGGAGGCAGAGACCAAGTGCCACAGCCCCCGTGTTCAGAGATTTAAATTCAGATAGGCACAGACAGCAGGACACTGCTGCTGGGAGTGTTTTCAAAGTGTGTGGGCACACAGAACAAAGAGGACCTTAACCTAAGTGTCAAGGCAGCTCTTTCCTCCCTCCCTTGTGTGTGTGCACACGCACATGCACATGCACATAGAGCACTGCAGAAAACTCATGAGAACGACATGTTTGGGCTGGGGCTTCCAGGGTGGCTTGTGCTACATGTGGTGGAGTCCAAGCATGCAATGTTTTTAGGGACCTGTCGAAAATACAGTATTGCTAGTCCCATGGGTGTGGGAGAGAAGAAGGCAGATGCCAGGACTTACAGGTTATATGCAATCAAAATAGTTCAGAGGTGATCTTGCTGTACTGTGAACCCAGGAGGGACATGATCAGATTTGTGTGTTATAGGGAGGAGTGTCCGGGGCTGGGGCCCAGGGGCCAGTAAGGAGGCCACTGCCTTGGTTTGGGGCAGAGCTAGAAAAGGCTCAAATCAGGTCAGGGCAATAGTGAGAGATGAACCAGAGTACAGAACTGATTTCAGAGGTAGTAGGGCTATGCTAAGTACTCACGGCACAGATGCAAAGGATGCAGCTAGTTAAACCTAATGTTAAAGAAATGTTAAAAAAAAAAGTGTAGCAGATGGCAGGAAAAAAATAGATGACCACTTGAATTACATTTTACAAGGAAATTGCCATCTTAGTTCAAATCAAAATGTGATTTAGGTTCAAGTGAAGAACTTTTCTCCCAAACAACAACAACAACAAGATGAGACTTACACTGTTGAATCCCAGATTCCCCAGGTTATCATATTGGGAGGCAAAGACAAATTACCTTGGTGTAGCAGTGAACAGGCCTCAGGCCCCATAGCACTGGACTGAGTGGCAAATTTATATGCTCTGGAATTCAGAGAGCCATTTCCTGATCCAGAGGCATCTTGGAATGAGAAGTTCAGGATAGAAATAGAGCCCTGAAACTTAAACTGGAGAGAGATAAACAGCCAGTAAGCCCCAAATTGTCCAGCATCAAGCAGGTGTGGCCTGACCTGTGGTCTCTCAACACTGGTTGCAGATAGGTCACCTGCCCCCAAAAGAATCAGTGTTTATGTTGGCCCTGTAGCTTGGCAAAACCATCCAGCTTATGATACTTTTTCCTGGCAGGTCTCTATTGACTGAGATGAGTGTTTCCCTTCCTCTCAGGCCAGCCCCTCTTAAGCTTTTCTATCTTGAAAAACACTAAACTAGCAAGTGATATGGTGGCCATGTGGCCCAAGCGGACAGAAAGCTGCCAGCTTTCCAAGCAGCAGGAAGAAGTGACTGCAAAAACTATCCTTTTAGTTCACAAGAGTAATAATAACTGATTACATTGCCTACTCAGAGTGTTGAGAGTACAAGAGCCACTTCCTCACACTATCAGAAATTTGAAGACTTTCCATTAAAAATGAGGAAGAAGAACTCTCGTTAGCTTTTGGTGAATGTGATGGCTAAACTGGGCAGGCAGAGAGAGAAGAGGAGTGGCATTGCCTACAATCCTGTGAGTGGTGCAGTGTTCTTCTCATCACTTCTTCCAAGTGGAAAATGAACCACTTCCCTCAGGTGTTGATTTTTTTTTGAAATATTTACTATATTGCTTTAATGTAGTTAGTATCTAACTTAAAAGTTTGTGGTGCAGTAGCACAAGCAGCTGCTAAGCCCATCTCCAGTTAAGAGACCCATGAAAGCTCTTCCCTTCTCTCAACCTTAGACTCAAGGCAGATGAACAGGTTCAAATCTAAAACTTTCATGGTAATTGACAATCCCTTTCATTTTTTAAGTCTTAGTAGAGATTATTCACATCAGCCCTTGCTAACCCATGTCATTAACAATTCCTAATGTCGGGAATGTCCCTAAAGCAGACCTAAAGTTAACATGTCACAGTTTGATCTCATTTCCTCAAATTTGTTCTTTAATGAGGTAAAAGACAGGTTGGCCAATATCTTCTTTATTTTACTATTTCTATTGTTGAAGATTGTTAACCCACAACTTCCTCTTCCCTGGGGTTATTCATGCCAGTTCCGTTAGCCTCTTTGTAAGCTTTTCCCCCTTCCAATTCTCTGGACACTTGTTCTGTATTTACTGAAAATTTAAAAAAAAAAAAAAAAAGAAGCCTCCCAGGCTTTGTGGAAAACATCACGGTCAGGACCTACCACCCTCTGACTTGGGAGCTCAGGCCCTCCCATCCTTCCGTGTTTGCAAATTGCTGCAAAAAACAAGTGAGATGCTGCAGGAACAGAGTCAAGAAGGGTGACTTTGAAGTGGAGAGTTGGGCAGGCTGAATGTGATTTGATACTGCACGGGTGGGTTCTGAAAACAGGGTGCAGTGAGAGAAGGGGCAGAGGTGGGGCAGGCAGAGCATACCTGAGAAAGCCTCATCCCATCCCATCCCATCCCATCCCACCCAATCCCATCCCATCCCATCCCACCCAATCCCATCCCATCCCATCCCATCCCACCCAATCCCATCCCATCCCATCCCGCTGTCTGCAGCTTGGGTCAGTGAGAGAGACTAAGCAGGATTAAGCCAGCTGAGGAAGCACTGTGGGTTTGAGTCCCAAAGGGCTGCAGAAGCAGAGACAGGAATTTTTCCTGCGGACTCAAGAATTCTCCAACTCTGATTCTTGGACCCAGCATTATATTGCCTGGGAACCATGTGCATACAAAATCAGAAACTCCGGGGATGGCTACCATCAATCTGTGGGTTAACAACTCCTCTAGTGATTCTGATCAAGTTTGAGAACTGCAGCTACAGATCATAAGACTCCTCAGAAAGGGTTGTGATCTCAGCTCTGACTTAACAATGGATATGATTAATATATTTGAAATCTCTGCCATTTGTTGACTCCCCCCTTTGTGACAGGCATGATCTTTATCTCTGATGCTCACTTCACTTTACCAGGAAGATGGGGAAACTGAGGAATGGAGAGACTAAGTAACTAGTCCAAGTTTGCACAGCTAGCAAGAGGCAGGGGTGAAATTCCTCTTAAGTGTCTGCTGTAGTAGCCATGATCCTAACTCACCTGGTAAACTGTTTGTACAGTTGCTTTAAGAGGGAGCAGAGGAGTGGGGAAAGAGAATTCTGAGAATGACAGGACAAAGCAAGTTTTCTGGTGTTTGGGGAACTATCATAACAAGTCTGTATTTATGGGGGTTTGTGTTATCTGTTTGAGGATATTCATAGAGGGCTTTCTAGAACTGATATTAAGCAGAAATGAAAATGCTGTCTTTAGAATTGCTAGAGATAAAAAGATAGTCACCCACAGCACCTTCCACACAGGGTCTGTGTGCCTTGGTCCCTGACTCAGGAGGGAAAGCAGTGTGACATTGAATCAAGCCTTCTACTTCCCAAAGCAGGCATCTCGGACTCCTTTCTGCCACTACCCCCGCCACCAACCAGAAATAAACTATGCTGTAGCACCGTGCTGAAGCCCTGCTGCCTGTCCCTAAGACAGTCTTAATCCCCTCCTCAGGTATTTATTCCACTTCTACCACCTGTGGGGCTTGAGGTTGCATCTGGGAGGGGAGGCGGGAAAACCTCAGAGCTGAAATGTTTGGCCTTATAAGCTTTTGGAGGTAGTTTGATTTTATTTTTCAAGGTCCTTTATGTCTAAGTCTTATTATAATTATTATAGTGAAGTTTGGGGTCGTTCCCTGAACCCAAATGACCTAGGTTGCTATTGTGATATTTCTGCCATTGTACATATCAAAATCATTTTTCACTATTAACAGTTTTTTGATTTCTTAAAAGGCATTCCCTAAGGAATAGGAGAGATCATCAAGTAGGTAAGAAGTCACAGCATGCCTCTGGGTCACTGTAAATCTCAAGCTTTAGCTTGCCGTGAGATGGAGGCTGTCGAGGGAATTGGGGTGGAGGATGATACTATGGCTCAATGATGAATCCTAGAAACAGATCCCCAAGTGAATGACAATAGAGCATGAAATATAAGGGGCAAATAATTCAGTGGGGATGCATTGGGACTTGAACACAACTCTATCTTGAATCCTAGCAGATTAATATTAATCATTATAAGGTATGGCAATAAAGAGACTATAAAAAATTTACCTACAGCCGATTGAGTGGGGGGTATTTAAACATCCCAGCTGGAGTCCCTGTGACCAGGCTTCCACTTTATATGTGAAATAAGCAAATCACCAAAACAACAGACTACATAAGCAGCCATCTTAACTGTGCAGCACAGTCCTCACGGGCGAGGGAGCACAGAAGTTGTGGGCTCCTCGCTGCTCTGTACTGGGAGTGAGTCAGTGTGAAAGAGGCCACATGGGGTGGGAGGGACTCTCCCTTCCCAGGCATGAGTGACAGGCCTAGGAGGCTGGAGCAGCTGGGGTTTGTGTTAGTCAGACAGCCCTGTGTTTTGCCAGCATTAGGAAAGAGACATTAAGCCTTGGAAAAGATTTCTAATCTTGCCTTTACAACTCCTTCCCCCAAGGTTACCTCTGATTTGGCCCAAATTGGTGGAGTCTTTCCAAATTTGTTCTTGGGAGTGTGAAATTGATTTGGGACAAGTAGGAAACTCTTGTTAGGAGAAATTAAGGTAGGAGAAATTAAGAGACAATGGTCCTTTGGGGAAAGATAGTCATTAATTTTGTCCTTGAGCATTTGCTACATGGCTTGTACTCTTCCAGTCTGCTTACCACCAGCCATCTGAGCAAGTTGCTTCATGCTTCTAATGAGGCTGAAGGAAGACAAGGAAGCCAGGTCTCCAGCATAGTGCTTGGTGCATAATAGATGCTTCATAAGGACCAATTCTTCCTCGGCCTCCATTCAGGATAAATAGTGTCTATGTCCAGCAATGGGAGAAGTGTTTGTCAGTGTCATTACATGGACAGTTGACTGTAGAGTGTTTCAGAATATGAGAATGTTCCAGCCCTTAGTCTTTGACATCAGCAGGCACACACATACAGCCAGATTCCAGGAGCTTGGAATACCAGTGAACATTGAGCAAACCAAGGATATTAAGCAAATATCTTTCCACAAATGTTGGGGAAGTTGAGTGTGCTGCTAAGTTTACTGTATATCAGGAGAATCAAACAAAAAATAACCATAGAATTTCAAGGGGATCAGGGTAGGAGAAAGGCCAGGGGACATGAGATCATGTAGTATCAGGCTCTAACCAATTTAGAAGTGAAGGAAATCTGTTTGTTAAACCAAAATGATCAAGAGCAGTAATTTCACATCTCTGCCCAAGAGCTGACAAGGGCCTTAAAGGTTAAGTAGGAGCACACATTTGCTGGGAGAAATGCAGAGTCAGGGGAGTGGAGTATTCTCTAGGTTAAGGATGCTAAGCCTGGCTGCTAAGGAAAAACCAAAAAAGTGGCTAAGGATAAGAGTGAGCAGGTGTGCAGGGCGTTGTGAGCCTCATTGAGGCACTGGCTTTCATCACGGTGCTTAACTCTTTTTTATTTTAAAAATGAAAAAAAAAACTGATATAGAATTTCAAAACAATGTTTAACTCTTCAGTCATGTATCTGGCATAAAGATGTTCTAGAGAAAAAATGTTGGTGGCCGCAGGAAAAAGCTACATTCAAAGCATTGTAAAAATTTCGTTGTTTAAAGTTTTCTAAGTCAAAGTGTGAATAAACTTAGGCCATAATTACTATATATTTTTAAGATCTTTAAAAATCAAAGCTGATGTGAATTAGGTCATAATTACTATATATTTTTAAGATCTTTAAAAATCAAAGCTGACCTTCAGATTTTTAACTGCATGATACCTATTTCAGTAAGTCTTTTGGCAAAATGATTACAATGGTAAATTTTATATGTATTTTATCAAAATTAGTTTTTTGCTTTTTGGGTTTTTTTGGTTTTTTGTTTGTTTGTTTTTTGGTACTGGGGTTCAAACTCATGACCTCATGCTTGTCAGGCAGACACCTGTGCCATTGAGCTAAATCCCTGGCCAAAATTAGTAATTTTTAAGAAAAAAACTGTGGTAAATTGTCTTAATCTGTTTTGTGTTGCTATAACAAATTGCCTGAGTAGGGCTGGGGATTTAGCTCGCTGGCAAGCATGAGATCATGAGGTTGATCCTCAGTATCAAAAAACAATCAAAAACAAATTGTCTGAGACTGGGTACTTTAGAAAAAAAAAAAGGTTTATTTGGCTTATGATTCTGGGGCAAGAACATCCAAACAGCATATCACTAGCATCTGGTAAGAGCACAATTTTGTGGGTGACATCACATAGAGCATGCCCAAGAGCTACAAGTGTTAGGTGACTTGAGATAAGGTCACATGGTGAGAGCAGAAGCAAGAGATCCAGGAAAGGCCACACTTTTTTAAAAAAATTTATTTATTTGTTAACTTATTTTATCTTTGTTATTGTTTTGAGACAAGGTTTTGCTATGTAGTCCAGGCTGGCCTTAAACTCATGACAGTCCTCCTGCCTCAGCTTCCTGGGTGCTAGGATTATAAACACACAGGTTCACACACTTCTTCTTTCATAACAACTTGCTTTCTTGAGAACTAACCCACTCCTATGAGACCCAACCCACTCCAAAGACCAACACCAGTTGCTTTACAAAGGGCAGTCATGACTCAGTCACCCCTCATTATGCCCCATCTTTCAATACCATTACAGTAGGGAATTAAGTCTCAAAATCAGTTTTGATGGGGACAAACCACATTTAAACTATAGCACAAATGGGATTTCTATCTGGTGATTAAAATAACTTAAAGTGCTTATTATTTAAGCCTTTATAGGATAATAGCAATGGCCACTGGGACTCTAAAATTCAATACCAACCTATCCTGCTTTTATGGGTACATATTCACTCATAATTTACACAATCATGTAATCAGTTGCGCGACCCTCTTCTTGCTGCATATAGTCACATTGGCCTTTTGTGCTGTGTCATGATTAAACAAGCCATGGGAATTCCCTCTCAGGGCCTTTGCAAATGCTTTTTTGTGTCCACCTGGAATATTTCTCCTCCTGACCTATTCTATTAAGTTGGTGCCACTTGTGTTCTATATCATAGTCAATACTATCAGCAGCTAAAATCAAGACCTGTGAGCAAGGCCAGGCAAAATTGAATTTTCCCGGAAAAATAAATAAGGACTTGAATAGATATTTCCCCAAAGAAGATACACAAATGGCTAATACAAAAAAAAAAAGATGTTCAAAATCATTACTCACTCAGGAAATGCAAATTGAAACAGAGATAACCATTTCCACCTATTAGGATGGCTATTATAAAAAACAACAACAGAAAATAATATGTGTTATTGAGGATATGGAAAGATTGGAACCCTCATGAATTGAGAAAAACAATTTGGAGAACCCTCACAAAGCTAAGCAGACTTACCATATGATTTCTAAGATACAGACCCAAAAGAAATGAAAACAGGGATAGAAGCAAACATTTGTGTGCCAGTGTGCACTGCAGCATCATTCACTGTAGCCAAAAGGTGGAAAGAACCCAAGAGTTCATCAAAAGGTAAATAAATAAATAAATAAATAAATAAAGTGATACAGCCACATACTGAAATGTTAGTCATAAAGAAATGAAGTTCTGGTGAATGATACAGTGCAGATAAATCTCAAAGACAGTATTCTAAGTGAAATAAGCCAGGCACAGAAAGACAAATATTGTATGATTTCACTTATATGATAAGTCAGATGTACAGAGGCATGAGAATTGTGGCAGCCAGGGACTGGTAGAAGGACGAATAGTGTATTATTACTTAATGGTTTCAGTGTTTCTGTCTGGTGTGATGAAAATGTTCTGGAAATAGTAATAGTAGTTGTACAACCTTATAAGTGTAATGCCACTGAATTATACACTTAAAAATAATTAAAATGGCAAAATTTTATATGCATTTTATCACAATAAGTCTTTTCTTAACTTACCTGGAAGAAAAAAAGGCAAACGATAAACATTAAAAGAGCCAAATTTGGTATTTCACAGTGGGAAGCTCTTTCTTATCACCCTGAAATGAGCAGCACTTTTTTCCTTTTTTACAAATTACCCTTTAATACTCTAGCTAATACCCCTTGAGAAAAGTAATAAACTTACATGAGTAGACAACAGGTAAACAGAGGCAAGCTCCAGAAATAGGCTGCTGCCAATATGACCTGACGCAGGGTCCTGCTGTAGTGCTTTTAACTGAATGAGCTGCACACACGCTTTGCCCCCTGCAGGTGTCACTTTCCTGAGTCACTACTGTGCTGTTTGCTTAGGCTGCCTCTTCCCTGTCCACCCCTTTCTGAGATCTCACCTAAGATTCTAGCTCTATATTTCTGTTTCTCATCCCAGCTGTCTTTACAATGTGGTCTATGTTCACGGGGCTGCTGAAAGGCCTTCCTTTTCTTCTGCAGTGGCCTCCCTGCTCTTTTCTAGAGGGTGTGAAGGGTCCTGGCCTTTCCCCACCCAGGAGCAAAACACTCTGAGGTCTAAGACCAGCTCTACTCTTGCGTCTTCTTGTGGCTGCCACTGCTTTCTTCTCTCCCTCCATCCACCTACCCAAGCCCACTTCCTTCCACTTCTCAACTTCTGCCTCTGCCCTCACCTTCCTATGTTTATCTTGGGCACCTCTTATGAGTCCTGCACCACCAGCACAGTACTCATTTCTCATTCTACATCAAGCCCTTCTGGAAGCCAAGGAAGATTTCAGCACCAGTCAAAGAGTCCTGATTGTTCCCCCCCACCTCCCATTTTTCAACACCCATCAGTGAGGACAGCTCAGGAACTTAGTGGAACTTGATCTTTGTGATGTACTGACTCTTGGACTGTTGTGCACAGCTTTATCTCTTACAGTTAACTTCCTTCTCTTTTTCTGTGGCTGTCCCCAGTACTAAAAGCTTTGAAAAGGCAGCAGTAGGCTTATCTTTCAGTTTTGCTCCAAGCCAAAACCTTGCATAAGCAAATAAAAGGAGGTGGGGATGACTTTGATAGTGTGAGAATAAAAGAGAATTTAAGAGAGAGAATGGAGAGAATGCTCTCTGTTGTTAGACCCTAGATTCCAACTTTATATTCTGGTTCATATTAAGAAAAGATTTGTTCCATTAGCAGCTGACCGGCTAGGATAGATGTCTTTAAGCCAAAGCATTGAATATTCTTTTATCACTGGATCCACATTCATAAAAGCCAATCTAGAATGCACTAAATCTTCTGGTAGCAGCCCCATTATAGTGTGTGACAGTCACATACTTTTCTTCCTAATCTTAAATAAACTCAACATCTTTTTGAATGGTACTAACCACAGATACTTGATTCTCACTTTGGCAGGAGAATTTTTTCAATAGCCACATATAAAATGTATTGCTTTGAAATGTATTATTATATTTTAAACACTCAGGGAGTTTTCTGTTTTAAGCCCTCTAATATGCTGTATCTACTTCCATTATGCCTGTTCCATATACCTACTTGGTATAAACTTGTGTTTGTAAGTTTTCAGTAGACAGCATCATTCATTAGTCTTTCAGTTTGGGTGAACATACTGCAGAGAGTAGCCAGGTGATACACTGGGGTGCACAGTTGGTCCCCAAGTGCTGTCCTTTATTCTCCCTGCATTTTGTGTGTGTGTGTGTGTGTGTGTGTGGTGTTGGGGATCGAACTCAGGGCCTTGTGAATGCAAGGCAAGTGTCGTACCACTGAGCCACATCCTCAGTCCTTAAACAATCTGATCTTGTTCAGTTTTTGGTACCAGGATTCAAACTCAGGACTTCACACTTGCCAGGCACATGCTGTGCCACTGAGCTATATCCCCAGCCCTTCTCCTTGTATCTTTAACTGATTACATGTCATTTTCATATGTGCCTATGAAATGTTGTTCTGAAACCTGAAATGTACAATTTTGGTTTATACAAAAGAAAAATGAGTCTGATATTTTCTCTATTTTATCTATATGCTTATTTAAAATGAGACTATCTGGAAGGGCATTCAGTCATAACTCAATTAATGCCCTACTTAACAGAAATCACCCACAGATATAATCTGGCAGCAACTTTATCAGCAGACATACTGAGTAAACTGTCTGCCTGCAGGCAGGCGCAGCTTACACAACCAACCAAA
Source organism: Hydrochoerus hydrochaeris (assembly GCA_004027455.1). Lineage (NCBI taxonomy): Eukaryota > Metazoa > Chordata > Mammalia > Rodentia > Hydrochaeridae > Hydrochoerus > Hydrochoerus hydrochaeris. Next base: position 636,553 of record PVLA01000065.1, read on the forward strand.
GCCCAGACAGAAAACCACAGAATAACTCAGAGCACTTGACAATTGACAGCGATGCCTCATGTCTCCTATCCCAGCAAAAGGTACTTCTTTATCCAAAATCAAAGATGCTTTTAAAAGTATACTAACACCTCCCTCCCCAGTTGTACCACTGAAATATTCTGCCATTCAGTCTTTCTCATGGCCAGGTAAAAAGTAAAGAAGGATGGTATACTCAGAAAAGTTGGTAGGCTTTTGGATTTTTCTTTGAATATGCTGTTTCCCTTTAACATTTCTGGTGATATTTATCCCTTTTTCCCCTCAGGGAATGATTAGGTGTAAGCAACTTTTACTTGCTAATTATGCTCAAGTATGCACATAACTATCTGATCACTTTTGTGGAATGCACACCAATCCACTGAGGGCATAATAGGATCACATCACTTACTTCTCCCAGAAACCTACTAGAAAGGTCTTTAGCTTCAGAACAAGGAAGTAGAACTTTCATGTTTATGGAACATTGCCATTTGCCAAAGCCAAATCATTTACATGAATTATTGCACATGATTCTCAGTGCAGTGGGGTGGGCACAGTTATCAGCCCCCTTGCACAGGTGAGGAGACAGAGGCTTACAATTGGCTTTTGTGGGGATTTTTGGTCCTAATGTTATAGAATTATAGATGGTTTTATTAAAGAAATGTCAAGTATTCTCTGTTAGTCCAAACTGGAAGCCCAGTTCTGAGAGCTGACTTAAGTAGAAAAAATCTCCATGTCCTGAAGCCCATCCTGGGCATGGAGGGCCTGGCCAAGGCTGATCCCACTTTTACCCCTCCTCCAGCTTGGGTTAGCCCAATAGCTATCTCATTGCATTATCTCATTGACAGCCAATATTTAATTCATGAGACATTACAAATCTAACAGGTAATAGGAGGTCTGCTAAGAAATTTACTAGATTTCCTATATTCTGTGTGATCAAACTTGACCGTAGTTTGTATTTAATTTTTCTGTTTTTGTAGAGAAACAAGCCCTATAACTTCTAAGCCAACAACTATTCCTGTATCATGTCCACTCCCCATTCTGAATGTCTGATTGAGGAAAGTGATGGTGGGATACTTTCTTTCCATTCACAGATATACAGAAGTGCGTGTTAAGAACAGAGAGTCAGCGATGGGGTACAGCACTTGCTTAGCATGCTTGAGACACTGAGTGCCATCTACAGCACCACAAACAACAAGAAGTGTAAAACCCAGACAGCTATATAAAATAGAGGAGGGCACCTGGAAGCTGTCAGAGGAAAGCAACTAAAATACGGGCAAACTTGAAATCATCTCCCAGGGTTCCCCAAATGAAGGGGTCTGTGTTTTGACTGCCTACTGGGACTGTCTGTGAGAGGGAGAAATTTAGACCTCTTTGGCCCATCATCTCAACTGACTTGGAAAAAAAGACATTCAAGAAATGGACAAGAAATGAGCCTTTGTTTACAGGTTATTCTGATCTTTAAATGCTATTGCTTCTTTGTTTGCTGTTTGCTTACAACTAAAAACAAAATACTTCAGAGACAAATAGCGTCTGTAGTGTGAGACCATCATAATAAGGAGCACAGGTCACTGGTACTTTATTTGTATTATATTTTGGGTAAGATCAGTCCCAGTAGTGATTTTTGTTCAGGATATTTTTTCCTAAGGTACCAGGACTATTAAGTGAAGTATTATTTTCATATTTAATAGTTTTTCCCTTAACAAAAACCACATTGTTCAGTTCTGCTGTAACATTCAGAAATTTGATATAACCCTTCCTGAAGTTATGGTCAAATTCTCAAATATAGTCATGAGTGACATTTTATAAAATGAAACCTATGGAAAATCCCTCATTTGTTCTGGGTGAGGTTTTCTTTTTTTCCTCTTGACAGAAGAGGTCAAGCCCTTTTCTGATTTTTTCTTTGTCAGTGTGAATTTTCAGTAGAGCAAGAAAGTAATTTTAGTATCTATAATGACTTTCCCTACAGTTGGCTCATTAGCAGCATGAAAAATAGATATTTAAGTCAACTTTCTCTACAGGATTCTAAATATAGATCCACTATGCTCCATGGCAGAAATGCTTATGATTTTTCAGAAGTATGCTCAACATGAGCTTTGCATGGGGAAGCAAATCTACAGAGCTTTATAAAAAAAGATATTTATTTACAATTTATTATATCTTTCTTCCCTCTCAAAGCCTTGCACAGACTGTGAATATGCTTATTTTGGAAGAATCTCTCAGCTGTTAAGAAAACACTAATCTGTATGCCCTGAAACAAATGTACACATGACACATTAAAGAGAGGCAGAAGAAATCAAGTATCATTTTTCCATCTTTACTCCATGTTTAGATGTGGCAGGGAATTTGTACATGAACAAGATATTTGCTATAAATAAACTCTTAATATTCCTTACTAATCCAGAGGGATATATTAGTCAGTTTTGTGTTTCTGTGACAAAATAATTGAAAATATCAATTTAAAGGAGAAAAGAAGGTGCATTTCCAGCTCTCCGTTTCAGAGGTTTTGGTCCATGTCCAGCTAACTCCATTGCTTTTAGGCCTGTGGTGAGGCAGAAATACCACGGTGGGAGGGCATGGCAGAGGAAAGCTGCTCACCTAATGGCAGCCAGGAAACAAAAAGGGAAAGAGCCTGAGAGGACAGAGCCTAGCACCAGATATGGTCCCCAAGGTCATGTTCCCATCAGCCTGCCCCCACACCAGGGCAGCCAGCAGTGAGCTGGTGGACATCAGAACTTGGAATCTTATAGGCAAAAGGAGGGATCAGAATGGACGAGGCAGGGATTCATCACCTCCTAATAAAATGCCATCAGGTTGTGCTCTCATTAATGAATTGGTCTCTTGATGAAGTTAAAGCCAAATGACCCAATCATTTCCCAAAATGCCCATCGACTGCAGCCAAATCTAATTCATGAGAAATTACAAATCTAACTGGTAATAGGAGGTACGCTAGGAAAAAAAGCAGGTTAGTTGGCTAAATAGTAGTTTTGTAATTTACTGATTAAAAACTATAGTAAGACCCTTTCAGCACTGTTGTCTAGTTTTTACAAGACTTCTTAGCACCATACATCAATTAGATTCATCCAAATGCAAGCAGTACAGACTTCCTCCTTGCTGGCCACCAAGGTAACTATTATAAAGAAGTCTCCCAAATGAATCACATATCATTTCCCTTGCAGTTCCAGAAGGATGCACACATGCATGCACACGTGCGCGCGCACACACACACACATACACACACATCACCTGGCAACTTTGGTTACCCTATAAGGAAGGGTGACTGGGGAAAGGATGGGAGAGAGAATTTGCCCCAAATTGGCCTTTTCAATTTTGCATCATATGATTATACATGTTTCCTATTCACAAACAAAAGTTCTTGAAGTTCTGTTTTATTTGCTTCATGAAGAAAACTATGGTTCAAAAGTTTTGATTCCACTATTTTAAAAAAGTTCATCTTAAAAGTGAGCTAAGAAAAAACCTAGGTGGCTATAAGTTTGTGCATCTCAGTTTAGTCACCCTGGGCTTCCTATTGTACCCTGTGGAGAAAGAAAAGCAACTGTAGGTCCCTTGCTGTCTTACCCAGTTAGCTGAACATCTGCAGCCTTTGTCCTACAGTCCCCATTCCCTGGGGATCCCTTTGGTAGCACTTTTTTTTTAAGCCAGGTTATCACCTTCCGAGAATGGCTACTGATTATAATAGCCACTACCTTATAATTGAGGGAGCATGGCCTTGGAAAGTGGAGTCAGGCCTCAATTCCAGGCAGTTGGAAAGAAAGGCACAACTGTTGCTAGGACAGTCATGAGCAGCCTCACTACTCTTCCTGCTGGAGGGCAGGGCAGTCAGCAGTAGGCTGGTGGACATCAGAACTGGGAATCCTACAGTCAAAATGAGGGGTCAGAATGGACAAGGCAGGGACCCAGATATCTGATTGAAGGACATGTATTCATTCACAGCAAGGGGGTATTCAGAGGGTATGCCGGACAGGCCGTCCAAGCAGAGGGAGATAGGCATAAGGAGATTCAGTAGAGAACAGATTAAGAAAAACCAGATTTTCTGGTCATTAGCGATGGGGACTGCTTAGCAGGGAGCAAGCAGAGAGCCTGCACTGGGATGGAAGTGTAGGGTCAGACTGAGAGCAGCACAAGGGAAGGGGCTACACATTCTGTGTGGACTCTGGGACCTGCAGAGTCCTCTAAGGAGGGCTCTGCCCCCAAAACAGGGTCTCTGCATGTGCAGGGAAAGAAAGTTGAAGCTGACACCCACGAAGTAAAAGGAGAGGGACACTAAAGCCATACTTCACCTTCTCCTGGGTATGGGAGCATCTTTAAGAATTTTCCAGATTTTCAAATATTTACTGTGAGATCATATTTCCTTAAGTATATGTGTGAATAGATGCTCCTTTGAAGTTGTATATATTGCTGGTGTGAATAGTTGAAAGTATGCTTCAAAGTATAATATGCAACTAGAGAATAAAGTAGATTTCTGCTTAAGCTCTTCCTTAAATAAGATTAAAATCATAATTCTCTGCCTCATTACCCCAAATTTTCCCAGAGGCAAAATTTCCACTCTTCCTTAAAAGATTGGTAATCCTATAGCTATTTCAAGTTGACATGTCATTTTGGAAGAGACAAAAATGTTCTGAAACTACAGCAGTGATGATTACACGAATGTGTGACTATATTAAAAACAGGTACAATTTAAAAGGCTAAATTTTATAGTATGTGAATTATATCTCAATTTTCTTGAAAAAAGATGTATACATATAAAGACATAAAGAGGTAGAAGCTGAGGAGGGAGAAATGAGTTTGAATAAATAATCTGTGAAACTTATTTAAGAGTTAAGATACCTTGTCACTTTGGAAGCCAGAAATTCCTTGCTTTTGGGAGGAGGTAAGTCCAGATTAAGTGCTGGATAGATTGAATGAATCATGACCACACTCTGGCTTGTGGGAGCAAACTGTCCTCATGTTCAGTCAGCTGATGCTCAACATGCACCAGCCTTGGGGCCCAGGACATGGCCAGTGGTATCTGACAGTGCTCCTTAGTGGCTGCTTCAGTTCTTTCCAAATTCCCCTAAAAAGTACCTTTCTGCAAGTCACACAGACATAGTATGTGCTTATCTTACAGGCACTGTGCAAATTTCTTAATGGGTCAGAAATGGTTGATAACCTTTGTCACCACCATTTCTCCTGTTTGCCTGGACATCAGCCTGCAGCAGCATTCACCCAGCCATAGGCTCAGATAAACCGCCTTGGTTAGAAGAAGCCCAGTGTCTGTAGAGAGTGAAAGTGAGTCCCAGGGAGAGGTCCACATACAACTCTGCCACATGTTGCTCCAGCAACCTAGTGGGACCTTCTCATTCCCCTCAAAGTCACTGTGTTCCAGCCTTCACTAGCCTGCTCAGGGTGAGGGCAGAGACCCATCCCCTCAACGCTACACTGCTAGCCTTGGGTTTCCTGAGTTGATGCTTTCTTTGTAAGATTTTCCTCCATAACTGAAGTGTTTTGGGGATGTTTGGCTTCTTCCAAGCTGTATTATTTTGACACTTTCCTTCCAACTCTCTAATATATAGATAAAGCCCCCCTTCACCTTGACCAACCTCTGAGTGCCTTTGTTCTCACCTCTCCTCTGCCAATGTCAGCCTTCAGCCATCTGCTCTTCTCCTAGAGCCTCCAGCCACCCTGAAAGCCATGCCAGAACTCACTGCCCTTCTGTGAACTGTTGACTATGTGGTCTTCTCACCCTTTCCTTGTAGTCCCCCTGCCAGTTTCTATTTTCCTTATCTGGTCAATTTCTTTGTATCCTATAAAGCTGAGCTCACTAGGTCCATAAGAAGACCTGCCTGGCCTTCCTCTGCTGAGATCAAATCCACTGCCTCTACAGTACCACCTGCCTGGTGTGTGTTTGTCATTCTATTCTAAACCCCTTGAAGAACAGATCTGGGACTTCCTATCTGCAGACCCAGTGGAGAACTTGGTTAGCTGCGCCCCCACTGATGTCTGTTCAACCAGCGCAGTATTCAGTTTCTCTCTTCCATTTCTAAGATGACTGCTTGGCATTAGCAGTGTTTATTAGTGTTGTCATTTTTCATACACTGAGAAAGCTGCTGAGAAAAATAACTTTACTGCTACTACCTGGAAGACTGTCTGATGATTCTGTGAGACTTGAAGGTTTTGTTTCATTATACCAAGATGGGCAGATGCAGAGATTAGTATTTGTATTAGTATCATACTGTTTTTGGTCAGAAAGGAAACAGAAACTCAAAATGATCAAGCAGCTTATCCAGAGTCCCTCAGACAGTCGCTGGCTGGGACTTAGCTCATGAAAAGTTCCTGTAATACCTTGCTGTCCTGACTTATTAAAATTCTCCCTGTTTAACATTTTTGAAAGTGAGCACTATTAAATATCCTTTATAATTCAGAAGTAGCTTATAGAACTAAAGTTGCCCTCCTAGGTATAAACACAGAAAGGGACCTCATTATGCTCCAGAGGTATTATGACCAGATAATATGAGACCCCAGAGAATGTCTACCATCTGACCTCAGAGAAATGGGTCTACTTTAGTATGTGGCTTGTGTAAAGCAGTTTTCAACTTTTTATGTACAGTTTGCATATTTCCTTTAATCTACCATTTCACCATATGCATCACTGAAATGTTTTATTAAGTGTTTAGATAGGTGTTGTACTTGGTGCTAAAAGTTGGTCTTACATATTCTTAGGCTCTGATAGGGAGGGGACAGTTTTGGAAGTGATCTTATAAGCAGCTTATAGTGTTTTCTTACACTTTTTACAAGTGCAATTCAGTGATTCACTTTTCCTGTTATCCAAGAAAGAACTTGTGCATAATGTCTGTCTCTTGTCTATTTTCATTACAGGTGACCTTCCAGGTCACTCCTCCATGTGTTACTGACAGGCATTATGAGCATGCTGGGCGGTGCTGCAACAAATGCGAACCAGGTAGGCCTGCTCCTGAGCATCTGCCAGTGTCCTCAAAGGTGGGGAGACACTTCTGCTGGTTGATTTTTTTTCTGTCCTATTCGATGAAAAAAGAAATTGAACAGACTTTTCATGGTAGTGGCAGGAATAATGTCTATCATTTGGAAGACAAAAATCTTTTCCCCCACACAAAAAATCACCTAAAAATCAAAAGGAGTTTCAGAAACTGGCACTTAATTTAAGATGAAACCCAATTTTCCAAAATACTATTTCTTGAGAAGGCAAGATTTTCAAAATCATATTTTAGCACTTTTGACTCAAACTCTCACAATGTGAGATGCAGCTCTTACTTCAAATTATTTTCACGGTCATTTTATTTTGGAATAACCACACTGGAATTCTCACCACAGAATTGCCGAAGCCTTGGTAGGCCTTCTCCTATCACGCCTACCAAGGAGCAGGAGGGGAACTGACCACCAGTTCTGCCAGAGTGTAGCCAAGTGTTTCTTCAGACCCTGTGAAGTCCTCATTCTCTCATTGCTCTGGAGGAGGGTGGGAAAGGTGGGTTACCTTATTAACAAGACTTTTTGGAGGTTTCAGTTGCAAATATTTCTTGATGTGTAGAACCAATATCCAATGATTTTAAGTGTGTGTGTGTGTGTGTGTGTGTGTGTGTGTGAGCTCGCGCGCGCATGTGCGCGCGCATATGTGCATTTTGGTCAAACTAATTTAACCATGAGGCCATAGTATTTGTAGAATACAAAAAGTTAACTATAGAGAGTAGGGCTGAGGGGAGTTTGGAGATGGTAAGATGGAGAGGGTAATAAAGTTCCTTTTACTTAGCTCTCTAATTCCCTGAGTGGGTTCTAGGGAACTCCTCAAGTTCCTTATAACTCAGTTTAAATCCATAGTTCTACTCCATAGCCAGCAGACTTTGGGGGTACGAAGGCAGTTGGTATTTTATTTAGATGAACTAAGAAGCTTCTGTGACCACAGAGAACTCATTATTAGGCACACCAAATCCAGGATAGGATATCTTAGCCAGCCAAGGAGCCTGCAGAGCCCGGGATACCTCACTCATCTCATATATTATGTTGTCTTTGGTTGTGGGAGGAAGTTTCTGGGATTATGGTCACATAAACTGGGCCAGTAAATTGACTTTTTCTTTCTTTTTATTTATTTAATTCTGGGGATTGAAGCCAGAGTCCCCTGAGCTATACTTCACCAGTGTATTTTTTATTGTTTGGCTTTTGATTAGTGCATTTTTGGTTATCATTTTGTGTTCCATTCTTGTCATTTTATTTTCATTGATGCATTTTCCTCTTCCAATTTAAGGAAAGTACATGTCTTCTAAATGCACTACTACCTCTGACAGTGTGTGTTTGCCCTGTGGCCCGGATGAATACTTGGATACCTGGAATGAAGAAGATAAATGTTTGCTGCATAAAGTTTGTGACACAGGTGGGTTAGTCACCTCCATGTATCAGTGGGAAGTGTGGAAACTCAGTATCCATCTTTTGTCTCATCTGTTGTTCCTCTGACCTTTTCTTTATAAATAGTTTTAATACAGCCAATTCTGTTTCTTTTGAATGGCCTGGGAAGGAATTATGACCATGGTTTTGGATCTTCTATGCTCAGGATTTTTTTAAAAAATTCTATGCTCAGGATTTTTAAAAAATATATATATTTAGAACTTTTGTTCTAGAATGTGTTTATGTTGCAGTATAATCATGAACACTTCATACATTTGACAGAGTGTCCCCACAATATTGGTATGTGTTGCCTCATTTAACCTTCTCTGAGCCCTGTGAGATAGACATGCTTGTCCCATTTCACACATGAAGAAACTAAAACATAAAAGGTTGAATGACTTCTCCAATATTATCTAATGAGGAACCGGACTCAAAACCAATTCTGACTTGAAAATCTTTTTCCTAAACTACAAACTTTCTGTTGCCTCTACATCCTGAAGGGCTGCCTTGCCAGACTTACCTTGGACATTTCCCACCGTGAACTGTAATCAGTCCTTTCTCCATGGATGCCTAACTGCCTTTACTGGTGTATTTTATTTAGTGACCTTAGTTGGAGTGCTTATGTGATTTTTTGCTACTGGATCAATCCTCATTATAGTCTTTCTCCTCCACCTTTGAACAAAGCCAGGGAATAAGTATTTTTCATACTATAAATTTTCTAATGCGTTAAAGATGGCTGGATATTTCTGGCTGGAGAAGATAGCATGGAAACTCCACTGAGCAGAAGCATCTGATTAAGTCTTTTTTATTTCCTACTGCTTAGTAATGACCTTGAATCATCGCTGTCTTCTGGAAATAAAGATTCATTCTGTCTACTGCCAAAGTTGATTAAAGCCTAAAATGGGGTGCCTTAAAGTACTTTGGAAAATGTCAACAAATTCAACATCCTACAGCCTTACATTTACTTACATTTGAATAGTATACTGGAAGTCCTCGGACTTTTCTGGAGAAGTGGCATGTATTCATTCAGGTTTTCATTCCTGTGTATGTTTCATTGGCATTGCTGCAGAGCTGACTTGGGCTTCGCATATGGACACAGGAGGGAATGGGGACTTTTTCAGGTTCACCATGCTTGGGTCTGAAAAGAATGGAAATAAGAAATACTCTCTCTCTATTGACTATAACTTTGGATAATGAAGAAAGGAACACATCTGTGATTTGTTTTCTCTACCCCTGAAAATCCTAAATGTATTCTGAAATGTAAGGTGTGAGGGCTATTTGGACAATCCAGCTAAGATGCAGTTCTCTGCAGGTACAAAGACAAGATCTGTTTTCAGTAATGTTATGGATTTGTATCGTGTGTGTGCATGCTAGTATGTGCACAACTGATTCTCCTTATTCACAGTAGTTACATTCTATTAAGTAACGAACACAAATAATGAACTAGCAAATCCTGAACCATTGTTCTCAAGGAAAGTAAAATGTTAGGTACTGGTGATACCATTTTCATCAGCCAATCAACATACAGCCTTGTTATTTGTGTTAATTTTTATCTGATATGTTATTGAGTTGTCAATAACATGTATCAGATAAATTGCACCATGGCAAGCACCACCATAACTCACACTGATAAGTTTACCACATATAGGTGTTTTCTCCATAAAGTGTATCCCAACTTTCTGCACTTAGAACACTAAACAGCACTTCAGCATGATGTTTGGGGCCATCATAAACAGGGAAGTCCAACAAAAAGCATACAAATGGGGGAAATGTGGTACTGGAGAGGCTCTGGGAAGGACATTTGCATACAGTGTGAGAGCTTGTCCAGCCTCAGCAAGGAACCTGCCTGCAAAGTGACTTGACGTTTGTATGGTTTTTCACATGTCCATAAATGATTGTGAAAATGCCTAGAATATTGATTTAGAATTTACAAAGAAATTTTAGCAGGTTGGCGAGTTCACAAATATGAGTTTGTGTTGTGTGTATAGTAGCATAGATTAAATTCCCATGTACCACTATTATAGAAAAACTGAAAGGAGTCAGATTTGACATGGGAAAAGAAGCATTTTGCTATGTCTACGATAAAAAAGAAACATGCTATCTTAAGTGTTTGGAGGGGAGACTGATTCTCCCTGTCCACCTCTGTGCTTTCTCTACTTATCTAACCATCTTGGGACCCTGCAAGATGTCAAGATGAGTCCAAATTTCCAGAAACCCTATTGTCTCAGGTCTAAAGAAGTCTCAGTGCTAAGACTGGTGATGTTTAAATTTAGTAAAATTCAAGAAGCTGTGCAGTTTGACTAGTTCGCAGGTACTAAATTAAGGATCACACATTCCTCGGTCCTTAAGCTTCCTACTAGCACGAAAATTAACTTTTTGCAACGCTCACAAAACTCAGAACTCTTAGAGGAAAGAAAAAAAAAATCGCTGGTGTTTTTGTCCTAACACAGGAAGAGCTAGGAGGAACTTGGGAGTTCCTTAAAGCAAGCCTGCTGAATGAGTCATACTGCAGGCCAGCCAGTTTGCTCTGTCTTGGCATTTTGGGGCTGGATGTTGCACAGCCGCACGCGGTGGACAGTGTGTCTGTGCTTTCTCCATCTTGGTGGCCACTGACTCTTATGTCTCCTACAGGCAAGGCCCTGGTGGCAGTGGATCCTGGCAACCGCACGGCCCCCCGGCGCTGTGCCTGCACGGCTGGATATCACTGGAGCCAGGACTGCGAGTGCTGCCGACGCAATTCGGAGTGCGCGCCTGGCTTTGGCGCTCAGCACCCCTGTACGGTTGTGTGTCAGTGCGTGTGCGTGTCTGTGTGCATGCACGCGCGTGTGCTGCACGCGCATGTGCTGCAGTCTGCTCCCACAGTGGAAAATCAGCGATCAGCGAACCTCCAGGCCATTTTTACTTATGGCATCGTTAGGCAGGCCGTTGTGACCCCTTTGTGATCCTAACACTCTGGGAGGGTGGAGCAGGAGGATGGCGAGTTGAAGCCCAGCCTGGGCAATTTAGCAACTTAGTGACACCTTGTTTCAAAAAAAAAAAAAAAGAGGAGTTAAGTGCTGGCGCTGTAGCTCAGGGTGAAGGCCCTGGGTTACATCTCTGCTGGGTGGGTGGGGATCATTAATGCTCCAGGGAGCCAGATGACAGTAAAGGAACCTGGGGGTGGAGACCCTTGATTTTCCATAAGAGATGGGTGCAGGCAACATCTGCGGAAGAGTCACTGGCTGTGGTTCTTTGAAGGGAATGTGAGCTGTGAACCTGCATTCCCTTGTCACATGGCTGGGACACTCGGGCTGCACAAGCAGCAGTAAATCCTAGGATGCTCAGGGTAGCACAGGAATCCTTCCGGGTGTTTTGTTTTGTTTTTTAAGACGGTCTTGCTATGTACATAGCCCAGGCCTGCCTTGAACTGCCTAGGTAGCAGGCTACTCTAGACCTTTCGATCTGTCTCAGTCTCTCCAGTGCTTACTTAGATTTCAGGACTGCATCACCCCTCCCAGCACTCACTCTCTCTCCCCTCCCCACTCCTTTTTTTTCTAATTGTGCCCCCACTGAGAAAAAAAAAAACCAAAAAAAAAAAAAAACCTGCATCTCAGTTGACATCTACAGTTTTTTATTACCAATTTAGAGTTGCTAAGGACTTAGTTACCAGGGAATTATAACTGCAGTTAACACATTTAAAAATAGTCATTGGACTCTAAACACCACAGTAATTTGATAACCCAGAACCACCATTTTAAAATGTGCTAATCATTTTTCACTCAGGAACTTTATGGAGTTTCTTTCTCTCCTTTTAATTTCCATCACTGCATCACTCACATCCACTCACAAAATTTTACCCCAAAATACATTTATGCTTGGAGGGATTTTACATTATCATATTCCATTATATATTTTAAAAAGGCACCTAAGTAAAATCTCAGTTTTAAAAAATTTACTGAGACATATTTCTCAGGGTTAAAAGCAGTTTTTTTTTCTGGATTGAATTGCTATTATATATGTTATTACAATTTGTCACAGATGAATATACTTTGCTATATTATAATCTTTTTAATTATTATAATCTTAAAAGATTTTAAACTTCATAATGAGTGGGATTTTTTCCCATTAGATATTCATGGTTGAATGCTGCTTATTGCTTAAATGCAAAAGTATTCAACATCAGTTCTTTTTCCTCTTTTGGTTGTCATATATATATAAGTCCTAAGAGAGAAACCTGTTGTTAGTGTGTCCTCCAGCACCTGCTGAGTTATATGTCCAGAATTGCATAGTGATGTGACATCAGAAGTTATTTTTCATGATCTGTCTTGTGATAACTCAATTATACTTTTCAGTTTTGTTTTAAGTAAAGAAACAGAAATCTTTTTGTTATGGGGAAGTGACACCCAACCTGTTAAATGTCAGATTGTCACTTGTACACCCTCTGAGTTTGTGTCTTTTGAAAACCAAAGGACAAGGGAGGCTAAGAATAGGAAAAGTTTATCAAGAGAAAGCTCCTGAGAGACAGGAGGATTCTGAATGGGTAGCTGCCAAGACTGTTTTGTCAAGCGTATTTTATACAGCAAAATCACAACTTGGGCAACTATGGGTCAAACTGTGATCAACTTATAGGATTACAAGTATAGTCACTTAGCAAATAATGATTCAACAGGGAAATAGATACATAGGAAGGGTATACAATGTACATCATTAACTTCGGCTTATCTGTTACTTCTGAGGTAGAAAGAGCAAAGGCATTCTGGGAAAGGGATGGGAGTAAGGATTGGAGTGTTCTGGTCACCCACCTATACATCTGATACCTTAGCTAGGCTTGCTGGGCTCAGAGGTGCTGAGTACAGTACAGTCTCAAGCTGCTGTCTATCTCTAGGGAGCTTTCAGTCCTGGATCTCCACCATTTTTTCTTTAGGCACAATTTTGACGTGTCTCATCTTGTCCATTGACTCCCTTGAGGACCCAGCCCCTCTGACTTTTAAATTCTATCTAACTTAGCCTCCTAAAATACTCTCAACTTGACAGAAGTATTTCTTAGAGTCATTTGCTTTCCCTTTTTCTAGAAAGTGTAACAGAACAGTATTTTCAAGATGTGACAAAAGGGTATTTATGCCTCTTAGTCTTTCACTTAGAGATACCTTGGTTTACACCAAAATACTTGGACAGAGTTAGGAAAATTAAACTGTTATTAATTTCAATTCATGTGAAAGAAAATATATATCACTGAATCTAACTGGCATAATCAGTCCTTATCATCTGTCATATGCACTGATTGACCCTGACATGCCTTCTTTTGGAAAAGGCTACCTTGGTTTTTAAATTATTAAACCTCTCTGTCACAGCCAGCTCCCCCTGGATTCTGATTCTAAGACAGACAAAGCCTTTCCACAAGTTTCTCATTTGTGTGAAGTAAGGTGCTGCTGCCTTCAGGGTTTCTGGTAGATGCCCTTCTTGCTTTGCACCTTTGCGGATGGTACATTCTTTGATAATAAGTAGGTGACAGAGGGCTTCAGATGGAGGGGTGAGAATTTCACTCCTGCCCAACTTTGCAGTACATTTGAACTCTGAACAACTCAATCTGGTCCCAAGTGTCCTCTTTCTATGGCACACTTTTGACCTTAGGGAAAAGGAGAAGCTAGACTGGGGTGCTGTGAATGTAGGAGCTTCCATGTCACCAGTATCTCCATTGTCCTTCTGTTTGGCACCATAGTGGGGTTTGTAGTGCATAAGAAGTGTGCCTTCTTTTTAGGTGGTAGAAAAATGATTGTAAAAGGGAGGAAGAAGGGAAAGCCTGCAAGATGCTTATAGTGAGTCAGTGTCACCAAAGTTGCATGAAAGTCAAATGTATGGAAATGAATGCCCTTAATTCTTTATATGCCTGGTAGCCCCTTGGAAATTCTCTTTGTTTTTGAAGCTTTCTCAAGCTAGATTGTGTTCATCTTTTAGAAAGCTGTTTGATTTGATGCAAGTTATTCAATATTAACTGGATTTTGTTAATATAATTTGAAGGCAAATCACATTACCAGATCAAGAGGCAGGTACTTCTTTGATTCTGAGCAGCAGAGAGTCAGGACCAGAGCTGGCCTGAACCTGGGCCTCAGATATTGGTGGTAGTGGCCTGACATGGAGCCAATTACCTTTCTGAATGCAATTCTTTTACTCACTGTGGACATCAGAAGTACTTCCTAGGCCTAAGCTCGGGAATAGAGGCCTTTGGTGGGGAGGGATGGCCAGGGATGGGAACAAGAAACAGAGGGGCAGCACCTGTGAAACATCATCCCAGCTGATCTCTAAGTGTCCTTGCTTGTTCTTCTTTGTTTGTTTGGTCTGTTGTCTTTTTGACAGTGCAGCTCAACATGGACACGGTGTGCAAGCCTTGCCTTACAGGCTACTTCTCAGATGCCTTTTCTTCCACGGACAAATGCAAACCCTGGACAAAGTAAGTAACAACAAAGGAGCCAAAAGAGTTAGTTGTTTTTTAAGCAACTCAACCTCTGCTGTCTCATCTGGGTTGAAAACAAGCTGATTCCATTGGGTTAGGCTTCCTCTTCAGAAAACATCTATCAATTCAGTGTGGGGAAAAATAAACTAGTCAACCCAGTTCTTCAACCTGATGTGTGACAGAAACATTGTATTACTTACTAAATTCAGTAGTCTACCAGCACTCAGGAGGCTGAGGCAGGAGGATCATTGCAAGTTCAAGACCAGCTTGGGCTACAAGGTGAGCTCAAGGCCAGCCTGAACTGCATAGCAAAAGCCTGTTTCAAAAAAGACACACAAAAAAAATAGTCTATAATTTAATGTTGTATATTTTGGTTTATTTTTTTCTAACTTTATTGGGCTGAAAATGACTTATGACATGTTTTTGGTGATGCTGGGGATCAGAATACAGGGGGTAAGTACCCCACTACTGAATTACACCCCCAGCCCAATATATAACATTTACCATCATTCACTTATCATTCTTACTTTTCCTAATTTCCCAACATCACTGTTTCATTCACCCAGAGTTCTGTGTCTGCACTATGTATGTGTATAGAAAAGCTTCCTGTGTGTTGATGCCTTCTGGATGTTTGTGGCTTTTTAAAGCAACATAAAATTTCATTGTAGAAATGTACCATAATTTAGTAAATTTCTGGACAGTCATTTAGATTGTCCCCTGTCTCTTGCAGTAATGCGTAATTTTGCAGTGAACAATCTCCTATAGAGGTTAATTGTCTCTTATTCAAAATGTTTGGGACCAAAAAATGTTTCAGGTTTCAAAATTTGTTTCAGATTTTGGAATATTTTCATATATATAATGAGATAGAAGGAGACCCAAGTTTAAGCACAGAATTTGTTTTGTTTCATATAAATATTATACACATAGCATGAAGGTAATTTTATATGTCATTTTAAATTATATCTGTGAGTAAAACAAAATTTCATGGTGTTTCAGGTTTTCTCTGGGGGTCATGTTGGTACTCAAAAAGTTTCATATGCTGAAGCATTTTGAATATTAGTTTTTTTTGTTTGTTTGTTTGGGGATAATTAACCTGTTTATGTTCTAACACATTTATATGAGTTTATCTATGGTGAAATTCCCATATAATGATTCTTTCAACTCCCAATATATTCTTTTTTTATTTTTTAAAAAATTTTATTTAAAGAGGAAAAAAAGGCAAAACAGAAAAAAGAGTAGAAACAATATAGAATTTCAGAAAAAAAATAAGCAGTAAGAAATCACTAGTTGATAAATTACATATTGTCTTCTTAGACATCGTTGTTCAAGTTATAAAATTAAAGCACACAAAGTGGACATTCAAACAGTGAGACTGCGAAGAAGTTCAGTGATCCAGTAACAACTTAGTAACATGGTTATCAATCCTACACACTTAAACATACATGCAGCCATATCCTCTAGAGCACTTTCAATATATTCTTATTAAATGCTGATTTTATGATTTGTGTATCCAAGTTTTATGTTGAAAATATATTCTGTATTTTTCAAGTTCAAAAAAGGATTCATTAAAAGCTCACCATTTAGCCATGGTAATTGAAGCATTTGGAATCTGCTTTACTACACTCTCACTTGCTGTGGTCTCTGCAGTTCTTACAGTGTTTCCTAACAGTTTCATCCACTTTTGTGATGTTCCATTTCCCTGTAGACTCAACTGTCCAAGAAGTCATGGGCTCCCTTTCTGAAGGACCTGGCTACCTATCCATACTATAGTAGAATCTTTTTTGTTTTTGTTTTTAAAGCAAGAACGTTAAACCAAAGCACTGAACTATTTATTCTCCACAGCTGTACTGTTCTGGGGAAGAGAGAAGAACATCATGGGACAGAGAAATCAGATGTGGTTTGCAGTTCTTCTCTGCCATCTAGAAAACTGCCACGGGGTATGTTTGACCCAAGCCTGCTGGATGATAGATGTGCCCAGTATGGTCAGCTGTCTGGCTGTCTCAGGAATTGCATACTATGTTTGCACGGGTTCATCTGTCCCTTTTCATTTCATCCTATCCTTGGTCAGCTCAGTATTCCATTTTTACCAGCATTTTAACTCTAGATATGTTATTTATTCAATTTTTTAAAAAGTGCTAAGGCTTGAACTCTAAGACTTGCACAGTCTACAGTACTTGATAACTTTTTACACTGGATTGGAGACAACTAATGATATATTTATATGCAGAAAGAAAACGAAACTTCAAACATAAATAAAAATTCCCAATCACAATAGGGTGGTGGTAGTCACAGTGAAATGTTTATGAGGAGATTTTGGTCATGAGCCAGAGATAGCAACTTGTTAGAACTTAGCTGTCATGATTTATAGAACATTTGTAAATCAAATTAATCTTATGTGGAATTTCAAAGATTAACAGAAAGTTGCTGGTTAATGAAGGAGGCTGGTTACTTCAAGTTGGTCAGAGTGGAGGTGAGTGTGGATATTGTAAGAAATAAGCAAAGTACCAGGAAAACCTTTCTAATGGGGCAAGAGAACATAGTCACAGAACAATAAGGTAGACAGGTCAGGATTTTAAATTTGACACATTGAGAAACAGGAATACATGTGGATATGAAGTTACACAATCAGAGCAGAGTTTTTAAAAGACCATTTGGAAGATGAAAAATAACTGAAAAGCAGCATGAAAAATGATGAAGGAAGTAAAGGATAATTTTTAAAAGAGAGCAAGAAGGAAAGGAAAGGTGAGAGTCTAGAAAGCAAGGGTTTATAATGCAAAGGTTCTAACAAAGAAGTGGCTGAGGAGCAACGAAGAAAGAGATGGAGTTCACATTGCATCACAGCTGAAATAGCAGAAATACTTCCCAGGGTGCCTGCGGTTCTTCTCATGGCCAGTGAAATGCTGGCACCATGCTGGTATTTGGACAAATGTGATGAAAGCTTCCTTCTGCCTGCAGGCAAAAGGAGAGAGGAAGCAGGATGCACGGTGCACAGGATAAAAGTTGTTGAGAAGTAGAGACATAGCGATGATCCTGGACTGACCGCACACAGATGGAACCAGGCCAAGTAGCGCTGGGCTTGTCAGTGTGAGCGCTCTGAAAAATGCCCTGTTAGGCCTTGAGAGCGCCCCACTGCTGTTATTCCAGACCCACATCCAAGATTCTGACTTTGGATTTCTAGGGTTTTGTTTTTAAATTTCATAAAATTAAATAACCTTTAATATTATATTTTTCATTTTCTTCCAACACAGACCCCCGGATTTACTTGCCCAGTTTAATCATCCTGCTTCTTTTCATGTTTGTGGCATTAGCAGCTGCTGTCATCTTTGGTGTTTACTATAGGAAAAGGGGAAAAGCAGTAACAGGTACTGTGTCTATCGTGGTATTTGAAAATTAATCTTGAAAAAGTAGATACAGTACATTTGTAGATTAATGTTTTGGAAGATGACTAGATTGTCCACCTATAATAGATAGAATCTGTCTAAAGATAGTTGCACTTTAAAGGAGAAAACACCCTCTGTATCTGATTCATTATTCTCTAGCAAACAAACAAACAAAACAAAAAGCCAACTTTGCACCCATTTTAGCATTTGGGGAAACTGATGATGTGTAAGCTTTTTGCTTCAGTTGTGTAGCATCAGATATGCAGGGGTTACATTTATCCGTGAACATATAAATTTTTAATGCATGCATTTCAAACAGAGACAGACTGTTCGGATAAAGAATGAAGGAGGTTTTGACTGGGGTGTTATCTTCAAATGTGAATCTAAAATTATAAGTTATCTTATATCAAGTTGAATTTAGGTACTCATTCTCAGATGTCGTTTTTGATAGTGTCTTTAAATATCTCATCATGTTTGACTTTTATACTACAAAGCTAGTGAAGTATAATTTTTATGAAAGGATTCAAGGCTTTATTCAGCTTGATAGAAGTATTTCTTAATCCTTTCATGTTCAAATCATTCTTTTCTGAAGCACCTGTCATTTTGTCATCCTTTTCCATTTGCAGTTGCTCACTTGTTTCTTTCACCCACCTCTGCTCTGCTGTGATTTGGTCACTTCTTCCACATCACATCCAGGACTTCATGGAGCTCTGTATATATTTATATTCCTATTAACATTATGTTGACTAATGTCCTGAGCAATCAAAGATAATTAAAGAAAAACATAGTAACTGAAGGTGTGATTGTTAAGTGAGAGCAGTGTTTGAGCAAGGACCTTTTTTTTTTTAATGAGTCCATTCGTTACTGCCAGAATGAACAAAGAAAATGGTGAAGCCCTAACTGTGTTACAGATGATACAGCAGAAATGCTTCCCAGGGTGGCCCTTCACTTGTCTAACAACATTATGACCCAAGATTTAGATAATATATGTTCATATGATGATCTCTTACACAGTCATGTTAATGTGAGACAGACTTTCTGATGTTTTGCCCTTTAGTTGTTTATATTTAATAA
Source organism: Hydrochoerus hydrochaeris (assembly GCA_004027455.1). Classification (NCBI taxonomy): domain Eukaryota; kingdom Metazoa; phylum Chordata; class Mammalia; order Rodentia; family Hydrochaeridae; genus Hydrochoerus; species Hydrochoerus hydrochaeris. The sequence goes on from PVLA01000065.1 coordinate 655,858, forward strand.
TATTTTACTGCCATATCTTATAAAAAACAGTAAGCCAATTAATTACTTGATTGGGAATTATGACTGCTAGCTTCCTTTACATCCATTATTCCATACATGTTTATTGATCATCTGGGACAGGATTAGTCTGGAACTTCAATACTGAATCACAGAGACACAGCTAGGACCTTCCTGGAGGAGACATCTTAGTGGGCAAGGGAAGTGTCAGGTTTCCAGAGTGAAGCTGAGGATGGAAAGGTAGATGCCCAGTGCCAGGTAGCAGATGTCAAAAGGTCTTCCCAGCCTTGGGTTAGCTGGGTCTTCTTTCCAGAGGAGAAAAGAGGTGAGCTAAACCCTGAGAGACCAGCTGGAACTTTCTAACCAGCCCATGAGAAACCAAGGTGAATCACAGTGTCCTGCACTGAGAGAATTGTACACTGGGGGACGTAGCAAGTTGGGAGATTAAAAGAGGCTCATGCAGCAGGAGCGCAAAGTAGCAGAACCATAGCAAGATAAGCCAGGTGACACCACTGCACAGGCCTTTTAAGGAGTTGACTCCTTATTCTTAGCCAAGGAAAGCAAGAACAGCCCTCTGGATATAGTATAGGAAACAAATTAGGGGTCTGCTACAAGAGATGCAGGTACACTAGTTAATAAGGATGCTGTAATTATCCAAGGAGAAATAATGAATGGATATCACCTTGGCATATGTATTATTTTTAGTACCATTTGTACTCATGTAGTACTGATTCCTGTAAGGAAAGAACTGCAACTGTCTTTTGATTTGGGGTAATATTTTTTTAAATTTTATTTTAAAGAGTGTAAAACTAAACATAACAAAACAGAACAAAGCCAACTGGAAGAAAACAATGTAAATGACAGATTTCAAAGCAAGACAAGGACTAATTTTATTTTGATAAATTTTAAAATTTTAGGAAAACAAGATGATGATGATAATGATAGCAATAACTGACACATTTGGATAGTTAGTACATAACACTATGGATATATGCATTTATATGTCCTAAATAAATTTTAACAACAGCACCTTGAGGTACTATTATGTCTCCCATTTTCTGATGAGGAAACTGAGGCTCAGAGAAGTTCAACTGTGCTCACATAGAAGTTCATATGAAGATCACATAGTAGAAGCTGTACTCCAAATGATATTATATGTATCATCCAGTGAGCACTGTGCCTGGTACATTTAAGGGCTCAGTGGCTAAGAGATCATTAGCTGTTATTATGAACGGTGATTATCCTCCAGTGAAGAAATGACAAATCCTAAATTTAGTCTTCATAGTGAATACAACATTGAATATTCATTAGAGGTGGGTTAAAATTTTATCTTTGCATTATACAAATTCATTTTAAAATTCAGAGATTTGACCTTTTAGATTTCTTTGCTTCTGTTTTATGAAAGTTATGGAGATATGCTTTGTATATACCAGAGAACATAGTATTCTTAGAAGCAAAAATGTACAGTCAAAAAGATTTGCTTCTGGAACTCAGTGGGTTTGACCCTTAGCTCTCCAGCTTGTACTTCACATTTTTTTTTTCATTAAGCAGTACTGAGGGGAACCCAGAGACTTTGTACTGACATACATTCCCACCCCCTTTTTAAAAAATTTGAAACAGGGTCTCACCAGATTTCTAAGTTTCCCAGGCCGAACTTGAACTTGAGATCCTCCTGCTTTAGCTTCCCAGTGTGTCAGGATTACAAGCATGCATCACCATGCCAAGCTGCACCTCACTTTTATTGTACATATGTCTGAGCTAATGTTCAGTCACTTTATCATCTCTGGGACAAAACACGCACAGTTTAAGGGAGGACAGGTTCATGATTCAGGGGATTCCATCCATATTTGATTGGATGAGTTCAAGAGAGAAATATCGTGGTAGAAGTTCACAGTGGAGGAAAGCTACTCACTTCTCAGCAGCTACTCATATCTCGGCAGCCAGGAAGCAGAGAAAGAGAGACAAGGGAGGAGCTGGACACATGAATACATCTTTTCAGGTCACATTCCCAGTCATCCATTTCTTCCAACCAGGCCCCAGCTCTTAGCAGTGCATTCATCTGTGAATTTACCAGTGGATTAAGCCACTTCTGAGTATGTTGTCCCCACAACACAATCACCTTCCAAAAAGTTCCACCTTTGAACACATGAGATTTTGGGGGAACATTTTAGGTCTGAACCATAATAGCCAGTTTGCTGGAAAATCAGTTGCCTAGACAAATCTTCTTTGTTCTCTAACATACCTAATTTGGTCTCTCAAAGTCAGTGAAAAATTGCCGAGAGAATGTGAGTGCAAGGCAATTGCAACTGTCTGTAGCCTAAAAGCAACTCTTAGAGCCCCAGATGAGAACACAGGTATTGTATGGAACATTAGTGGGCCATATTTTTCATTATATAGAACAGGAAATTCTGTTTTTGATAGGAGTTAGATGACTTCATAGTCTTTATGCATTGTGGGGAGCTGGTACATGTATGTAACACATCTCAATTATTTCCCCCACTTCCCCTTCATCCCTATTTAATGTTTATCTTTTTTTGCCAGCTTAAGATTCATTCATTTATTTTATAAATCCTTCTCAACTTAACACAGATTAGCAGTCAGGCTAGTAGGACAAAAAACACATAAAACACATAATACAATTATACTAGACCAAAGTACACTTTTAGGTATATTGGCCATGCTGGATTACAATCTATCTATCTCTATTTTTATCTCTATTTCTCTATCTCTCTGTCTCTATATCTCTATCTTGTCTGTGTTTTCACAGTCTTTAAGTCAGTGTATTTACTTACTTATACTGGTTATGAACCTAAGGCCTCCTGCAAGCCAGCCAAGCAGTCTACAATGAGCTATACCCTCAGCCCCCATTGACTGGTTTTTAAATTTACTGCTAAGCTCACTGGCACTAGCACAATAGTATGTTTAAGATAGTATTGAACTAACATAGTGGTCAAGAATTCTGAACCTGACACAGAAAAATAAGTTGTTCTCACATGTAGCACCATTAAAAAAATAAAGTCAAATATACAAAAGTGGAGAGTAAAACAGTGGTTACAGGGGTAAGAGGAGAGGAAATGGGGAAATGTAGGTCAAAGAACACAAAAGTAGCATGCATACAGGATGCACAAGTTTGGAGAATACTATTATGTTCAAGTTTTTCTGCTAAGTAAGCTGAATTTAGCTCTTCTTGCCACATACACACACACACATGCACACACATGGGTGACTGTATGACGTGACAAATAATTTAATTTATTTTACTCTAGTAACCATCTTATTATCCGTATTGGTCCTGTACCATCATGTTGTATAACTGCAATATGCAAAAACATGTGAAAAAAAAAGAAGCAGAAAATGTCAAAAATTTATTTTAGAAAAGAACCTGGGAAGTATAATATGGAGCCCTTATCCTTGCTTTGTTTTTTTAGCGAATTTGTGGCACTGGGTCAATGATGCTTGCAGTCGCCTAAGTGGAAATAAGGTAAAGTTAAAAGTCTTTAGTGCCTTCTTTAAGTGCTTTCAATAGTCAGCCTGATGTGACAGTGAGTACTCAACTCTTGAGCCCTACTGCTTAAAGGCACCTCCACCTATGGTGCCAAACCTCAAATCCAAGGATATTTCCTGCTGAATCACCTAGAGTTCAAGTCAGTGCTCGTTCTAAATGCCTGGTTTTGGTTGTTTGTTTTTTTTTTGTTGTTCCATTTCATGTTTATTTGTTTTGCTGGGATCAAACTCAGGCCCTTGCACTTGCCAGGCAAGTGCTCTACCACTGCCTTCATTCTTCTTCTGCCATCCCTCTACATGTTATTTTTCTAGTACCAATCTTGATTGCCTAGTACAGCATCCTAGGAGGAATAAGCTACAAGTCTACTTTGTTCTTACAGTTATTTTGACATACTTTAAAAATTATAGCAAAAAATAGTGAAGCTGCTATATTCTCTCACTCCTGTCACCAGTTGTTAATATATAACATTACTTTATTCTTTGCTTTCTCTCTCTTAGTATATGAATATGCATATTTTTCTTGAATCATTGTAAAGTGAATGGAGATGGTGTGTTCCTATATCTTTAAATACCTCAGTGTATATTTCGTATGAATAAGGACATGCTCATATATGCCCATAGTATATTTGTCAAAATCAAGAAATTTAACAATTTATAATGGTATAATACTATTTTCTAATTCACATTTGATACTAAAATTAGGTCAATTCTATTTTGGCTTTTAAATTTATTTTCTTAGATATCTGCTTTAAGATCATGCCGATATAATTCCAGTCCCAACACTAAAGAATTCATTCTCATCTTTCCCTTTTTTTGTATTTGAATTTTCTTTTCCCTAGCATTATGACAACTGGCTCCTCTTACTTTCAATATGTTTACTCATTTGCTCAATTATAGAATACACAGAAAGTAGTTTCAGAATTACTCAACCTTACCACAGAAAACACAGAGCTACTAACTAGAGTTTAATATTTAGTTACAGTTTGGTTTTATGATGATATTGTTATCTATTTTGATGGATAACATATAGTCAAACTGTTGTATTCAGCCAGGTGCAGTGGTGCACTCCTGTAATCTCAGCACTTGGGAAGCTGAGGCAGGAAGATTGCTGTGAGTTCGAGGCCAGCCTAGGTCACATAGTGAGCTCAAAGCCAGCCTGAACTACATGGTGAGACCTTGACTCAAAACAAAACAAAACAAAACATAAAATCATACTGTTCTTTCCTTGCACAGGAGTGACTATGCTATTCCTTTGAAATGCAATAAGATTGATTAATTTCTGGTTATATTCCATTTTAGGGCTCTCCTGCACTCTGTAATTTTAAATAGAACAAATAGAGTTTAAATTCTTTTTTTACAGGCTAACAAACTCACACTTGCCAGGTAGGCACTGTGCCAGTAGTTAGATCCCTGGCTTAAATAGAACAAATAATATGCTGTGGTGAATATACCATCTGTGCATATTATGGTGGAAATAATTAGGATAAACACTGTTTTTAGCAGTGGTTACCTGAATGTGGTCTAGTAGTTCTGGGTACTGAGGCCTTTGCCTTCTGAATCTATATCTACAGGAGTCCTCAGGTGACAGCTGTAACAGTGTCCACTTGGCAGCCTCTCCTCAGCACGAAGTGTGTGAAGGTGTCTTACTGCTGACTCTGGAGGAGAAGATGATTCCACAAGATATGTGCTGTCTGGATGGTTCTGGTGTCTTCAGGGGTGCACGTGCAGGAGCTGGGCCCTGTGCACGGGGTGAAGAAGCAGGGACTTTCTCGTTGGTGGAGATGGAGGGGGACCCCTTCAGGCAGATTCCCACGGAAGATGAGTACATGGATAGACCCTCCCAGTCCCCAGACTGTTCCCTCTTCCAGACCCAGCCTGGAAGCAAATCCACACCCCCTTTCTCTGAGCCCCTGGAGGTGGGGGAGAATGACAGTTTAAGCCAGTGCTTCACAGGAACTGAGAGCGTAGTGGATTCAGAAAGCTGTAACTTCACGAAGCCCTCGTATAGAACTGACTGGATTCCTGAGTCCCCTGAAAAATATTCACAAAAAGAGGTGGGAGATGGTGGCGGTCCACGCTGGGCAGCCAGTGCCAGCTTGGCAGATAACTGCACAGGCTGTGGGAACCCTCCTGGGGAGGACCATGACGCCCTCGTGAGTTCCCTGAAGTGTGGACACTTGCCCCAGTGTGCCTATGGCATAGGCCTCCCCACTGAGGAAGCAGCTGGCAGGGCAGAGGGGGACGACGCACCCCAGGATGGGGATGATGCCAGGCTTCCAGGCTCCTCCAGGGGTGGCCCTGGATCTGGGAGCTCCTCTAGTGACCAGCCTCCTGTATCTGGTAAGTACTGTCCTGGTTTCCTACACTGAGCAAAAGGACCTATTCTCAGTACAGGGTTCAGGGCAGTTATCAGACTGTTCAGGGAATAAGAAACAGATGGGAAAATCCAGCCTGAGCATTTTCTCTTGATAAGCATCTTTACTGGAGGTGTTTAGGTTCAGTCCATGTATCAGGTGGTGCAGAGTGTTCATTTCTGTGACATCATCTTCTACCACCAGGGCTCCTCCCGCACTCCCACACATCCCACATCCTTCCGCATTCAGGGTTCTTAGGGTGAGGTTAGATGTCAAACCCGCACACTGACACTTGCCAGAGTCAACATCGACCTCAGGTCAGACTGAATCAAGGTGTAGCCACAAATTTCTGGTGTTTGCTTTGTTTTAAAACTAACCAAAATCTGTTAAATCTCTCCCAAGAAAGCTCTTAAAATATCAGGAGAATAAGTAAAATTGTTTAGTTAATTGTGAATTACTTAATATTTGAGTAGCATCTTGATGCCTTACCAAATGAATGGTGCAGTAAAAATGTCTTCAAATGCTTTATAAGAGAAACCAATTTTATAACCAGTATGTATAATATGTTTCTAGAACCCATAGGATAGTTTACAGTTTAACATTATTATAGAGATTTATGGCTGCAGCACTGCTCGAGCACAACAAGCTCACCATTGATATTGTGACTTTTTCCTGAGGGCACAACACCATCTGCTTTATTATGCGCATACTTCACAGCTGTTAGTGAGGCCTTCCTTTGGCTCTGGGAATTATTAGTTCCATGATGGTCAGGGATCTACTGAAAATCTTCTGAAAGGTAGAGGCATTCTTTCCAGAAAATGAATGAATATATATATATTTGTTATATATATTAAGTATACTTAAGGGGCTTAATGAAATCCTCCAACTCTCTCTCTCAAAAAAAAAAAAAAGCCCTTTTGTGGGCCACCTGTGTCCAGAGATGCTTTTTCTTTCCTGTCTCTTGATTTGGACTGCAAGTGGCACTAGCAGCCAGCTCTCTTTGAATTATTCTCTAACCCTGAGGTAGCTAGTTCTGTGCCTTAAGGCACTATGGTGCCTCAAGGTAATGAGGGTTCCTGGCTGGTTTCGAAAAACAATGGTGCTTTAATATTTGTCAGGCTTTGTGGTTTTCTGAAACTACACAAATCTGCTGATATATAAATTCTGTCCTATAGTTACCAGTTAAACTGAAAGGAGAAGATACATTTTTGTATACTTTCGAAAGAATGGGTGTAGTTTTCCTTCAGAAGACCTCAAAATTTATTATTATTATTTGCTTTTTCTTTTAATTTATTGCTATATAACATTAAAAATTGAGCAAAATATTAAAAGGACAGGTCTTTTAGAAGAGCTGAAAATTAGGAAGAAAAATGAATTTTGAGGAAAACTAGCATTCATAGATAATTATCCTTAACATTATAGTAAATAAGTTTGTTTGCAGCTATTTTGGCTCACAGAAAGATTATTTTTTAAAAAATTTTATTTAAAGAGTAAAAAATGCAAAACAGAAAAAAGGGTAGAAATAATACAGAATTTCAAAAAAATAAACAGTAAGAAATCACTAGTTGATAAATTACATATTTTCCTCTTAGAAATAGTTGTTCAAGTTACAAAATTAAAGCATACAAAGTGAACATTCAAATAGTGAGACTGCAAACAGTTCTGTTCAATGATCCAACAAAAACTTAGTAATATGGTTATCAATCCTACACACTTAAACATACATGCATTTATATCCTTTAGAGTACTTTCCTTTTGCTTTTTAAGTTCATTATATGTTTAGTTACATCATATTTCAGCTTGCTCAGTACCTTACTGATCTGTTTTGTTGTTGTTATTTCCTTTTTAATCACCTTATATAATTCTTTTGTTTTGTTTTTGAGTTTCTCCTCATCCATGCCCCATGGATCAGCTTTGGTGGAGTTGGAAGTTTTTGGAGTTATTTTGTTACCTTGTTTTCTCATGTTCTATTGTTTTTGTTATTGTTTAGTTTTTTTTTATTTTGAAGGTAGTGAAATACAACAGAACAAGACAGAACACAGCCAATTGAGACAGTGCAATTGAAATTGGTACAGAACGTCACAAAAGTAATAGGTGCCATAGTTATATCTCGTTATCTTCACAATAGTTGTTCTCTCAATCAGGTATAGCAAAATCAAACCAAATACAGAACACTATAGAACTTATCAAAACAGAATGTTAAATAGAGCAATACAATTAATCAGAACAAAGCAAAACAGTGATAACGATATTTGCCTTCAAAGAGATGGTAGAAGGAAATCCCCCTATTTGCTATATTGCATATGGTCAGCCTCCCAAGCAGGGAAATGGGATGTTTGACTTTCAGCCCGCGAGCTGGTAGGCTCACGGCTGCTTACCAGGGAGGCGCGCTGGTTGCTTGGTTTCCCAGTGCCCTAAGTTCCAACATGGTGCGGATCTTGAGAGATGCTCGTTGGTTCTCCTCAAAATTTATTTTTAAGGTTTTAAAGAATTTCCATGACTAGAAATCAGACCCTGTTCTTTTTTTTTTTTAAAACACTGTTTTACCTCCATTCTAGCAACTTGTTTTCTTCTCCTTGGTTCAAGAGACTCATAGAACACAACAGGCTGTGGGAATAAGAAGGCTGCAGCTCTGTCTATGGCAGCAGCCAGGTCTTGACACCAGGGAGGTGGCACTAGTCACGCTGAGGAAGTCCTAAGTGATTCTTGAAGAACATGGTTGCCCAAATTTTAGGAGATTTGTATTCATATCGTCTCTCCTCCCTCTCCATGTGTGTGTGCGCGTGCACGCATGTATGTTCATTGTCCTGAACCCACAATTAAAATCTTTGCTCTCCTCTCAAAGAGTTAAAATGGCAGCCTTTCCTGATTTTCATTATTTCTTCAGGACTAAACCAGTAAGCATAGAGGAAAGGAATAAAAATTGTGTTGTCAACTGAGTAGTGTTAATTTGCAACAAGTTTATACTGCTTTTTCTGTCCCTGTCTGGTGCTCAGCCATGCAAAACATCTGGAGAGAGTTTGCCTATGTTCAATTGCCAGCTAGTGGGTGAAATTAATTTTCTCCTGAAGAAAAGCAGCAGCCAGATTGATTTTTGAGGCTGTGCTGCTATCTCCAAAATTATTTCTTCATGATCAAGCCTTATGGTTTCTGGTCAAATAGTACATTCTCATTTTTATTCTTTAATTATCATAGCTTATGTTCTATAAAATGTGTGAAAGAAGAGGGACATGGATGAGAAATAAGCTAGGGGTCTGATCTCTCTGGGTCTCCCAAAAGGCACTGTGTTCTCAGGACTTAGGGGAGGAGTGGCTTCCTTTATGGAGGTTTTGGATTTCGTAAATATTATTTTGTTTAAACATATGACCAAATCTAGTGGTTTCTGAGAAATGACAATGACCAGGGAGTTCTGTTGGAAAAAGTATCTCCACTGAGCCAGGATTTTTCTTAAGCAAATGTTCTTCAGACAACTTCACAAGCACAGACAATTAAAAGAAAATACCCAAGGTTGTTAGGGCTATTTGTGTGATGTTATAACACTTAAAGGATAGTAAGAATTATTAATGAAGACCAATAGAGGTGCCAACACATACTTTTGAAGCAACCATGCCTTAATCTATGTCTTAAATGATGTCTAATCCTGATGACTGGTTGCCTTGGTTACAAACGTTCTCAGGCAGAGTTAAGAGAATTCCCACTGTGCCACTGGAGAATTGTTACTTCATATGGAAGAAATAATGGCTATTTATAATTAATGTGTCTGTCACTAGCCAGTGACTTGGCTTTGGCTCCTAAAGTCATTCATTTGGTTCAACTACTTTTGAGCAGGAGAGTTGTTTATTTTTAGGCCCCCAGCAATTCTTGACAGACCTGAGCCCCAGCTACATATTTTCTTTTCTATGAAACCTTTATTGAAAGTCTACTCAGCCAGAGAGACTTTGAAAAACTGGAAAACAAGTAGAGATTAATGTCAGAGAAGGGAGAGTGCAAAAAAGCACCAATAATTTGAGAAATGAAGTCCTCTCATAGATTGCTGCATTCACTGCCTGCTGCTTTGTGTGGTTCATAAGGAATCCTGGGCTATTTCTCATGGAGCCAAGATATTGTTGCCCCTTCTATCAACAACTCAGGGTGAGCAGCTGCAACCATTCAGTAGGAATTGTCATAACTTTGACATCCCCTCATCTTTCTAGTATCTCTGAAAGTGGTTTAGTTGTGGTACATGTAGTGAATAAATGGTTATAATCTTAGTCATTCAACCAGTCAGAATAAATACAAGAAATCACCATTCCCATTTTTGTCCTGCAGTGTGTTTTCAGCCTCTTACTGGTTTCCTCCTCACTGCTGGAGAGAAGCATAGGATGGAAGGAGAGGCACGTTGCCCTGGGCACACTCAGCTGTTCTGTGCAAAGGTGGCAGAGGCCACAGAACAAGGATGAGCTGGCCCATCCAAATGGCACAGACTGTCTAAAGCAGACACCTGGGAGCAGGGGAATTGAGATGCTTGCACCTCATTTATGCTTACACCTCCCCATTTATGCCTCATCCTCAATCTGCACCTCTGGGTCCACCAGCTTTTGAAATGTCTGTTCTTGACCATCCATTTCCATTCTGAAAAGATGAGAAAAGGCTTTCCTACCCACATTTTCCTCCTTTTCTCTTTTGTGCCCCCAGCAATGGACAGTCCTCTGTTTCTAACTTTTTCATTTTTCTGTTAGAATGAATGCCATCCACCAACTTGAATTTTACCTTTTAGTCTGGTATTGTAAGGTGGACACTAATTAGTTTTTTGGTGCTGAATCTTTAAGTAAAAATTATTATTTTATATTTTGGTTATTTGATAATAATATTCTACATTCATTGGTACTAAAAGTCAATGCATTATTTAAAAATATATAAAAATATGTTCACTGTATACTTTCCTTAATGTAGTCCTACCTTCTTTTTTCTTTACCAATAGAACTTACTTGGGGAGGGTGTGGTCCTAAGACTTTGCAGTTTTCAAGCATGATTTATAATGGAACTATTAAATATTCCTCTTCCGCTATCTTCATATTCCCAGTTTCTTCCTAGTGCCTGAAACAGAGCTGGCACTTCCATAAAAAGGAAAGTCATATGAGAAGCATATGGGTTAAATATAAAATATATTTTTAAAAAATTCCAAAAGAATCCAATGAAGCATGGGTAGTTTGAGTGTATTTGTGTATATTTTTAGTTCTGTTCCTTGGAAGAAAATCTACATCACAATTTAGTGGTATTACTTGGCATAGTTCTTGTGATTTAATATTCATGTGCCATGCATTTTAAACAATATAATAGTTCTTGAGAAGAAAAGTATGCATTACCTTGCTTAAAAATGTAAATTCTGTCAGGGATTGTGCTCTTCGAATTAGGTTTATTCTTTCTGCCCGAGAAAAAGAGGTTTCAGGGAGCCTGCTATATAAAGTATGGGCTTAACAGTATAAACATCTTTCTGATTATAAAGGACACATTATTTATGCATTTTTTCTGTTGATTTTTGATGCTATTTTTAACACTCTCAAGTTATCTGAACATGTTTCTCATTAAGTCACACTAAATATTAGTGTTAAATGTACTAATCTATTTTAAATGTTAGAAACTCTTTAAAATTTATAATTTTATAAAAATCCCCAACTCATTTTGCTTTTTAAGTTAAACCTCTGGTAGTTATATTGCATTCAGACCTCTGTAAGATCATTATTGCTATCCTGAAAGTTTTGGCCTTATCGTTGACATTTTAGATATTAGCTACCAGGCACTAAGTGCTTTGTGTACATGGTCTTTTTAATTATTCTCAGAAATCCTCTGGGTCAAGTTCCTCACTTGGGATCACACTGTTAGGGTGAGATTCAAATGCCTAACAGTGAAGCTTGTCCATTAACACATCACATCATCTCCTCCTAAGTCAGTGCAGTGACAGTGATTTAATTCAATTACTGTGCCTTGGGGAGCCCTCTACCAAATAAGGGCCAACATAGGCCTGGAGTAACTGGCTGCTCTGGTTGAGTGCCAGGCAGAGGCCAGGCCTGGTGCAGAAGTCTCTTCATGAGGGGACACTAGAATGTGCAGTAAGTGATGGTTATTTGGCCCATTAGTGGACTTTTTCTGCCAGGTGTCTCTGAAAGTTTCTATTTTCACATCACTGATTTTTTATGGAGGAAAACCCTTTTCCCACAAGCCTCCAATTCCCCCTTTTTTTTTTTTTTGCAAGTAAAATAAAGTAAATGCTGGGGGCAGCCTTGAAGGAGACAGCTGTCCAAAAGACAGCCTCAGGAGACAGCAGAGAGGGAGTGACAGGCCCTTGCTTTGCAAGTGTTCCTGAGACTTTGTGGACTAATGGTACATAGAAAAGCCTTGGGCCTTTTGGAAAACACAGACTTTTTAATAAGAGCAATTTTAGGTTCACAGCAAGTTGAGAGGACATTACAGAGATTCCCTATGTTCCCTCTGCACCCCAACATACATGACCTCTTCCCTCCATTATCAACACCCACAGGAAGAGAGAGAAGATGTTTGTTGTAACTGATGAACCTGTACCAAATTGACACAAAGAATTCACCCAAAGACTGTAGTCAATATTAAGGTTCACATTTGTGGTGTTATATATTCTGTGAGCCCTGATGAATATATATGAGGATATATATCTACCATTGTCATATCATATAAAGTAGTTTTGCTGCCCTAAAAATCTTCTGTACTTTACCTGTTTGTCCTTCCATTCCCCGCCATCATCTAACAGCCACTGATCTTTTTACGCTTTACTTTTGCTTTGTCCAAAATGCCATATATTTGAAGTTATATAATATTTAGCCTATTCATACTGGTTTATTTTACTTAGTAATAGGCATTTAGGTTTCTTCTGTGTCTTTCCATGACTTGATAGCTCATTTCTTTTTGTTACTAAGTATTATTCCATTGTCTGGATATACCACACTGTATAAGGTATGATAGAAAAAATATAGAAACTGGTTAAATTTTAAAATGTGTTATAGAAAAAAAATTACTATTAATCCTTCTCAAAGTTCTGCCCTCTCACTTTGTAAACATCCCACAGTTCTGTTTTCTGAAGCAGTTTGGAAAGTCCTTTTTCACAAGTTGTACTCGTGGCTGCCTCCCATGTTCTGAACTGATTCAAAACTTTTACCTTTCATAGTCATTTTGACTTCGAGGAAGAGATAGAAGTCACACAATGCCAGACCTGGTGCTAAGATGGATTAGGACCATCATAATGTTTTTATAAGCCTGCCTTCTCATTGGATGGCACTTAGCAGCAACATTCAGGACATTTTTTTTTAAATCACATCTCATAAAGGCAGGAAAGAGGACTTCTAGAACTGCTTCTGAAAATGGCAAGAATGATGGGATAAGTGTATTTGAAGTAAAGGGGAATATTTTGAGTGGTATTAATGGCAATATGTCTTTTACTGTGGTAAATTTTTAAAAATTAAACACCATGTATTTTGATCACACTTCATGTGTATTCACCTATTGAAAAACACATGGCTGTTTCCAAGTTTTGGCAATTGTGAGTAAAGCTTCTATAAACATCTGTGTATAGATTTTTATGTAGACATATGTTTTTAACTCCTTTGGATAAATATTGGGTAAATAAGGAGTCTAATTTCTGGCTTGTATGGTAAACCTCTACTTAGTTTTATAAGAAGCTGCCAAACTGCCTTCCACAGTGGCTGCACCATTTGCATTGCTACCAGCAATGAGTGATATCTCTTGTTGCTCTACAATCTCACCAGCATTTGGTGATGTCAGCCTTGAGGATTTGAGCCACTCTAATAGCTGTGCAGTGACACCTAATTGTTTACATGTTCCTTTCCCTTGATATGATGTGGGACAGCTTTCCATGTCCCTCTTTGTCACCAGAATATCTAGGATATTTTGGTGAAGCATCTATTGTAGTTTTTAGCCCATTTTTAAATTGGGTTGTTTGTTTTATTATTGTTGAATTTTAAGAGTTCATTGACTACTTTGGTAAAAGTTATTTATCAGATAGGGCCTTTGCAAATACTTTCTTCTAGGCCCTGACTTATCTTTTATTCTCTTAAGCCTCAGGCCTTTTTTAGGCTGTCATAGGTAAGCTTCATCCAAATCATCCTTCCCCTTTTATATACCATCTTATCAGCCACCAGAAAGGGAGAGGGCCACCCTAACAGGAGAACCTGCTGTTGGTCCTCCACATTCAGTGGAAAAACTTACCCTTCAGGGACACATATCAACCACAGAAACCATGGCAACTATGCTGAAAAGGAAACCCCAAAGCCTCCTACAGCAGTATGTACCTGATCATGCAGTTTGCATGGCCTGCCCTCTCAGATAAGCTTGCATAACTCTGGACACTCTTCTCTTCTGAAATGTAGAACAAGCAGGAGGATCACAAGTTCAGGGCCAGCCTGGGTAAATCACTGTCTAAAAAAAAAAAAAAAAAAAGGAAAAGAATAGAAAAGAAAGAAGTGAGAAACATAGAAACATAGAATGTCAATTTTAAGAAATTATTGCTTTTAGTAAGTATAGTTCAGGACTGAGCTATATTAAAGAACAAAGATATCACCAGTTTATTCTAAGCCTTGATCTAATCTAGTGCAGCATTCAGAGCACACTGACTAGCATGACAAGAAATGAGACTGTGGGACTCAGTGTGGATACATACAGATGAATATTCTGAGCAGAGGCAATCATAATGATTGATGATTTCAGAACAGAAAGAAGAAAGTTGTTCGATTTCCACAGGAAAGTGCCCTTTCAGGCTCTGTCATATTGAAATCTTCCAGTGAGATTAGAGATGGAAATGTAATATCATTGTTCAGTCTGTTTCTTGAATCTCTGTGTCCTTGGGAGTTCCAAGGCACTAATATTACTTTCTGGGAGTAGTAAGGCCATCATTGTACCTGTGGCTAATCTTTGCTTTTTTCCCAAGCATTTTCAAATCCACCATCTTGCTTGACCTTGTGCTGTCCTGAAGGATCTTCACATATTCATCCGTTCACTTGTTTAACAAATATGAATCATGCGCTTGCTCTGTGTGGTTGCATGCATATGCCAAGCTAGCATGATATAATTGGTTCTTATTTTATAAATGGACAAACTAAATCATAGAGAGTTTTTAGGTAGTTTGTCCAAAATTCTTGCTACTAGTGACATCCAAGTCAGGACTAGAACAGAGAACTTTGGGACTCCTGCTGTCTCTGCTGTCCCACTCTGTTTCTCACCATCATTGTAGTCAGGCAGCCAATTTTTACCTTCGTCTCTTTCAGTCACCTCATACTCGTCTCTATGTAGCGGGAGTACAAAACCCCACCACAGTACTGATGTCATAAATTATGCTCAGATGAGTCTGGACTATGATAAACCATGGCAAAAGAGGCTGTTAGACAGTTTTCATCCTGAAAACAAGGTTGGCTAGCAGGTGGTGGGGGAATAAACAAGAAATGTTCACATGAAAGCACCTACAGGTTCACATGCAAAGTACCTGTAGGCTAGTGTTTATAATACACCTAGCACTCAGAAACTTCTGGCTTTGGAGTGTTGTTCATAGTGTCCTTATTATTGTAATGTATATTCTCTTAACCTATGTCCACTTAATCCTCAAATTAACTCATATTCTCCTTTCCTCTGTGAAAGGAGCCCACTGAAGCCCTGAGCACACTGACTGCTCACAGCTTGTTGGCTGTCTGTGCCCTCTGCTCTCACCCAGTGAATGGCCACTCTTACCAGAATCCATGGATAGTTCTGTAGGTGGCAGATGGTCTCAGTGTAATTAAAACTTTGTTATATTAACTGACAGAAATGAGTTTGGTAAACATGAAGACTGTTGGTACGAAAACTATTGAGTAAGACAACCCAAATACTGTATTAAGTTACTAAAAATATTTTGGTATCATAGTGGAAGTGAATAAGACAGCTATAAAAGGTTGAGGAATAAAACTCTAAAGCAATTCTGGACTCACACTGTTTGCCAAGTGACTTTCCATTTTCATTCCACTTCAAAGAAACCAAAAGTAGAGATTGTCAGCAAAGCATTAAAAGTATAATTGACACAGTCAGTAGACCCATTTTTAAAGGAATAGAACTGAGTTCTATATGAAAGCCTTTGTGCTGAGAGTTTTCCAGTAAGTAGCAGGAGGTTTGAACATCAGCAAAATGTATCATAGGGTCTGCATTTTCAGAGCATCCATGAATAATCTTCAGTGTTTTACTATGTATTTACTTCATTATTAGAGAAAAGTTGATGGGCAAACACTTCAGCAATATTTGAGCATGTCCAGTTTATAAAATTTTGCATCCTAAAATATTAATGCTAGATTAGAGCATCTATGGGAGGAACAAACCCAGAGTAATATTCCTAAAACTTACATCCTTTTCTGAACTGGGAAGATAGTTTGCAGATTCCAGTGAAAAACAAAGATGCACTGTCCTTTGCGCAGAAATGAATAGGCTTTTCGGCTGGAGATAGCAGAGCATTCAGCCAAGCACGGAGCCCTCCTAAGCAGGACTTGTGCACAACTGCACAAGTCCTATACCTCAGAAGACCATGTTGCTTGTGACTTACTGTTATTGGCAAGCAGTAGGAATTTTTTTTTAAGTTTAGTTTGTTCCAGTTTAGTATTGCCCACAAAAGTTAGTATGGTGAACTTGATCCAAGGTTACCTTTTTCATAAATTATACCTTTCATAAACACCCAAAGAATAAAGTTGAGAATCTCATACTCTTTCTAAAAGGTAACTTTACTTCCTAGTTTTCAGAAATTTAAAATTTTTTATTTTCTTATTCTTGATGCAGTCTATGAATCAAAGGATTCTGGACTACTCAAATGTATCCTTTAGATGAAAGGGTTTGAGTTCCGTTTGGAAGTAAAACTATAAAATAAGAATGAATATCAGTCACATAGAATTTTTAAGGGTATCAGTATCAAAGATATTGTTTTCCACAGAACAGTGACCTAGAATCAAATTCTCAAGATGTGAGATTTTACATAAAATCTTTATGTGCAACATGACGCCAGAAAACAAGGGCTTTTACAGAGGCTCAGTGTAATTGAAGGTTTTGACAAGGAAAAAGTGAACTAAATTCATGATGGTAATTTGTTGGACAATGAAATTTTAAATGATGGGTAAATCTTATATACATGACACCACTAGATATATCTAAATATGCAGATAATAAGGAAGAGATTAAATTCAAAGCCATGACTCAACCATGCAATAGCTAGAAATATCTTGTTCTGTTGAAGAACAACAGAACCAGCGGTGATGTCACAGCAATTAAACACTACAGAGCTATGCTGAGAAAAGCTATACTTCAAAGAAATTTGAAGTTACTGACTTTATTAAATAAACGTGATAGGTTTTTAACCAGATTATAATGCTTATGGTATGTCTATGTTTTGTCATTTTGACTTTTTCCTAATGAGTTTATATGGTAAAAATAGACTTGAGAACTGACTCAGTGAGCTGGTGATAGCAGAAGACCTTAGTCTTAGGCATCCTGGAGAGAAGGCCGAGCTGAGTGCACCGTTAAGAGCACCTGTCAGTGTCTTTCAGGGGAGTGGTGAGGCAGCTGGCCAGCTGGTCTCCTCCTGTTGATTCAGGAGTTACTAGACAAATCCCTGCCACTACCCACTTTGGAGTATTTCCCCTTCCAGTCATCTAGAGGGGAGACTCCAGGAGTTAGTCCTCCCTTTTGTGACTTTTGGCTTGTTGCTCATACTTGAAATTCCTGTGTTTTCATGGGCTTTTCACTGTGCCTCTGCCTTGGTTCTCTAATGGAAATTCCAATACGCCTGTTGGTACGTATTTCATTCAGATGGTCTAAAACATGCCTTCCATTTTGAGGGAAATATTTTCACGTGGGGTGGTGACAGAAACTTCATTTTATTTGTATAAATGATTGGCAGTTAGGTAATCATAGAGAACAGATAATGAAGGTGAGTATAGAGAAACCATTGTGATATTCATGTTCTCCAGTCAGACTAAAAGATTCTGTTTGTGATGCCTAGCGTCAGAGAGTTTCTAGGTCTGCTTCACCTGGGAAGTTTCTGGAGCACCAATCTTTAAAATAGAAGAATTATAAAAGTGGCAAGTTTCTGAATGCTTGTTGAACTTTTTATTTTTCAAAAAGGTCTGTTAAAGACTGGCTACTGCTGATCACCCCCAAAGAAATGATGATAGAACTCAGACTGGACACCTTTCAAGGATCGGAAGGAAACAGTGATTTATAGTATTATTTTTTCCTCTTTAGCATTTTTTCACCCTAGGAGTAAAAATGTTTTAATGTCAAGGAAATGTATTAGTCTTTTCTAAAAGCTGAACTCACTCAGCCCCATGATCCTGGAGGGTTGAGCCCTAGGGATCTCCACGAAAGCTGAGAGGATGGCAGGGACCTTGTGATAGAGTCCAGTCGGAGAGGAGGGTGGACAGATGTAGACCAATAGCTGTTTGCTCTCTACCACCACCCCCACCCCTGCAACACACACACATACTTTGATAACCTCAGAATCTTGCCTGTGATTCCACAGTCCAGGTGGGTTCTCCTGCCAGTATCCTAGAGCTGTCTTGACAGACATATGGTGAAACATCACCATGGCCTACATACAGTCTTGCCTCATTCCCTTCCCTCTTCTTTCTTTCCTTCCTCTGTCCTCTGTCCCCCTAGGCCAGGAGAGGTCACTTTGTGCGTCCCAAAGGGAGCAGCCTCCAGGGGGAGCCCGACTGCACCTCCCGAGGAGAGCCGGCTGCTGGATGAGCGCCCTCGCCCCTCCATCCACTGGGAAAACTTCCCCTCAGGAGACCGAGGTGTCACCAGGAGGCGCTGACTCAACCTCTCCGTGTTCTCGCCCTCTCCCTTTAGGAAATGTGACCGGAAACAGTAACTCGACGTTCATTTCCAGCGGACAAGTGATGAACTTCAAGGGCGACATCATCGTGGTCTACGTCAGCCAGACGTCGCAGGAGGGCGCGGCGGGGTCGGGGGGCGCGGGCGCTGAGCCCGTGGGGCGCCCGGTGCAGGAGGAGACGCTGGAGCGCTGCGACTCCTTCGCGGGGAACGCACCCCGCTTCGCGGACACGGGCGCAGCCGCCGAGGCGCTACGGGAGCCGGGCAAGGCCTCGCGGCCGGTGCAGGAGCAGGGCGCGGGCTGAGCGCACCGGCGCGGGCCCAGGCGGGCCGGCCGCGTCTCCGGCGTCTCCCTCCTGCCCTCGGCCGAGCCGACGCCCGCGCGCCGTCCCCCGACGTTCTCCGCCCGCCTTCGGAGACCCCGTGAGTTTTCAGAGCCAGGCACCGGGACCGCGACCCGGGAGCACAGCCTGGTCCGGCGCACAGGGGCGCGAGGCCGCGTGCGCGCCGCCGCCTTTGCGGCCCTTTCTCCCGCTGCCTCGTCGCAGCGTCACTTCGTCCGTAATTGCCCCTTTTTGACATCTTTGGTTATGACTGTCTTGTGTTGTCTAGGTCTATTTTCCAGCCTATGTGTTTATTCACTTTCTTTCATATTTCTTGATACTTTTTCCTGCACTTTTTTTTCCTATTTAAGGAATTTTTCAAAACTCTTCTTAAAACATCTTTCTTAATTTCTTCTTTCTTTCTTTCTTTCTTTCTTTCTTTCTTTCTTTCTTTCTTTCTTTCTCTTTCTTTTTCTTTCTTTCTTTCTTTCTTTCTTTCTTTCTTTCTTTCTTTCTTTCTTTCTTTCCTCCCTCTTTCCACTCTTCACAGTGTTCTGCTGATGCTTTCCTAGTGTGTATATACCAACTTTCAGGGAAAGGCTAGATCTGTGAAGCCTAGAATCCTGCAATGAGGTGCAGGGTACATGTAGAGGGACTTTTATTTTCTGAGAAATGTTCAGTGCCCCCATTTTTCTAAAAGGAAGAAAATGGGAGTTTTTCCCCCTATGAATGTTTTTAAGTTTGTATATCTCCAGAAGCAGAACTAGGTTCAATGCATGGCCTTGTCCCCTTCCTAGTTTATTTATCCACAACATCAGAGGTATTTGGCAACTATCTAAAAAAAAAGGCAACTAGATCTCTAAAAATTGCTGCAGTTGCCATTCTTAATCTTGATGTCTCTCTAAAGATGAAAAAAATAATAATAATAAGACACTGGGTCTGCCTGCCCACAAAGTAAAAAGGTGTCAGGGAAGTTCAAGAAGGAATAAAATTGAGATTAATTCACATTTTCTCTTTCCAGAGATGAATGCCATGAATATGTTTAAACAGTAGACCCTTCTTTCTTCCTAAATAATAGTGCATCTGTAAGTTGGCCTCCATGAAAATATCCCTACTTTTTCCCAGTGCATTTAAATTACAAACCAAATCCTAATGTTGTGAATATAAGACAGCTTATTATCCTGCGTTATTTTTCTCTTGAAATTGGTCCTCTTGCAAGATAACAGAATAGGAGTCAGCCTGACATGAAGTCACATATGTGGATTTTTCTGTTGTGGCCAGTGAGCCACAGTGGTTTTCCTCAATACTGGAGAAATGTATTTCTCACCTTAGCAAATTAAAAGTAATTTTGCACCTCTGGTAGGTGCTAGTAATGGTCGCTGTGCAGACTTTAATGGTCATAGATGTCCACCTAAAGAGAATGGCTGTACATCATTGTCTTTCTCCTGGTTTCAGTTCTCCTGGAAGTGCAGAGTGAAAGCAGCCGATTATGACTTTTAATGAAGAAGCAAAAGACAGCTCTGTACTCTATGGGATCTTCACTCTGCAGATGCAAATAACTGCAGGAATAACTGCAGTGCCAGAATAACCTGTGGGTGGGAATTTATCATCTTTTCTATCTTTTTAGTTAACACCTATCCAGAACAAGATACAACAAAATGGGAGAAAAACATTATACCTTTTGATTCAGAACATATTAAATAGACAAAATAATAGTTCACAAAGTAGAATGCTGAGCTAAAACCCACGTTTCTATTGTGACTGTCATTATCTTACCTCACTTCTCTGCTTTAATTTTATTTTCTATAAAATGAAAATAATGATAATTTATCATAGTTTTTTTACCCAGAGGTATCAAATGGATGCTACAGTGAATGTTAAAGTACCTTGAGCTTCTTAAATAAAAGGAGCTTTATTAATACATTATAATCTAATTTCAGAAAAATGCTATTCTTTCCCATAGATGTCTACTAATCCTGTATCATTCCAAAGGCAACTAAATGATAGGAAATGGATAGCAAATACAGGTCTGTCTGTATAGAGATGTAGGTAACAAATGTAAACAGAAAAAATCTAAGCAATAAAAAATCATGTGGGGAACATGATAAAGAGATTATTAAACTTATATTTGACCATAAAAGATTTTTCATGGCTTGCTAAAACAAGTTTCGTTTCAAATTTGTGATCCAGTTTATTTTTCTTTTTTCTTTTTTTTTGGTTCCGGGGATCTAACTCATGACCTTGCACTTGCCAGGCAGGCACTTAAGCCACTGAGCTAAATCCCCAGCCAATCCAGTTCATTTTTGATTTGTATGGTATGCTGAGGTGTCACATGTTGGTTTTATTTTGTCTTTTGTTGATTCTCTTGACAGCAGGCTTGGGAGAAAAAATTCTTTGATGATGTATCTGCTGTGAATCTCACAAGAAAACTAAATGCAGTCTTCCTACCTAGTGAAAGAGTTGAAAGAGAAGTACCTGTAGAGGGTAATGCTGCCTGCCCACATTTACTTGACTACTACAAAACAGAATTAGTTTCTTTTTCTACCTGAGGATGTGAAAGGTGGTTTGGATATAATGTACAGAAACTTCATAGGGCAGGGCAACATATTCTTACTGTATAAGAAACCATTCCAAAGCTCAGTGGCTTAAAACAACTGCTACTTACTTAGTTTACATTTCAGGACTGGATCAGCTTGGGAGGTTTTTCAGGCATAGTTGCAGTGAGGCTGGGCTTTCTTGCCCAGTTGCAGTGAGCAGGCTGTTGTTGGGGGTGCTCTGGGCTTCACATGGTCCTTTGTCCTTCCACCCACCAAGCAAGGCTGGTTCTTCTGGTGATGTTGGGGCCTTGGGAAAGCAGGCAAAACCCTGCCAGGCTCCTTGAGGTGTAGGCACTGATGGATACACTTTCCTTCAGTTGCTTCTATTGGCCAAAGCAAGTCGCAAGGCCAGTGTAGATTCAAGAAGTGGAGAAACACACCTGTTTAGGAAGAACCACAGAGTAGCATAGCTGGCTGGGTTATGAAAAGGGAAAGCAGGGGATCCCTTTGTCATGTATCTCCCACAGGGACATTGTTTGGATCAAAATGGTGCAGAAAAGAGTTCTATCTGGAAACAAAACAGGCACATTTCCCAACTCCTGATAAAGGGTTCCCTCTCCTATGACTGAATTCCTCCAGTGGGAGAGACATTCACATTCATATTTAAGTATCAAAATCTCTGCCAAAGTAAATGGAGATGATTTGGGAATTGGGTCTATGATACTACTGCTATACTGCATTGCACAGAAACCTGAAACATGACTATAAAACCAAGAAAACTGGGGAGATGCTTTGGGTAGAGGAACTAGTTAATAAGCAGATAGAAGACTTAAGTGCTCACCTTCACTGTGCTTCAACAAATATGCTTTTTATGTTCTGGGAAAAAGGGTGACATGAACCAAGCACTGTCTTTGGTGAACATGTGATATAGTACAGACCTGTTTGTGCTCTGCAGTCCTGAAAGCATATGATTCCGAGTCCATCTGCCTCGAGACACTGTGTGGTGCTCTGGGTGCAAGTTGCACAGTCTGATTTGGGAGAGGGAATAAAGTTTTCAAGACCCTGCATGCTCCATGGTGATTTGTCATTTTCATTTAGTGTACCTTTAATGTCTGGGCCCTGGGGCACCCGGCAGAAGGAGATGAAGCTTGCTGGGACCAGGAAAGGTAGGGCTGTGCTCTGCTGCAACCACCAATGAAGGCTGCTGGGAAAGGTTGTGTGTGAGCTTCATGATCCCCAGGGCAGTGCCTGTGAACCAGCTACTTTTCAGCTACTAAAGCCTTGCCAGAGACAAGATGGGACCTGATGTTGGGGCAGGATGGATGGGGTAGGGTAGGGTGGAGTAACCAGAACAAGTGAAGCTAAGCCCATAGGTGCAGGGCAGCCACATCCGCTGAAACCCTGGACAACACAGCCCCAGCAGCCCCAGTTAGGAGACTCCTGTTAACCACACCACCCGTGTGCCCAGCATTTAAACAAGAACAGAGACGTCTACCTGACCTCCGACTATGCTTTCTGGAGCCCCTCCACCATGGTTTCTCATGGTTCTCCTGATTTTCTTTCTTCCTCCCTGCTTGCTTCACAGTTACAAGGCTGACACTCATGCTTGGCTAACACCTCTCTCCTTGATTCCTTTTTGTAAAAAACTGCAATATGGGGGTGACCCCAAAAGTTTTGTAATAATAATAATAATAATATTTTTAACTTTAAAAGATTAAGTTGTAAATTACAAGTAACATCAGTCTAGCCAAGGAGCTGGTGGATTTACCATTTCCCGCACGTAACACAGTAAGCAGAAGCTTTGCAATCAGCCCTGGTTCACAGTTCAGCCTTGCCGCTATGTATGGATTTACCTTGGGCAGCCACAGCGCTTGTTAGCTTTGATATCCACATGTACCTAGAGAGGATAACAATATTAGTTCATAGGGTGAGTGTAAGAATGGCATGGAAAGGGACTGGGGGTTTAGCTCAGTGGCATAAGCACCTGCCTGGCAAATGCGAGGTCACAAATTCAATCCCCAGTATCAAAAACAAAACAAAACAAAAAAGAATGGCATGAGATAAGTTCCAACCACACCCAGCAAGAGTTCCAAGACACAGACAGGAGAGATCCAGCTGTTACATATCACTGTTCCTCTGTCTCCCACATCTGTCTCCCACCAGGCCATCAGCTCAGTAGGGGTGACGCTGGCAACCCTGCAGGAGGAGACTAGAATCCAACAGAAGCTTCACTGCACCCCATTGAAGACTCTTGGTTGCTCAAGAAGCAAAGACTGTGCAGACTTGAAAGTTATGAGAAAAACCACTTTTTCAGGACCCTGTCAGCAGTTATCTTCTCCACAGAGGCAGTAACACATCCGACTCTAAAAGGGAAAAGCAAGTGCATTTTTACTGGCTTTTATGGTATCTATTTAAAAGGTGAGGAAGCCACAAAAATGCATATTTAAAGTTCAAAGAAGAGCTTTCACTAAATGGTTACCATGGAAAAATTACATTTTTTTCATATTAGGTCTACTGAGTTTGTTACATAAAGTAAAATTCACTTTTTTTCGGTACACAATTTTATGATTTCTCACAAAAGTTTGTTATCAGGTAACTGCCACCATCCCAGTAAAAACAAAAATATTATCACCACACTAACATTCCTGTTTTCTTTTATAGCTGGGGTCCTCCTTTGTAGGCCCTCCTGACACTGGTAAACACTATCTGCTCTCTGTCCCGGTCCTTTTGTTTCTTCCAGCATGCCATTTAAATTGAATTATATGAGATTTAGCCATTAGAGTCTGGCATCTTTCAACATGGTGCTGTTCAAATCCATTCACAATGTTGGGTACATTAGTAGTGAGCTCCTTTTCATCATTGAGTAATACTTCATTATATGGATGTACCACAGCTTATCTATTCACCAACATTTAAGTTCTTTTCAGTTACAAATAGCACCACTGTAAAAACATGTGGATGTGTGTTTTTATTTCTCTTTGGTAAATATCTAAAGGTGGGGTTTGTGGATGTTTTCTGATTTCATATATTAATAATAATATTATAATGAGGTTCTGGATGAGGAAAAAAATGAAAAACAAGGCCCAATACCATTACTCTTTATGTCTGGAAATGGAAAGTAAGTGGCCTTGAACAAATGTGAGGCCAGTTGGTTTCTGTGGGCTTGAGATATAAAGGGAGCTCTTGTGGCCTGACAGGAGTGGCCCACAGATGTTCCTTGTTCTACCAAGATGGTCCCAGTGGACCAGGAGGGACCACTGCAGGCAAGATCAGGAGCCCCAAGGGCCAACATTTGGAAGCTCTCAGACCGAGTAAGGTCCTTCTAGGTGAGGTGCCCTGGCAAGGAAGATACCAAGGATGTCACAGGGCCAGCTGGACTGGTGCCCTGATGCAGAATCAGGCCCCACTGCCTCTGACTCAGTTCTGTGGACAATGGCAGGGAGCCTTCAAAATGTGGGTGATTTGACAGGAGGTGCTCCAATAATTGCTCAGAAGAATAAAAAGGTGTACTTAGAATATAGACCACTTTTCAAATAATCTTCACACACATCTGTCCCAATTCCCTCCACCACCTTTCCCTCCAACTGTACTGATCTCTGCAGCCTCAGGGACCTTTTGTACACTGTCTTCTCAGAAACATTATTCACCAGTTTTTCTTCAGGTTAAATTCAAATTGTACCCAGTTTGAACAGCACTGCCTCAAAGGAGCCTTAACTACCTTCTCTCCTATGGGCCAGGTCAACCTCCCACCCCCACCCCCCATTCAAGGCACTTAGAGATGCTGGAATTTCCCTTCATAGGATTCATTCCAGTTTATAATAATCAATTTATTTTAGAATTTCTAGGAGCTGTCTCACCACCACCACCACCATTATCCCCACCATGGTATTTAGCAGTTAATGCAATGCCTGACATATATAGATGCTAAATCAATATGTGTTGAATGAATGAATGCAAGTGATATTCCTAGGAGCATGCCTAAAACTCACTGATCATCATCCTCAACATATGGCTTTCTCACTGAGTTTTCACACTCTGGCAAATTCTGCAGAAGGCCTCTATATGCAGAGGAGGAAATTAAAAGCAGAATGATCAGGCAAGTTAAGGGAAACAAGATTTAAGAGTTGTCATACCAGTGAGTGAATCCAGGCAATATTCTGTGAAGAAGCAATGGGGCAGAGTAGACATTTAAAAATCCCTCCAAGAAAGGGAAAAACCAGGAGGTGGCAGAGCTGGAGAGGACGCACCCTCCCTCTCTCATCTCACAGCCGTGCTCCTATCCCAGGCCATCTTCGATCAGGAGGACCAAAACTCTTATTGTTCTAGAAATACAGTTTATGGAAATGGTTTTTATACCAACAGATGTCTAAATGCCACAGAAAGTAGGAAAAATGAGAACCACTGAGATGCCTTAGTAGTTCAGGAAGTAGAAGAATTAAGCTCACTGACCACTGGTAGGATTCCTAAAAATTAGTTAAAGCTTTGGGCAAATAAGCAGTGATTTTCAGTGACTTCTAAGGCATTGTTAATTTTCACTGAAATGTGGATTGCTCTTAAAACTTTGATTAAAGACATTAACAAAACAAAGTACTCTCCTTTTTCAGTTGCTTCACAATATTGCCCTTTTTTCATAGAAAGATCCCCTACTTCTCTAAAAGGCACGAGATTAAGTCATTCAGGCTAAGCCAGGAATCTTGGGGCATCAGGAACAGGAGCCCCCAGCTGTGCACTGAGCAGAGCCAGGGGACCTTTGGGTTACACAACACCCCCCTGAGAGAGCAGTAGCATCTGTAAATCTTAATGAAATCATGATTCTCAAACATACATTACCTTCCTTAAATGTCTCTTATGGAATCAGATTCTTCTGTTAAACTGTTTATGGAATTCTCCAATTTTAGTTGGCACTAAAATTAAACTACAGAAGTTCCTCTCACAACATGAGACACTCAAAAATCAAGCATGTTGCATGGTTTTTTATTTTTAAATTACTTTTATCTTGCAGTTAAAATATAAATAACGTTTTTCATTTTGAACATTTTAAATGGCAGTTTCATGCCATTATACATATAACATTCTTGTGCAATCATTACCACTATCCATTCCCAGAACATTTTTCATCTTTCAAAACAGAAACTGTACACTCATTAAATAGCAATTCATCCATCTCCCCTCCCCACAACCCCTGGAAATCACCCTACTTTCTGTTCCTGTGAGTCTAAATGCCTCCCAGGAGTGGAGTCCTATATAGTACGTGTCCTCTTGTGACTGGTTGGCTTCACTTAGCATAATGTCCTCAGGATGCATCCATTGTATAGCAAATGTCAGAAGTGGATTATTTTTGTCATCAAAATAAAACGAGACAAAATGTCTTCACTTAGAACTTGTACACATCAGAGGATAAGATAGCAAAATGCTGATTCAGTATAACAGAACCAGCATAAAAGAGCATAGAACTTGGGAGGAGCTTAAACTTGGATGGAAAAGGGAGGAAAAATGAAAAGTTTTAGGAAAAATAAGAGGTTCTGATCACCTCCCAAAGGTCCCACCTTTAAATACCATCACCTACTTTGGAAGTTCAGTTTCAACATATGAATTTTGGGCAAGATACACAGATTCAGACCATAGCATATGTAAGTGGTGATCAATAATATACAATCAATGTTTAAATTTTTAAAAATTTATCACCATAAAAATATATTACCATTAATCTTTGTCAAAATACTGCCCCTCACTTCAAACAACTTATTCCTCATTCTTTCCACTTTCTGAAGCAGTTCTGGAAGTCCTCTTTTGTGAGAGTCTTTATATAGTATGACCAAAAATACAGTGAATCATGCTGCTGAGTTCAATTCAGTGGAATAGCAGGCTGTAATATAAATACAGAGTATTTCAGTCAACCTTATTCACCAGATCTGGTGCTTTATGATTTCTGGGTCTTCCTCAGTGTCGAACAACCATGAAAGGTAAATGTTTTAAATCAATTCAGGACATTGAGGTAGGCATGACAGCTCAACTAAAGATACTCAGGAAAAAGGACTCCAGAACTGCTTCAGAAAATGGCAAGAATGAAAAAAAATTGTGTTTGAAGTGAGAGGCATAATTCTGAGGGAGATTAATGGCAATGTGTCTTTTACTGTCATAATTTTTAAAATTTAAGTATTAACTCTTTCCAATCACACCGTATGTATTTACAATGCAGCAATGTATGAGAGGTGCAGTTGCTCCACATCCTTGCCAGTACTCAGTGTTTTTCACAAAATCACTATAAAAATAGTTTAAAATAGTTGTTAATAAAGATCAGAGTTTTTTTTGTTTATTTGGCTTTATTCCCTAGAATCAAGTCTTCTACCAGCTTTAGATCTATCTAAAGAAATCAATGGTGAGATAAAGTATTCTGGGTAATCTAGGTAATTGCACTCTTAAATTATATCTTTTTTCTTATTATTATTTAATTAAAACTTTCATAACCAGCATCTCTGTTACTCAGTCAATAGGTAGAATGCCAAAAGGTCCTATGTTCCAGAGGTATTTTTAAACATTCAAATGAGATTGTATTCTCATTAACAGGAAATTTTCTACTTCCTTAATGCTGTTTTGAAAAGAATGTGAAGATTCCTGTGCTCTGGGGAAAACCAAAGCCATAATTAGAACAATGGTTTGGGTGTTTGTTTTTGTTCTTCAGTTATGTCTACATGTTGCATTATCCACCTTTGAAATGATGGCCAGCCAGTTTAGCATAATGAGTTGCCCCAAATTTCTCTCTTGCCCCTCTCATTGCCTAAGGCAACTGATTTCATTTCTCAATCAATACACAAACACTACAAACTAATTTTAAATAATTACCATTCGTTCAAATGGAATATAATGAGAGAATTAACTTGCTAATAAAAATAGTTATATAAACCAGTGTAAAGACGTAAATACTGTTTGAAAGGCACACAGTCTTTGGAGCCTTGGAAATTGAAAATAAAATGAAAATATGTTCAGTAGCAGTATGACAGTGAAAGACAAGAAGCAAGAACACCAGCCAAGCAGGACTCCTCAGCCCTCCCTGGCCTGTGGTCCTGCAGCAGTTCACAAACCAAGGGAGCATAACGCCCTAAGACCAGCACTTTATAAATGGAACACAGAGGCTTCTGAAAAATTTCAGCTAATTGTCCCTAGTACAACTGTTGAATGTTTAAATTATGAGACAGACCAGGGACTATTGTTTTAGTCTCCCCAAGATAGCTTCTAGCTATGTCTTTCGAAGGGTTTTGTGTAGGAAGTGACGAGAAACCCACACTTAGCTATTAGGAGAGGGACATTTCTTTTCCTGTTATTTTCCTTATCCCTGAAGGTGATACCTACCTGTGGCCCCAGCACACAAGTGGTCTGCAACAACCTATGAAATAAATAGCAGAAAGAACAACACTGACTCCATCATTCACACAGACAAAGTGGCCATTTATTACTCTTTGTATCCAAATAATTTAAACAAAAAAATTGGTTATTTAGACTGTTAGCAGTTTCATTTGCCATTGTAGACAGTGCTACTGTGACTTCCACTTGAATAGATCAGGATACACAGCAGCACACATGACCAAGAAGCTCCAAGTGTCTTTCCTCAAAATAACTCCAAATTGTGCTCTCTTTGGCTGCACATATACTAAAGTAGCCCCCAAATGTCTGGTAACAACAGAGTACAGTGGTGACAGGTTGTTCGGTGAAATTCTGTGCGACAGTGAAAACAAATATAGTCCTACAAATAGTAGCATGGATAGATTGCAAACACTTGAATGAAGTACAAAAGATAAAAATACAGACAATGTGATTCTATTTAAATAATCTCTAAAAATTCAGGTTTTTTATTTTTAAGAAATGAAAAGTAACAAGTGTTGATGA
Organism: Hydrochoerus hydrochaeris; assembly: GCA_004027455.1. NCBI lineage: Eukaryota > Metazoa > Chordata > Mammalia > Rodentia > Hydrochaeridae > Hydrochoerus > Hydrochoerus hydrochaeris. Next base: position 685,321 of record PVLA01000065.1, read on the forward strand.
GGATTTGGAAAAATTGGAAACCTTATATATTGCTGGGAATGTAAAAAAAAGGTGCAGCTGCCGTGCAAAACAATGTGGCAGTTCCTCAAAAAAATTAAACATAGAACTGCCATATGACTCAATGATTTGACTTCTGGGTATGCTATATACCCAAAAGAATTAAAGCAGGAACTCAAGGTATTTTTACCCTTCTGTTCTACACAGCATCAGACTAAAGAGCCAAAAGACACACCCCAGCTGCTTATTGATGGGTAAATGGGTAAATAAAAGGTGGCTCATACATACAGTATGTGTCTTAAAAAGTATGGTGTGGTCTTAAAAAGAAGTGAAATTCTGACATGTCACAACGTACCAGAACCTTGAAGATATACTCAGCGAAATAAACCAACTGCAAAAGGACACATATTATATGTTTCCATTTACGTAAGATCCCTGGAGGGGTTAAATTCACAGAGACAGTAAATAGAATTGCCTGGAGGATAATATGGACAAGATAGGGGCAAAATTAATGGTTACTGTCAGAGGCTGGAGCGAGTAGAGTGGGGAGTTACTGTTTAGTGGGCACAGAGTTTTAGTTTGGGAATATTAAAAAGTTCTGGAAATCAATGATGGTGATTTGCACAAAAATGTCCATATAATAATGTCATTAAACTGCACACTTAAAATGATCAAAATGGTAAATATTATATATATTTTACAATTTAATTTTTAAATTTCATAAAAATGATTGATAGAAAACTGGAAAATGTTAATTATAACAATTTATTATTTTATTTAGTCAAGAATGAACACAAACTTCCACAGCCCATGAAGGAAATACAATACATGCCTCCAGCCTCTCTTTCCCTACCTGAAGAAAACTCCCCAGAGGCATGGTGCCAGTCATGTTTTGGTAATCAGGAGGGTGGGCTGCTGGTCACAGACTTTGTATTCAGGTCTCATCAGTTAAGAGCTAATAATCATGTGGTATCATTATTATGACCCTGTTGAAACACAAATCAAGTTGCATCCAGTACCACAGTGCTGAGTCCAGGACAGATTTCTCCACAGTCTCCGTTAATTTGTCACATCCATATCTACTCTCCTCCCTGATTCTTTCAGTTGCCTTATTCATTTTCTAGAAGTCTTTCCCCTAACCTCTGGCAATGCTGTTTTTCCTAAGTGACCCAAGCTGGGTGGGATTTGTTTTCCATGGAAATGAGCGATACAGCTGCCCTTCCAATGGAGACTCAATGATGGTCATCTCAGTAACAAGATGTCCACTCTGGCTTGGAAAGCAGGCTTGGCTGGCTCCCTGTGTGATGGGCTCTCTATCCTCTCAGATGCCCCTCTCCCCTGCAGGATCCTCCAGGGTGCTACCACTCCTCTGGCCGCCGCGTTCCTGGCTCTCATCCCGCTCTTCTCCGGGTGAAGGCAGTCTGCAGAGTTTAGGAGTGAAATCCAGCTCCTCACACAGCCCTCACAGGCCTGGCGTCATCCCCACGCCACGTGCCTCTTTTCGAGATGGAAAATAAGTTGGAAAAGGACAGAGGATGCTTGTGATAGGAACCTGGCTGCTTTCAGGTGGCCCACTTGATACTGACTGAGACTAAAGTGGCCGCACCACCTGAGTCTAGTCTTTAAATGGTTTTCACCCTCTATGAACTAGAAATAAAAGGGATATGAATCCTGAAGATGAGAACATTCATTTTCTCTGAAGCAAGGAAGCCTCTGAGCAGACAGTCACGGTGTGATGGCAGGCAGACACAACAAGAGTATTGCTGCACTGGCCAAGTGGGGCCACCTCCAACACACAGGTTTATCTCCAGCACGCAGGAGTAGAATGTGTCCTGTAACTACATTTTCTTAAAACTCAAATTTAACATAGTTCTGAGACCATGTTTGACAAGAAACTTATTACTGGTTAGGTTTGGGATGCCTGTCTACTTCCCTGTAGATAAGTCTGTATAGATAATTAGCAGAAATGCAAGGCCTATAGCTCTATGCCCATCCTTGCTGATGCTATGGATCCTCCAGGCTTGCTTTCTCAGCCCATGGGCCCTCAAAGGTGGATAGTCACATTCTTTCTGAGCAAGGCATAGACACAGATACCTTTAGCCTCAAAGCCCAGGGATTGACCTGACGGTTACTCCATGAGAAAGCCTGATACCAACAGGAGAATGGGATGGGTAAAGAAATCCACCCCAGATGGGTTTGGGAACTACTCTCTTAGGGATCACTTTCACTCCTCACATCTAAGCCTCCTTGTGGCAGGCTTAGACGTGGATCCCTAAAGTACCAGCATCCTAATCCCTGGGACCTGAGAATGTCTTTTATGACAAAAAGACTTGATAGATGTGATTAGATTAAGAAGCTTGAGACGAGATTAGCCTGCATTATCCAAGTGGATTAGACATTGAATTACATGCATCCTTAGAAGAGACAGGCAAAGACACATGATTACAGCAGAAGGCCATGCAGTGATAGCAGCAGAGATGGGAGTGATGCAGTCCGAGGGTGGAGGAAGAACGATAGGTAGTCTCAAGAAGCAGGAAAAGGTGAGGAAGTGTTCTCCTTTAGAGCCTCCAGAAGGACCAAGCCCTGCAAAGTTCAGACTTCTGACCTCTAAAAATGATAAGATAATGGTTGAGGTGTTTTAAGTGCCAAGTTTGTTACAGCAGCAACTAGAAGCTAGTAGAGTTCCTTGTCCCATAAACAACTAAGCTCTTTGGCCTAGACTTTTGAAATTCGTCCTCAAAAGACAAACCCAGCCCTCCAGGACTCCCAACCCAAGCCTGGGCTGCTTTCTTAGAAACAAGAAGGGAAAATACCTTTATTTCTTTCACAATGAGTTTGCTCAGGAAGTGAGATGTGGTTGATTTCTTAATTACTATATCTTGCCACTCAGGAACATTTAGGGTCTTCGTCATCAAGGGCTCCTGGAAACCTCCTGGGACTGAAGGACCAGGACTGTCCTCAGTTTAGGGTGAGACAGGCCTGTTACCACTTCTTGAATGATCATCATGTTGCATCTGTGGGTGTCTGTGCTACACCCCAGCTCCACTCTTCTGTCTGAGCATCTCACTGGGATTTGTAAATCAAACCCAGTAACTAAGTTTAAAAGGGAAACAAAGATACTTTATTTGGAAGAGAGGAAAAGAGTGGACAGAAAGCTAACCTATGAGACAGTAGGGGGTCTGGAGCTGGAAACCCAAGGGCTTTTGTCCTCAGCCCTTTTTATTAGTGTGGCAGAAAGACTCTCCCCTCTGGAGATTGTCACAATTTGATTATCTGTTTCAGGCCTTAGGACCCTTAACTTACCCACTGGCCACCACCATTGCCTGTGTGCAAATTCCTAGATGAGCTTCATTTGGGTTTCCTTGTCTTGTCAGAATCCTATTTTTAGAATTTATGGGCTTGTTAAAAAGTCTTTACATACAAGGTCATGTTAGCAATTAAGTAAAGGGGGTACATGTACACACAGTGCAGAAATATAGTAAGAAGAATAATAATAAATGTGGGTGCATGTGTGTGTGCGTCTAGGTGCAGGAATGTACTCTGCATGTTTTTTCTGTGATGTAGCCCCTCCCCCTGCTTTTGTCTCCTTTGTGCTTTACTGCATGGTGGGGAGGTACAGCTAACTAAGGCTGGGGCATCTGGGGAGCTATGTTCTGTTTATCAGCTCTCCTGCTTCTCCAAATTGCTCCTTCTAGCAAAGGCTTTAATTTTCTAGTCAGGAATTGTCAGAAAGCTTACTGAAGCCTTCATACCTGTTATTTCCCTATGTATCTGCCCCCTTTCCTTATACTTGGCTAGGTGGTCAGTGATCACCTGGGCTCACATACAACCTACTGATCAATTCTGCAGGAAGAGGAGACTGTTGATCTTCTAAGGGCACTGAGACAAGTCTCACTGGAGATGTACCCACCAGAGAATGAGTCCTGGGCAATGAGCAGGCAGAGTGGAGGGAATGGGCCAGGGGAAGGCCAAGCCACGACGCTTGGTAGGAGGGAGGTATGTTGTATGTCTTACAATGTGGGGGTGCCCTTTGTCTGGTACACAGGAAGGACAGGCTCTCCCTCTATACTTTCAGACTGCAAACAGTAGGACATTAGTAGATACGAATTCCTCTTATTTGGGAAGAACTTACATGCTATGTCCTATTTGGTAATAATGCTTCATATGAAATGACCACAAACTCAGAGGCTTAAACAATAAAAACTTATTATCTTACAGTTCCTGAGGTCAGAACTCCTAATCAGGTCTCCCAAGGCTAAAATCACAGTGTCAGCAGGGCTACATTCTTGCTGGAGGCTCAGGAAAATCTGTTTTCTTGTTTTTGTTTTTGTTTTTTTCAGTTTCCAGAGGCTTCCTTGGCTGGGAGCGCCTTCTTCTATCTTCAAAGCCAGAATCACATCATTCCATCCTCTGCTTCTGTTGCCACATCTGGTTCTCTGACTCAGACTTTCGTACTTTTCTCTTTGAATTTTAAGGACCTTTGCAATTAATATTGAAGCTACCCAGATGATCCAGTCTAAACTTTCTATCTCAAAATTTTTAGGTTAATTATATCTGCAAAGTCTCTTTGCCAAATGAGATAAATGTACTAACAGGTTCCAAGGTTTAGGCAAATTGCTATCATTTGGATTTTGAATGTCTGTAGGATGGTGCTATTGGGAAGCAGGGGAGCCTCTAAGAGGTACAATCTTGTGTGTTTTCTTCAGTCATCAGACATATGTCCGCGGGTGGGACTGTGGGACCTAGCTCTTTTCTTTCTTTCACTTCCTGGACATGGACTGAGATGTTTGCTCCGCTGCATGCTACATGCCATGTCTACCTGACATGCAACAGAGGCTCAAAACAATGGGTCCCCTCAATGTTGCACTGGAACTTCCAAATCTGTGAGGTTTGCCTGTGTGCAAATTCCTAGGTGAGCTTACTCTTGTAAACCTTTACTCTTGTAAGTCATTTATCTCAGGCATTACATTTTAGTACCATGAAGCTGATTAACCCATTCATGGATGTCTCTGGGAAGCCATTGTGCTGCCTATTACAGCAAACAGATTTACTGAGATGTTTTGAAACCTAGCTCTAAAACATCTGCTCATGGAGACTTCTTGAGAGAATCTAGTGTTACTCATAGGTGCCCAGCATGGAGGAACATGTGAGTGTTTTGCTTCTTTCTCTTATCAGGTTCCAAGTTTCCACTAACTATGTCTATTTGATCACTTGTAAGTCTTTCAAAAATCAGTCCTTAGAAGGAGCTGCTGGGGATCACCGCCTTATAAAGTTTCTAAGGCTTCTCACAAAGAGCCTCCAGGGCCTATGGGTAAGCAAGTACTCAAGTAGTCCCCCCTTATAATCTCCTGGGCATCTGAGGATCAGTAGAACAGTCTCTTAGCAGAAAAAAATTATTTCTAGCCAATCTCTCTCTCTCTCTCTCTCTCTCTCTCTCTCTCTCTCTCTTTCTCTCACACACACACACACACACACACACACACACACACACACACACACGCACACACACACACACACACGACTTCCAGAAGATTGGCCCAGACATTTTCTTTTTTTCCGTCAGTCATTCCCTCACACACAGTTCTCCTCCCCGGGTCCCATTTGATGGTCTGTGATCTCTCTGCCTTCTCTCCTGCTTTCTCCTCTCTTCTCCACTCCTACCTCCTGGATCCATCCTGGTAGTAGCTCACAGGGTCATGAGGACCATTCCTCCTGAACTATCAAGGAAATCTTAGTTGGGTCATAAGATTTTCAGTTTCTTTGAAGCAAGATGTGAACAAAAGAAGCAAGTCTTTCTTGCTAATACTGATTATTATTATGTACTATAATATTAAAACTGTCTTTCCAAGGCTCTCTCTTCATTGTGATAGGAGAAAGATTATAAGTGGAATAGAAAATCCCATTCTCCCACAAACATAATTAGTCAGATAAACAATAATTGAAAGAATGAATGAATGATTGAGCCAATGTCTCTTCTATCATGGAGGTATAACTCAGTGGTAGAGGATATGTTTAGCCTACAGGAGGCCCTGGGTTCAAATGCAGCACCATAAGAAAAAAATATTTTTTGCCTTCACTGCAGAGGTCAGCCAGCATCTGCTTGCTCTTCTCTCCTCTGTTCAGTTCATATTTCATTTTTGTTGTAATTCTGTATTCTTATTATTCAGACATACCAGCTTAACTTCTACAGCGGTCTGTCTTTTCTTTGAGAACGCTGAAAAACATTTTAAAATGCCAAGCTGGAAAGTTATTTCATAATGGATGTCCCAGCCATCTTCTTATATTTTGTCAGTTGTAATTCTCAAGAGCTCCACACTGGTTCTACCAAAATCTTTTCATTACTGTGTCAGTCATGTTTCCCAGTATTAATTTAAATTCATAAAGCATGCTGGCAACTTGCAGTGTAAGATGGTATGTAATACCTATTATTTATCGATGCCAGTATGTGTTGTAATGTCAAACTTATGCCGGGAATATTTGTGATCTTTCAGAGAAATTCTAGGTCTCTGAGCAAAACTTCCTAAAAGTTTCTTCTTAAAGACAAAATAGTAGAAATACCATCATTGGAGCTCTTCTGAGAATGGTCTGGATAGTAACCATGCTTCTATTTGCCTAAGAAAAATACATTTAAAGGGGATTTAATCAAATAATCAAAAGTAATGTTTCAGAGAACAGGGTTGTTCCCCATCTCTATGACACTGCTTGGAGAATGTAACTTCAGTAGTATGAGATGCTTTGGTAAGGGCCACCAGCCTAGGTAGAAACAGGAAAAACCCCACTATATCACATTCTAGTAGACTTGAAGATTTTCCACTCTAAACTGAAGACTTATATTAGCAAGACTTCCTCAAACACCATTTATTTGAATACCAATCTATGAAAACATTGAAATCAATTATATTGGTTTTAGGTGTCAAGTTAATTCTGATATGTAATGGCCACTTTGCAATTCTTACTGTAATAACACCCTTATTATAAATGATAACTTTATGAATAACTACATAGATTCCTGTTTATGTCTGTCTCATAACCAATCAGTAGAAATCAGCCCACCAGCACTCACACCTCAAGCAAATGTTTTTCTTGCAGCTCTCTGTAGTTTCCTACATTTTTCTTCTCACTTTAACAATTTTTCATTCATTAATGTGACTAAGGAAAGAAAAAGTATTGCATAAAATATAAAATCTATTTAAAAACTCAGAGGAATCACCATTTAACAATGAAGAATGTACCTGGGTGTGGTGAGTGGATTACATTACTGTAATCCCAGCAATTTTGGTAGATTAAGCCAGGAGATCATAAATTGGGGCAGGAGGAACTCAACCTGGGCAACTTCTGTCTAAAAAAAAAATGACTGGCGATATAGCTCAGTGTGAAAGTCCCAAGTTTAATCCCCAGTTAAAAAAAAAAAAAGATATTTCACATTATGTTGGTCAATGTTAACTACCTGCTCAAACCCCTTACAAGACCAGATATAGAGCTGGCTTATATGACATCAGTGAGAGTTAATTTCTGAAAGATAAAGAACTCAGATAGGATGAAAAACTGGAAATATTATTGAGGATGGATGTGCAACCATCTAGATCAGAGCTGTTCCACAGAAGTGTCTAAGATAACAAAAAATGCTCTGAGTCTGTGCTGTCCACAGGGTAGCAGCCACTAGCTACAGCCAGCTGTTAAGCACTTGAAATGTGGCTTGTGCCACTGAGCAAATGAATTTTCAGTTTTATTTAATTTTAATTAACTTAAATTGCTACAATCCAGATTTAGATCACCAAAGGAATTTTCAGTTTTATTTAATTTTAATTAACTTAAATTGCTACAATCCAGATTTAGATCACAGTATCATAGGAGAGAGACATACATGTTTGTGATGATAAGGTTTGCCTTGGTTTGGGTAACTATTCCCCAAAAGCTTGGTATTTGGGAGGCAGGAACCTTCAAGAGGTAGGGTGGGAAATCCTCAGTGCGGATTTTCCCTGGAAGGGGATTGTAGGACCTCAGACCCCTCTTCACTCTCTTTTCCTTTCCAGTCATGAGGTAAGTGGTTTTGCTCTACTATGTACCCATGCCACATGCTCCAACACAGAACCAAAGCCACAGGACCAAATGATTGACTCTAGAACTGTGAGCCAAAATGTACCTTATCACTGTCTAAGCTGATTACCTTAGGTATTCATTATAGTGATAGAAAGATGACCAGGCTAAGATCTGTGAAAATAAAGGTCACATCACAACTTCTGGCAACTTAGCTAGCTCTATGGCTAAAATAGATTTGCAAATATGTAGTCCAGTCTGCCTATGTCACAAAAGCTCAACTTATCCATCTCAGAGTGATTAGGACACAATATGTTTTATACTCATGTCAAGAGGCTCAACATTCAGACTCCAGGCTGGCATAAGCTGGTTCAAGAACTTTCTGAGAGATGCTGAGAGATGGGAGCAAGGTTCAGCTGGGATACCTTGAAGAGTTATGCTTCTAGAGTTTGTGATTGACTCATGGTCCAGTGCTGGGATTATGGGTGCGAGTGCCCTAGGGTGGGTGGCCTACATATAATATAAGGGACAGAAAGAGTCTTCTCTCTGTGCTCCCCCACTTTTGCTCTTGTTTGTCTTTCATTCCTATCTATCATTTTATTTTATTTTTTTACCATAATGCCTCCTGTTGTATTCAAAATAGCTGCAGATATCTTCAGACATAGTAAAAATCAAACAAAACAGAACACAATAGAACCAATAAAAAAACAAAACAATGAATGCAATAAGGGACTTCAAAACAAGACAATAGTGAATTCAAATGGCTACCATAATATATTTTTCTATCTTTGAAATAGCTGCCCATGTCATTGAACAAACAAAATCAAACAAAATAAAACAGAATAAATCCCAACCCATGAAACCAATGAAAATGATATAGGCCTTCAAAACAAGGTAATAGGGAATTAACAATGGCTACCACCTTCAGAAGAAGATACCCAGTGGATGCCATACTGTATACCATTATCCTCCAAACAGATGATCAGACCATTGGCCCCAGACAAAGTCAGTGAAACACCAAACACCAGAAGCATCAAATTGCATTTCACCTGAATAGCTATCATTGCAGACTGTTTCTCTGGATCAGCCAGTTGTTTACAGTGGTGGTGGTGGTGGTGGGGGGCTGGTTCTTCTTGTTTCCCAGCCTTCACACCAGAGGGAGGTGGGGTCTGGCTTTCCTCCTGCCAGTGCCTGCTGGTGCATGGTGCTGGTTTGCAAGGAGGTCCCAATGCATCATTTTAAAGAAAATCCCAGGCATTATATCATTTCACCTAAAAATATTTTGGTTTGCCTTCCCAAAGATGAAACCATTTAAAAATATCACAGTATCATAATCAGATCTAAAAATATTAATAATGACTTCAATATCATCAGATACCAGTATTAAGATGTCCCTAATTTCCTCATGAGTTTTATTTTATAACTTAAATAAGCTTTATTCTATAACTTTCCTTCCTTCCTTTCTGTTTTTTTCCCCTCTTGCCATTTATTCATTTAAGAAGAGTGAGTCACTGGTCCTGTAGCTTTCCTCACATTATGAATTTTTCTAACTGTATCTTTTCTGTTACTCAGTATGTTTCTTTGTTCTCTGTATGTAATATAAAGATAGTTCTCTTTGTAAATATTAGTTGGAATTCTATAAAGAATAACTTTTCCTTAACAAATATTTGGTTACCTTGAGGTATTGCTTACACAGAAAAGGCAGAATAAATGCTTAATTATTTACTGTGTTTATCAATTTTTCAAACAACGAGGGACCCACCTAGTAACTGCCTAAGATGACTGTTAAGCCTTTTTTTAAAAAATGAACTCATAGGTTTTAACATAATTTAGATGTTTCAATTCATTACTGTTCTTTTCTTTTTAATGTTCAAACTGTCTTCCCTGTGGTGAATGGGACCCTTCAGATCAGTTCCTGTGTTCTTTAAACATAACTCTACTGGTCTTTGATGCCTTTCTCTATTTCTTAAGTGAGAAAAATGTTCCAGGCACATTTCCACATTTCCTGCCTCTGGACTGGAATCAGCTACTCTGTGAAGGACCCTGATTCCCTTCATTGGGAAACAATATTTAAAGACCACAGTCTGACCAGGGATGGTGTCACATGCTTGTCATCCCAGCATTCAGGAGGCTGAAGCAGCAGAATCACTGTGAGTTAGTTCAAGGCCAGCTTGGCCTACAGAGTGAATTCAAGACCAGCATGAACTACATAGTAAAAGCCTTCCTCAGAGACAGAGACAGAGAGAGAGAGACAGAGACAGAGAGAGAGACAGAGAGAGGGGACACAGTCTGTGCACTGAGAGTACATTTTGTGATTTGGTTGTTTTTAGATCTTTTTAGTGAAAAAGATTTTAAAAATAGATTTTTAAAAGATAATATATATTATGAGTTTATACTAATTTCTGTAAATCAAAATTAGGAGTATAGGGATTTTATTCCTTTGAGTTTTTATATTTTTATCTTTTTTCTTTATGCTAAAAATATTGCTTCCTAACGATAGCATAATTTCTTATTTATTTTATCTTACAAACGTGTCCAAAATAATAGTTAAAAATAATATCATATTATTGCCAATGATATGATTACTGAGCAGTCTTTAAGGGTTCTTTGTATAGTGTGTGTGTGTGTGTTTGTGTGTGTGTGTGTGTGTGTGTGGTTTTAGTACTTGCAATATATGTGTATTTTTTTTTTTTACTACAAGTCTTTAGTTAAATTAGTGTTTTAAAGTCTTTTCCAGGTTATTGTCAATCAACATACATTTATTTGGGATTTACTGTTTGATTTTTTAAAGTTTTTACATTTGTGTTTAATTTTGGATTTAGCTTGATATATATACAGTTAAAAGTCATAAATATAAGATCACTCAGAAAAATCTATCTGTCCCCTTCTATTGTCTCTCTCCCTTTTGTAATTTCTAAAAATTCAATTCAATTATATCAAAAGTCAATTATTTTGATATAATTGAAAATAAAGATGTGTGTACACACATTTTCATTCTTTCTACTCTTAGGAGAAAGATAACCTATCACACACATACTCCATAGTTAGGTTGCACCTTAAAAATAATTCTCACTTGTATTAGTATCTAGAGAATTTCTTCATTCTTTTTTATAGCTGCATGGTACTTTAATGTATACATTGGTGTATTCAACTGTTACCCAGCTAATGGATCTTTGAGCTATTTCTTGTTTTTAATACTTGTAGTGTATAATGAAAAGTCCTGTGCATATGTGTTTCTTATTTTTGAGAGCACATCATTGGAAAAGATTACTACAAGTGAGGTTGTAAGTTAAGAGGTAATGTATATAGTTTTGTTAGCTGTTACCAAATTTTCCTCCAAATGGATGATACCACTTAGCATTTCCACTATCAATCAATATATAGTTGCACTTTTGTATTTTGTCTCTCTGAGAAGTGAGACATAATCTCAGTGAAGATCATTTCCCCCTTTGAAACCCATATGCTAAGAGCTAAATTCCAAAGAGACAGGATTCCTTTGGATAGTAATGCCTTTAGGTTGTCAAAGATTGCAAATCTAGCAGTAATCCCATCAAAAGGGAAAATGTGGTTAATGTTGCACCACTTGTTCTGGGCTACATTTTGTATTGAATAAAGAAGTTTTTCTTACAGATGGACCTGAATTGTTAATTTCTCATCCAGGGCAGATTAGCTGTGGGAAGCCCATGGAACTGGAATAGCCACAATTCATAGAACAAGAAGCCTCAAAGAGCTTGATTAGCAACATATGACATGAATATGTGCAGAGTCATTCACATACATGAAACAGTGAAAGGATAGTTTTGGAGAATACTGAGCCTAACTGTAGAATTGGAAACTCTTGGTGTAGTAACAGAAACCAATGCTTAATAGTGAAGAGTCACAAAGGAAAAGGACACCATACGTCCACTCAAAACTTTGTGGTACTTGCCTGCCATGGTGATGCACGGTATGTGTAATCCCAGCATTCATGAGGCTGAAGCAGGAGGATTGCTGTGAGTTCAAAGCCAGCCTGAGCTACATAGTGATACCTTGTCTCAAAAACAGACAAACCAAAAATAAAAATCTCCTCCCACAATCCTCCCACCAAACTTTATGGTTCTCTTAGAAATTCCATCTCAGGGAACTGAGGTATGAGGATCACAATCCTGGGCAATTAACAGTAATTTAGTGAGACAAAGTAAATGAGGAAAGAAACAAAGAAAGAAAGAAAGAAAGAAAGAAAGAAAGAAAGAAAGAAAGAAAGAAAGAGAAGGGAGGGGAGGGAAAAGAGAAGGAGGAAGGGAGAAGAGGAGGAGAGAAAAGGAAGGAGAGGGGAGAAGAGAGAAACACAGGCTGGAAACTTAGCTCAGTGTAATGGGTGGAGTTCAATCCCCAGAAGAAACAAACCAACAAAATCTCTACCTAACCCTGACCAGGCAGAAAGAATGCTTACATGTAATGTACATTATCTATTTTGTTTCTAATGCTGAATAAATGTTTGCAAAATACAGATTTGTGACACTTTTTCTTTTTGACCAATTTTGGCATTTTTAAGTGAAGGATTAACTTTAAAGAAATACTCAATATCATATGTTTATACAAAAACAGTGCCCTGAGGATCTGTTTCTCTTGCCCTTAACTGGCTGCCAGCTAGCATGATACCAACTTATCAACCATTCAGAGGCACATAGCAATGTCTTCTGTGAGCTAAGAACTGTGTTAGAAGCTGGGGACACAAAAATAGCCAATCTAGCCAGGCATGATGGCGCATGCCTGTAATCCTAGCACTCGAGAGGCTGAAGCAGGAAAATTGCTGTGAGTTCAAGGCCAGCCTGGGGTACTAAGTGAGCTCAAGGCCAGCCTAAACTACAGAGTGAGACCTTCTCTCCAAAAAACCAAAAACCAAAACAAAACAAAAAAAGGCCCATCCATGGTTCCTTCCTTAGTGGAATGTGCTAGGAAGCAGAGCAGATGACAAGTAAATGCATAAATTCATAGAACTTTGGATATGGGAGCAACCAGAGTATACTAGAATTGTTTAGATGTGTTTCTACCAGTGGAGTTCACATTTTTAAATGCTATCTTTACTGCTGGACATGGTGGTACACACCTGTAATCCCAGAACTCTGGGAGGCTGAGGCTAGAGGATAGCAAGGTCAAGCCTAGCCCGGATAACTCTCCAAGACCCTGTCTCAAAATAAAAATAAAAACAGGGTGGGATGTGTGCCAAAACTCTGGGTTCAATCCCTAATGCAACAAATAACAACACAACAACAACAGTATCTCTACTATAAAAAGCTATTGAACCACTATAATATACCATATAATTTACCCATGTGAAGTGCAGAGAAAAGGTGGCTTTTTGAATATTTACACAATTGTAAAACCTCCTTCAATTTTAGGCCTTTTTCATCACTCCTAAAAGAAGGCTGTGTGCATTAGCAAGCACTCTACATTTTCCTCCAACTCACCTAGGCAACCGCTCATCTTTCCACTCTGCTCCATAACTTGATCTGTTCAGAGTATTTCATACAGAGAAATTAAAATGAAATCATACAACATGTAGTCTTTTGTGACTGTCTTCTTTCAGTTGGCAAATGTGTCAAAGGCTCATCAATGTTGTAGGGTGTATCAGTGTTTAATTCCTTTTTATTGACAAGTCCTATTCAATTGTATGAACATCCCTCACTTTCTGTTGCTTACTGTTCTTTTATTAGGTGACATGCCTGTGCAGTGAAGTGTATAAATTTTCAATGTGGTTATATTACATTTTATTTATCCATTCATTAGTTTACAAACATTTGGGTTATTTTCTTTTAACTGTTAAAAATAATGCTGCCACAAACATTCATGTATACATTTTAAGTGAACTATTAGTGGAATTACTTGGTTTAATCTCTTAAGAAATGGATTTACTCATGGAAACAATGCCTCTGTGGTCTTCCAGTACCAGGTGAGATAACAGAGATTTACTCAGTCACTGGCTTCTTGCTGATGACTGGCTTTGACTCAGTTTCGTGTGTTTGGAAACTGGCGGGTCCTCTGCCCTCAGCCAACCTATACTCCATACCAGGTTGTCATGCAGCCCAGGGTTATAATATGATACAATCCAATTCACGTTTCTCCATCTTATGTACATGAAACCATGAGCATTTTTGTCAAAATCCACATCCAGGATCTCTGTAAAGTCCTCCAGATCTGCAAATCTAGTAGTAATCCCGTGGGAAGGTGGAAAGGTGGTTAAATTGGCACCACTTGTTCTTAACACTTGTTCTAAGTGCTGAAAAACTGACTGCTTCATGTCAAATTCTAATTTTTGGCTGGGAATAAACACTAACTTGTCTACACTCCCCAGGCTCTACCTTTCCTTTGTTTTCTGAAATCATTACCTCAGACCCTGTTGGAGACTGCCATTTCTCTCTTACTGCCTTGCTTGTTCAGATACCACCCCTGCAAAACTCCTCACTGTAATGTAGATTTCATTTAAGCCTGCTCTCCCCGTTTCCTGAGTTTATTAGGATGTTAAAACTGCAGGGCTCCTCCCTCTCTGGGCCTCACATCTCACTAAGCTTCTTTTTATTATACTCTTCCCAGTAGAAAGATTGTTTTCCCTGATAGAGAAACAAAAGCTTTATTGAGTACTTCTCAGTAGTTCCTATTTTTTCCAGCAGGTGTGTATACTGTACTCTCCTTCAAGCTTACAAATCCTCTTCCTTGTTCTTTGGCTTTGGTGGATCAATAAGTCCTTCTGGGTTGGCCTCAACATTTTCACCAGCTCTGATCACTGCAGTCTCCAGATTTTTTTATGTAGGTCATAAAGATCCAGACCCCCTTTTAGGGGGGAAATGTTTTCATGTGGTTGGCTATAGGAATATTTATCTGTGGGCACTATCTTGGAATAACTTTTCGGGTGGTGATAGATTTCCTTTTGCCTCTCTTTTCAAGACCCCCAGAAATGGTCTAGCTTCTCTTCTTAGCAACAACCACCTACTTTTCTCTAGTTTTTCTTCTCCCATTGGGCTGTGCAGAAAGGAACCCAGCATACCAGTATGCTTTGCTCCAACTCCAGGTAAGATTAGAAGTTCTACAGTACTTTTGAAGTCATCCTCAGCAATTGACCCTGGTTAGGTTTAACAATAATGGGGAAATAATAAGAAATCTTTAGCACCAATAATAGTCACCCCTGAAACCCACTGTGACACACTTAATGCTGGAGTTGGCCTTTCTCAATCGCTCCACGAGACACACAAGTCATTGCTCCCTGTCCACCCATCTGTGTGTGCATTTGTAGAGACTTGTGAAATCTCTCACTTCCCTCTCTTCATTATGATCTGTACCTTGCTATACTGTAAGAAAGTTGGCAATATCAGAGCATTTGAACTGCAGATCAGAAGTTCCATTAAAATCTAGCAACTTCTTTCTTCCTTGTGCAGCTACCTTAATCCATGCATTCCGTAAACTGTCTGGTAGGTCTGTGACTTGTTGGGGAGCTCACAAAGCATCTGTTAATGCCAGCTCTTATCAAGATCATTTGGATTTCTATTCCTACTACAATACACACACACACACACACACACACACAGGCACACAGGCACGTGGGCATGTGATGGGGGAGAATTCTTGCTATTAACAGTTATTATGGTTTATAAAGTCACAACACTGACTTGGTGAATACCAAACCAAGGGAAAATAGTGGGTTAGATTCCTATAAGCTTTTGATCACATTGTTTTTCATATATTGGCAATATATAACCTTGCTTTACTATGTTTTCTATTTAAACACCCCTTATTTAGTACATATTGTTGATTAGTTAATGTTAAATTCATGGCCCATGGTCCTATAACTGATGCCTGGACAGCACTTATTTAATATACATATTTTCACCATAAGGGATATCACAACCTTCAGGCACTTAGAACCATGAAACAGCATTCCAACACTATGTAGGGAGAGCATTTTAAGCAGCAAAATCACCACAAAAATCACAAAACATGTGGCATTAAGTAACTTGGAGACAAAGCATTTGTTTATGGTATGAGAACTTATACAAGGAGACAATGCATCACTGTTTGATGCAGGAGCATGCATATTGGGTAATTCAATTTTTGGTTACTGTGTGGGTTACAAATAGTGCTGAAGAATCACAAGTATTGATTTTGAAGTGACATTTTCATGAATCCACAAATTCACAAATATGAAATTTGAGAGTAATGAGTATCAACCAGACACACACATACACACACACACAGAGACACACGCACACATGTGCACACACACACACACACACACCCCTCCCAGGGCAGGTATCATCTGTTTGTGGTGTACCTACCATAGCACAGGCATTGTATGAGCTAAGGACCATGGCATTTCATTCACCAGTATGTCTGCCAGGTCTAGCACAGGGCCTGACATTGGAGGCCCTCAATAAATACATGTTATATAAGTAAATGAATCACTGAAAGTTCGGTGACATCAATTATACACTAAAGAAATGCTATATACTCCATCTAACATCTACTCCAGGTACATAGTTCGATAGTTTGCACAGGCTGGATATTGTTCTCATAAGATGCCTAACACTTCTGTACTTTTGTTAGAAAAATAATTTTATTATGATGATTATTAGACTGATGTGATTCGTTATGTGTTAAAAATACATTCATGTAGTTCCAAGCCTATTACATTTATTGTATATAAGCAGGTTGTCGATTTAACCAACATTTACAATCACTTTGTGTGTGTGTGTGTGTGTGTGTGTGTGTGTGTGTGTGGTGCTGGGGATTAAACCCAAGGCCTGGCACATGTTAGGCAAGTACTCTAGCACTTAGCTCTACCCTCAGTCCTTTTAATTTTGCTAAGTTGTCTAGGCTGATTCCAAACTTGTTTTCCTTCTGTCTTACCCTCCTAAGTAACTGGAATCACAGGTGTGTGTGTAGCACCACACTGGACTTTTTTCTTTCCTTTTTTAAAAAACTTTTAAGAAGGCTTAGAGAAGTTCTATGATGAATAGGTTAGTCTATAGACATAGTTCTCTGTTTTCTGATTCGCTAGCAACCTGGTTCTGGTTCTATAGCCGTTTGGATTTTGAGAGCCCAAAGACAAGAGTTCAGGAATGCCAATGGTAGAGTTCAAGATCTTTTGGAGAGTCTCCACCTAGTGGTCAAAAGTAAAATGTGGGACCACTGAAATAGGTTTGGACCACTGGATTCTGGTCTATGCACTCAAACCTGGAGTTATTTTCTTGTATGTCAAAGATTAGTGGGAGGAGGGCTGGGGATATAGCTCAGTGCCACAGCACCTACATGACAAGCACAAGGTCCTGAGTTCAGTTCCCAGTACCATAAAACAAAACAAAACAAAACAGATTACTGGGAGGAAAAAGAACTAGATGTATCAAGGTAAATCCACCAGGATTCCTGAAGGACACATTATATGGAGTCATCCCAATATGAGTTTGGAATCATAAATTCAGTCTTCAATTCCAGCTCTTCCACAGACAAATTCTGCAATTTAGGATAAGATTATCCAAGTGGCAGTTTCCTCATCTGTTAGCTAAGAATATTGGTATTTGCAGTGTACAAATTTACTTTAAGGATCAAATAAAATAATGCAGATAAGCTGGTCAGCTCAAAGGCTGGCATATAGAAGGCAGCCAGTTAATAATAAGCATTATTTTTCATCTATTTGAAAGGAGGAGTACAGTATTTCCTTCAGGGCAGCAGTTAGAGATTACATACATGCCTACATTGCCAATGGAAAGTAACATGCTTTGCCAATAGCATAAGGAATCAGATGGCTATTACATGTGTTAGGATATATTGAATTATCTATTGGGCAGAGAATATATTAAATAAACAGGAGCTCTGGATAGAATGGCCTGGAGGAAAGTTTGCACAGGTTGACCCTCCAGGTCAATGGAAATGCACTGCAGTAAACAGGTCACAGTTATTTCTTCTCCACCCACTAAAAATAAAGACAACAAGCTAGTGACACATGAACTGGAAGGTATCCCAAATAAATCATGGGCGCTTATCACCTTTTTGAGAAAAATTGTTACTTTTAAAATACATTTCTAGGGCTGGGGATTTAGCTCAGTGGCTTAAACGCCTGCCTGACAAGTGCGAGGTCATGAGTTCGATCCCCGGTACCAAAAAAAATTTTCTAATCCTAGCAAAATAATGTTTAGTCTCATGCATCATAGTCTCCTCTGGTGTAGCACACAGAACCTCATTAACAGAGATCTGTGAGAATGAGAATATGGAACTCCATCTTGCAACTGGAGTTGAGCTTTTCCTATATGCCACTGTCCCCTTCTGTTTCTTGGTTAAATCGGCCCTCCTCAGAGATGTGCAAGTCTTGAATTGGTTTTGTGCCATAAGTTAAGATGAGGGTGAGCCCCCAATCCAACATGATTGGCATCCTACAAGAGTAGAAAACACACACGCATACCTACATGCATGCACATGCACACATGCAGAGAAGAGAAAAGCATGAAGACATCCATAAACACAGATAACAGGCAGACACTGGAGGAGGGTACCAAGCAACACCAAGGACCCCTCACAACACAGAAAGGAGGATAAAGGCAGGCATCAGATGCTCTCCAGAGAGAGAGAACATGGCCCCGCCAATAATTTAGTCTCAGACTCTGGCTTTCGCAACTAAGAGGAAATTTCTGTCATGTCAAGCCACCCAGCTTGTAGTAGACTTTGCTAGGCCATGGGTAGTGAACACATGATCCCTAATGCACAGAACTTACAGAATGGCTGGGTGGTAAGTGCTGACCTGAGCAGTTTTTCATTCTCTGGGTTTCTGATCTTGCAAAATTCTAGCAAGTTGCCTCTATATGAGGGGTGAGGTCTCCGAACTCACTTGTGCTCTACATTGAGCCACAGCTGACATCGAAAACATTTTAACATTAAATATCTCTGCAACACCCGCCCCACCTGGGTAGATTTGAGTGGGGATTTTCCTCTCTGGACAGGTGACAGCCAGCTTCTGAAGCCTGGCACTGCCAGGGCATCTGTCTGCTTCTGTTTCCGCGGGGAGGACATTCATTTAATCTGCCAAGGCCTGATCTTTGGCAGAAGCTTCCAGACGCATGCCTTCTCTCTGTCCTCCTTCCCTGTCTTTTCCCAGCTGCCAGGAACTCTGCCTCAGTATCCACCCTTCTTGGTCTGGTGAAGAGCACGTGAAACAATATACGGGGCTTTGAAATCCTTGCCCAATTAGTGAACGCCCTGTGAAAATCCGTAACACATTACCTCGGCATGCTTAGCTCTAGAAAATGCTCAATCATGCTGCTGCTGATTGAGTGCCTAAACTCTGAGGCAGTTGCACGGTCCTGTGCAAAACGCTTGTATTAAAAAGCAACTCCACTAGGTGGAGCTCCGTCTAAGGTTGGTCCCCTTCTATTTCTCCTTTAGGATCCCACAAATACTGTAGCAAGAGCCCAGCCAGGAGTGCAAAGCTCTGGGAGGCAGATAGAGAAGGCATTACTAACCCTTAATGTTTGCTTAGTTTTCAGATTAGATAGAACCTCCTACTATTTCCTTCCTGCAGTGCCTCGTCTAGGATCACGTTCCTTCCACCTTCCTGGGTCAGGGAGTGAGGACAGGGCTCTCAATACTGGACATATCACAAAAATCAGTTGGCAACATGGGAAAGAAAAGTTTGTCTGGGGATTTGGGGGACACGGGATTTAATAAAAGAAGTGACTATCTCAGGGTCAACCTGGTGCCCCACATGGTCAAAGTCAGTTAGGCAGAGAAGGCACTGTCAGACTTCACCATCTGCCCTATGCCTGTTAACACCTTTGGGGAACACTCAGCGGCCAGCTGAGAAGATAGGATAGGGCCTTTTGATACCATGACAGGATAGAGTGCATTTCCAGTTGGATTAGAAATACTTCAAACAGAAGAAAGGACCTGAGCCAACTTTTTCTATCAAAATCTCTGTAAGTGTTTCAAGGTGGGAATGCAGACAGGTGAGCCAGCCTGCAAGCTCGTGCCAAAACAAAGGGACTGAGGAGAAGGAAACTCTGAGGAGCTTTCCCAGGCTGCCATTACTGTATGCCTTAAAAAATATTTGCCCATTTATTGTCTACAAAAGAGCATTTGCTTTTTTTCTAAGTGACAAAGCTGTTGAACACCAGCTTCATGAGCTTCCTCAGCCATGAATTTGAAAAAAATGATCCTCCCCACCCCTGCAATGATGAGAATTGAAAATACAATGTGAAACTGCCTAACAAAAGGATCACACATGGCAAATCCTTAATGATTAATTTGCTCTTCTCTCCTTGGTGCCACTCTATGAAGTTTGGGGGGACACAAGAGCAAATCCTCTCCTCTGCACCTTCGCCACCTTCGAGCTGATTTCAGTTTATTAATAATAAAGAGTGTGGAATATGGGTGCCCTGCTCTACTATAATTTGCCTGCAGAATGGCCTTGAGGAAGGGCCCCCCCAAAGACAAAGCCAGATATGTTGGTGTCAATATGGGGCCCTCAGTCCTCCAAAGACTGGCTGCACTTTCTGAGCCATCCAAGGAACATTATGAAACACAGTAGGTGAATCTGATATCAAGTGCCTTCAATTTCATCTTCTATACCCCCTTATTTCCTCTCTCATCAAAGTTGCAGGCCTCGTTTTCCTTTACAAGGAAAGCAGTTTGTTGACTCAGCCATCATCTACAATTACAACTTGGAAAGATCCAAAATTTGATCTCAGGAAAAATAAATATCAGTAACTTTAAGGCAATAAACATTTATACACTGTTACCTCTCTATACAAGATTCTTTCTCATTTATTCGTCACCAAGGAGATGGTGAAAGAGAGGAGGGTATCCCTGAACTCACTTTAAAAAATCATTCCACTGTTCATTCTACCCTAAAAGTGGAAAGAATTGTGTGGCTCCCACCCAAGAAATGGTCACTCACATCAGAATAAGCCTTTAAAGTGACCCAGCTAACTCTCAGTGCTGTAAACAAACAAATAAATAAACACATAAATAAATAAACAATGCTTGCTCTGGACAGGTTTGGACTCTTGTTACCCAATTTACCAAGTCAGCCTGTCAATAATCCCCCTCAGTCCCTGACTGGATCAAGTTGAGCTGCCTGTTCTCAGACTTCCCACCTGAAGAAAATTCAATGCCATTTGGAAGATAATAAAAACAACCTAAACCTCTTCTATATATAAACCCATGTGCAGGCTTCTTTCAGTCCAGAATTGTGAGGCTTTCCAGGTCACAGAACAGACTGATCAAAGACCAAGAGAAAAAGTAGACAAAAGAAAAGGGGCCACAGATGATGCAGATAGTGGATCAAACATGGGTTTTTAATAGTTCTGATTAATATAGTCCAGAAAGAAGATTTTAAAATGAAATGAATTCATATTTTTAAAAAAGCATCAAGTAGAATCTTAGAACTAAAAAAACCCAACTAAAACCAAGAATTTAATGAAAAAAAAATTTGTGGAGGAGTAGACATAGCAGAAGAGAGTGAAATAGAGAGATCAGGCTAAAAGTATCTGAAACATGGAGCTAAAATGAATTTTAAAACAGAGGAAATCATACTTAACATATGATACATGGTTAAAAGAGTTAACACATGTAATTGGGGTCCCAGACAGATAGAGAAAAAATAGAAAATGGAGCATATGAAATATGTATTGAGATGCTATCTGAAATTTTTAAAAAGATGAAGACAGACATGAAGTTACAGAATCGCCAAAAACTCCAAGTAATATAAATACAAACTATGCATAGGCAATATCATAGTCAAATGGACAAAAACAAAATACAAACAGAAAAATCTTGGAAGCAACCAAAGAGAAAAGATACATTACCTTTAGCAGTGATAGTAAAATGAGCAAATAACCTCTTTTATAGAGGCAAGATGGTGGAATAGCATATTTTAAATGCTCAAGGGAAAAAAAGTCAACTTACAATTTTACCCATAAAAATATTCTGCAAAAGTAGAAGCAAAATAAAAATATTTTCCAAAAAACCCAAAGGAATTCTTCATCTTTATATTTATACAAAATAAAAATAATAAATACTAAGAAAATTCTTCAGATAAAAAAGAAAAATGACCCTAGATGAAATTAGGGTAATATAGGTAGAAAAGAGCACTGAAAAGGAAAATGGGTAAATTGAATTAAAGCTTAATGTTTAAAATGATAAAACTCATCTAGAGTTTGCCACATATGTAGAAATAAAACATATACAAACAATAGTCCAGAGGCAAGAGTTGCATAGATGGAGTTAAAAGTTCTGTTCAGCCTTTTACTGGGGGGCAGTGATCATCTAAAACAAATGTAAGTGCAAGATCATGCTGTCTGCACTGAGTAAATGTCAACAGAACATTGTGAGTGACAGAAACTTTCTGTATCTGAGCTATTTCCCATGGTAGCCATGAGCCACCTGCAGCTGTTGAGCACTGAAAGGTGTCTATTTGCAACTAAGGAAATTACTTGTTAATTGTATTTAATTTTAATTAATGTAGTTTTAAATAACCACATACAACTATAGATAGGTCTATGTATTGAATTGCACAGTCCTAGGACAATCACTAAAAGAAGAAAGAAAGGATGTACAATGCAGAGAGGTCAGGCTGGAAAGGTACAGCAAGCTTTGAAGTTCCTAATGATGTTCATTGTCCACACCAAGTGTGTACATTAAGTTACAGAACTGCTGCAGTCTTTTTCAAAGACCGTGTCCTGTGACCCTTTAGGATTCTGTTCAATACCCTCTTTAGTGGCCACTGCTTGGTACTGAATAGCTGCTGACATTTCAGAGCTAAGCTTTGACCTGTTTAAAAGGACACTCCATCCCTGTAAGAAAGACACTATTACTAAATAATGAGACATGATTACTTTTGACTCATGGTTAAAAGAGTTAACATGTGTAATTGGGGTCCCAGACAGAGAAACAGATTTTGCTCCTGTTCTTTCAGCCTGGAGGCTTGAAATGTAGTCTGTTGTGTCTCTAAATCCACTCAGGTTTGAGCCTTCTGATCCAGAGTACCTACTTCTGCAGTACTTCTAGGCAAACTCCAGGAGCCAGAACCACACCCTTCAAGCTTCAGGTGGGCTTTCAGGAAAGTTTACCCAGAATCCCAATCTACAGAAATGATTTCCTTCACCCAAATATGGGTCTAGCTGGTTGCTCTGATCCGGAGTACAAAACATCTCCGTTCTGGATAAAGGAGGATTTAGATGTCTTTCTAGGTCATGAGGAGCTGGATTTATTTTCCCCCAAGAAAGGAGGAAGAGAACCAACAGCCCTGCAGAGCCCTGGTGCTCTCACTTACTCTATGACTCATGTGTGTCTGCAGCTTGGGAGCTTCCTCGGTTCCTCTCACCTCTAGGACATCACGGTGAAATGAGGGTAGCAGGGAAGGGCACCAAAATGACCAGAGATGGAAGGATTTTATGGGAGAGTTTTCCGAGGTAAAGATTTGAAAAGATGTATTAGAAGTTTACAAATCCATGAAAATTATGATTAACTTTGAAAATCTGAGCATTCGTTTTACTAAATTCCTGACAACCACATGTATTCTTAGAATACAAAGAAGGTAGCTTGCAGGCACAGCAGACTGAATCCTTTTTTTTTTTTTTTTTTGCATTGGAATTAATCTATTCATTTTTTTCATTTATTTATTTTTACTCTAAGATGCAGTATTCAAACAAAGAAGTTTAAGCATATTTAGGCTGTGTTAATTTTAGCTGGTTATTAAAGGTTGTAAGACATTCTTGCCCCTAAGAGACTGAGCAGCCCAGGGAAGTGCAAGGATGGGTGATTTTTTCCTAGAGGGAAGTCGCTCGAGCCCCTGGGGTCAGCTTCAGAAAGGCTCTGGCCATGGACTCTGCTCAGTTTTTATTTATGAGCCCTCTGTGCCACTTCTGCCCTGGTTTGTCCATCTACTCTGAGAGACCATGTTAAGTACATATGTGTTCCAAAAGCCCTTCTTATCATCAGGCTGGAGGTTTGGAACAGTCAGATACTTGCTATTGTTATTCCTGAAAAATGGCTGCTGGGATCCATAAATAATACTTAAAACTAAATACAGAATGTTTGGCATTTAGTGTATTTTTAAAAACACTGTTTACCAATTTCTTTTCACTTTGTCAGTTGTAAGAGTTGCCAAACAACTCTGGAAGATTTGGCCTGGCCCCACCTCTGAAATTAAGATCCTGGCTCAAAGATCCTGATGAAAGAGAGAAAGAAAGGAAAGAAAGGAAAGAAAGAAAGAAAGAGAGAGAGAGAGAGAGAGAGAGAAAGAAAGAAAGAAAGAAAGAAAGAAAGAAAGAAAGAAAGAAAGAAAGAAAAGAAAAGAAAGGGACATTGTTGTCTGGATTCAAATTAGCCAAGTCTATATTTATATTTACTTAACTAATTAAATTTTATTCCATGCCTGTGTCAAGCACATAATAAAAAGTAGCCTTAAAATATGGGGCACAGGCTTGGCTTCCACAGCTAACAGGCAAGACCAGGGATACTAACTGTGAAGCTACCTTGGCTGGCATCCTTTGTTTCCTCATCTGTGGCAGGTGCTGTTAATTACTAGAACCTTGCTTTTCACAGGACAAAGCTAAAGCCTCATAATCCCTTTCAATACAACTATCTGAGAGTGAGCCCTGAGATGAAACTCTGATGAGACTTTACTGTGGGTCCCCAATGGCAGGGTCAAAGCAATACGCCATTTACTACATTGTTTAGGATAGCAAAGAGTAGACCTTTCAAAAGTAATAAGGGATTGCCCTTAAAATTCCTTCCCCAGATAAAAAAAATTGAGGCTCAGAGAGTGAATTGTCTAAGATCATACAGTTAGGATGTGACAGGACCAGGGTAAACCTTAGTAGGTCTGCCTTACCCCCAAAGACCCTTGCTTTCTCCAGAATGTCACACAGATACAGAGCCAAGGCCGAGGACCAGGGGAGGTAGACAGAGAGAAAATTAAACCCCTAGGAAGAAGAGACCTGAGGGAAAGCTACAAAGACAAATTTTTACCCAGATTTCACAATCCTCAGTAGAGTGGCTCTTGGGTTGAAATTTGAGAATCTGAAAATAGAAGGTGACATTTCCAAGCAATGTAACTATGTCCAAGGAGATCCAGAAAACTCCCTTGTCAGCCAAGAAGAGAAGCAGACAGCAAATACCTGCTATTTGATCAAAGTACCTGAAATGAAAGTGTTAATGTTTTTATAATGCAAAATATATATTATAATATATATTATTATTCTCTTGATAAGAGTCATATTAGTCATTTTCCTATTGCTGGGACAAAATATCCAACTCCCACAACTTAAAGGAAAAGCTTACTTTGGCTCACTGTTTGAGAAAGTTCAGTTTGTGGTTGCTGGTTCCAAGTCAGAAGTAGAATAGTAGAAGCGCATGTGAAAGACAGCAGCTCATCCATAGCGACTAGGAATCAGAGAGCAAGAAGGGAGGCACCATAATGTCATGGGCCAGCACACACTAGTGCAGGACACACCAGTGATCGCTTCTAAGCAGGCCCTACTGCAATCCCCTGCTGAGTAAGGCACCCTATTGATCCAATTACTTTCCAAAAGCCCCACCTCTGAACACAAGATTTTGAGGGAACCTTTTAAATCTAAACTATCGCAGGAGTAAATGCCACCTTTAACTGGCAGACTCCCCTGAAATGCTATAACTGCTCTTCATAGTTGAAATTTTTTTGTTAAAAAACCATTGCAGGAATTTTTTCGTAAATTTCTATTACATCTCAAGTTTTTGTCTGCAAAAATCAAAGAAAGTAGCTAAATTTCAGCAAACAGACTTGAGTCATTGCATTCTTGTCCATTTCCTGGTGAATTAGATTGAGGCTTTAAACTGTGCCTTAAATTTCTTCTTTCTATGTAAGACTGACACTTTTGGTCACTTTTTCTAACATTTCCTCTTTGTATGTTTGTTCTTCCTCTCTCTTTTTTTTTGGGAGGGGTACCAGGAATCAAACTCATGATGTCACACTTGCCAGGCAGGCACTTATACCGCTGAACTAAATCCGCAGTCCTGTTCTCTTTTTAATGTAACTAATTCCTCACTGGGGCCATGGGGACAGAAGTAACTGCCTTCTCTACAATTTCTTTGCATTGATCTTCAAAGAACAGTTTTCAACTTCGGTGTATCTGCTTGTGTGAGCCAACTTTCTCTTACAATAACAAGAGAATGAGACAAACAACTTATAAGGAAGAGTGGTTTATTTTGGTTCATGGTTTCAGAATTTTTGGTGCATGGTAGGTTGGCTCTGTTCTTCCTGGGCCTGTGTCAGCACAGCATATTATGGTAGGAGCGCATGGAGGGGAACAAAGCTGCTTGCCTCATGGCAGCCAGGAAGCAAGAAAGAACGGAATGACCTAGGGCCTGCAATGTTCCCTTCCAGAGCACATTCCTATTGACCTAATTTCCTCCCACCAGGCTTGCCATCTGAAAGATTTCACCAGCTCTCAGTAGTGCTATAGGCTGGTGACCAATCCTTTAACAAGTAGGCCTTTAAGAGACCATAATCTAAATCACGGTATTATTCAAGACCCCTTCTGATGGTTTGCAGATATCTTTACATGGTTACATAGAATGACAGAGTTGAATTCACTCAAGTTCCATTCCCCTGGCCCCACAATCAGCACCGTTGTTTAATTCTTATCCACTGTTTGAAATAAACATGTATAGCTGAGTTCTTATGAGCTGACTGTCAAATTAACTTCCACATGGAATATATTTTTTATTAAAGAATAAACAATAAAAATGTGCTAATTTCACTAGGGATTTAGCTCAGTGGCTCAAGCGCTTGCCTGGTAAGTATGAGTAGTGAGTTCAATCCCTGGCACACACAAAAAAAGTGCTAATTTAGGCTTTCATATACACTACTAAACTCAACAGCAACTGCAATTGTTTAGATTTTACACCAACAAAAGATTATTCAGGCAGGAGTATTGTCTAAAATTATTTGGATTGCCAGCACATGGTGAGAATACAAAGCAAACTCACTTCTAGAGAGTCTTATTAGTGTTAAATGCTCTACATACATTGACCCCTGACCCTCACTTTCCCTGCACCAGGGACAACTGCTCCCCCATCCCACTCTTGTTATATCATTGACCCCAACCTCTTTTAATCTTCTGCAGACTTTAACTAGAAAATTTGCTGACTTTAACATCATAACTTGGGTCTCAGGAACATCCCCTTCTGTTCCCACAACTACATAACTGCTTATATGCTGACTTGATATACTGGATTAAATAGATTTTAAAGACTAAAATTCCACAGGTTTATCTTTTCCTGCTCAAGCCATAACCCTCTTAGCCTAGGAAGGGACCCGGCTGTCTCACATCCCTTAAGTCTTGCCCATCTTTGCACCTACCATGTTGTGAGTCATTAGGGGTTTCCTTCTGGGGTTTCCCTTGGCTCCTTATAAACTGTCTTCTCTGGACCACTGAAAAGTGGAATTCTTGTCTCCTGTCAGCCATGCTTTAGTTTTAGGATCTGGCAAAAATGACTTCATTCTTGCTTCCTTATTTTTAAAGAAACAAGCGAACGAGTAACTGGATACTTCCTGGTACCCTTTTTAATGTTCTTGGCGATTAACTGGGAGATCAGATGTCCTTGGTTGGCTGTCCTGGGCTCCTGCAGATGGTGCTGAGGAATTGAAAGTTCAGCTCCTGAACCACAGGCCTGTCTCCAGCCTCCCCGGGGCCACTGCTGACTTTTGAGGAATTGTGTTTCCTAGTTTGGCATCTTCAGAAGGGTTGGCCCGTGGCTGCTTCCAATCTCTGTTTAACATTCAGAGCTGGGTCTGCTGGGCAGTGCCCACCATATGCAAACATTCTTATGTGAAATGCACTGCCCTCTGAACGAGCAGCAGTGATTTCTCAAAGACAACACCAACTCTGCTCAGGGCCTACCTGCTCCATGCAGGGCCTCACACTGCCTCACTACCAATGGTGACAGAGGAAAGAGGCAAAATTATTACTCCCATTTTAGAAATGGAGAGGCTGAGGTGTTGGAGGTTGAAATCAACTACTCATAGTGGTGAAGCTGCCCTCTAGGGCAGAAGTTGGATGAAAACACCCTTGTTCCTAACTTCTCATTCATTTGACCACCCTAACTCCAACTTGCTTAGCTCAGGCCTGGCACAGACCCAGTCATCCTGGTTACACAACTGATATCAAGCAAGTACTCAGCTAGCAAGTATAAATAGATGTGATGCCTTGCCTCTAAGAATGTATGATTCAAAAATCACAAGATTTGTACATTGAGCAACCAGCTCTCTTTAGAAATATGGAAAACAAATAATGGCAAAGAAATAGCTCATTTCTGTGACTTTGTTTGTTTATATATATATATATATATATATATATATATATATATATATGTATTTTTTTTTACCAAGACATGAAAATGTTACCTATGTCTGACAACAGCATATTTAGAAAATGGTTCTTAAAAAAAAGCTATTTACAAGGGATGATGAATTGATGACATGAGTCCCTGTGGATGTGTGTGGCACACTGTGACTTTGTTATGGCTCTCTGCCCACTTAGCCCATATGCAGCCTCAAAATCTTTCCTAACACAGCTCTGCTCAGCCACGTATTTCACACATGGTTTCAATCACTGTGCCAAACTCTACTTGCCATTGGCTACAAATTTGAGGCTCATTATTCTAGGAAATGTGAAATGAGTGAGATTTGGCTTGTTTTTCCTTTCATCTGGGTGCTTTCTGGTGAACTTGCTGTTTTCTCTGTTCATACCCCACTTCCTCCCTGAAAAAAGTACAAGGAGCAACAACCTGCAAGGAAGTGGCTAACCATGGCTTGAAACAGAAGCCATACACCTCCGATCTATAAAACATTTGCCGAAGGGACAATACTTTACTGGAGAAATTCTTTGATTTGCAAGGCACTCCTCCCCTGCTTCCAGAATTCCTGGGCAGATGTTTTTTGCAAAAAGCCTTTGGTCCACCCCCAGCCAGATGTTCTAATATATCCCATGCCTTTG
The DNA here is from genome assembly GCA_004027455.1 of Hydrochoerus hydrochaeris. Lineage (NCBI taxonomy): Eukaryota > Metazoa > Chordata > Mammalia > Rodentia > Hydrochaeridae > Hydrochoerus > Hydrochoerus hydrochaeris. The sequence continues at coordinate 714,354 of PVLA01000065.1, forward strand.
ATGACTACAGTTTGAAAAAGTACCTCCATGCGGATACTATATTTGCCATTTCTCAGAGGACTAAGTCTTGAAGCTTGAGTCAAACTGCTTAGAAATCATTTCTGAGCAACTTTTAACCAAGCAGTAAGCAGAGCCCTGACTACACTGTTCTCTTCTGGGACCTTTCCTGCCTTTTGGGTTATTCCCACTGTCAATATTAGGTAACTCCAGATTCTAGGCAGGAGGCATAAGCTCTGTTCCAGGTTGAAACCCACTCTCCATTTCATGCTGACCTGGACCCTCAGAATACAAGCTCAATTTGGAAACAGAGTCTTTTCACAAGTAATTAAAATTTGAGATGAGATCATACTATATAGAGGAAGACCTCAATCCAGCAAGTGTCCTTATAAAGCACAGAAAGGGACACACAGAGACAGAGAGAAAGCTGTGTGACAATGGAGGCAGAGACTAGAGGGCACAATTACAAACCAAGAATGGTGAGTAACCCCCAGAAACTAGATAGAGACAAGGCAGGATTCTACCCTAGAACCTTCTGAGGGAGTAGGGCCCTGCCAACATGTTCTGGCCTCCAGAACTGTGGGAGGTACATTTCTGTTACTTCAGATTCCCTGGTTGTTTGTTATGGCAACTCCAAAAAACTAATATACTTGCCAAATAATATATCTGTTCCCAAATCATTACTCAGAATCTGCACTTGGGAGAGAGCAAACCCCATACTCAAGCCATAGGTATAAATATCTTCTTACCACAGATGAGGAGACTGAGGCACAGCTCCACTCACTGGGTTACCACGGGATCCACCTCAGCAAGTAGGGCAGTGGTGGCAAACCTATGGCACACATGCCACATCGGGCTGTTTGTAGTGAAAGCTCACCAGCACCGATGGCTGTATCTTGCAGGAAGCAGAACCCATTGTCCAAGCAGTCTGCTGTGAAGCCTCCATGAGTCTGGAGGGAAACCAAAGACCTGCAGCAGCTTGTGGCCTCAAACAGCCCAGCACATGACCCAAGAAAAGAGGAAGCAACTATGGACTACTGGAAATATGGTCACAAAACTGCAAAAATATATATTTTTTGGTAAGAATTGGTTGCATTGGCCAGGGATTTAGCTCAGCAGCATAAGTGCCTGCTTGGCAAATGCAAGGTCATAAGTTCAATCGCCAGTACAAAAAAAAAAAAAAAAGAATTGATTGCACTGAGGAGGGTGTTGAGCTGTGGAGGATGGAGGAATGAGCCTGCAGATCTTCCATAGGGTTCCACATCTGTGGTCATTAGTTGTGAGGATTCAGTTAATCAAGGCATTTTGTCTGAGAAAAATGTTTTAACAGTTAACACCTCAGACTAAAACATGAAAGTACTTCTCTTTCTGTTATTTGATATATTTCTCCAAGGTAACATTTCTCATTGTGCTAGAAAGCACCTGAATGCAACCCATATTTCACTTTGGAGGAGAAAAATACTCAAATTTGCTTGCCTTTTTCTTCATTTACAGTTGTTACTGAAAAATTACAGAAAAGCATTAGTAGCCTGTGCTATGTTTGTATGAACTTAAATAACCAACTAGTCAATATGCTTTTGTTCCCTTTGGAAAAGAATAATACCTTTTCCAATAAAGAAGTGTCCTCATTAATGATGATTTAAACTTCCATAGCATTCGCTATTCCCTTTCGGTAGCCAGGGAAGAAGGCATTTTCAGAGGACTGGTAGATTCTACTAAGAACAACCACCTGGTATTCTCATGGTTCCCAGTTGGCAGGCACTGGTGTCTGAAAAGACCAGGAATGGAAGAATTCCGAAAGCTAATCAAAGAAGTGAACAAGAGACAGAATGTCTGACAGCAGTATTCCTTCTCCTCTCATCTTCTCCAGGATAAAGCTCATTTGTACTTAAAGCCTTTGCCTCTTATTTTCTAGTACTCTCTAAGAATGACTCAGAGGTGCTGCTGAGCCAAGCATTGTCTGTGGTAGTTCATGGGTGGTGGCCAGTGATCTCTGTAGTTATGCAGAAAGGTGGGGTCTAGTTGGAAGGGAAGGCAGTGAAGCCTTGACTATAGGTTTCCAAGAAAGGCAGCTCTCCTGGTACCACACAAAAGGCCCACTGACCCACATAGATTGAAATCTTGTGACTGCTCCCATCTTCTTCCTGGAATTCTCTGCTACCCATCCCATAAGCAGAAGGAGCTAAGTGGAAATCCAGAATGCAGTTGAAATGGATTTTTGTCTTCTCATACACCAAAATTATGCTTTGTTGTCATGATTCTGGAACCACATCTTGATTAACTAAAATAATTTATAAAATAAATTCCAAATAGAGGTTAACTTGCTTCCTGGACATTACATTTTCCAGGATACTGTGTGGAAATTCAACCACTCAGGAAGGTTGGTATATTTCTGAGTTAGAAGAAAACAACGGACTTTCTGGGAAAGGACCACAATGTAAGATAGGGACAGTGCTCACGAGTGCCAGGAAGAGGTGACCATGAACCATTCTGGGTCTAGAACCAACTCCTTTCCTAACGGCAGGGAAATATCCCTGGTCAGCTCACCTCCATGATGGGTAGGCTTTGTGTGTCATGACCCTGGTCTTGGCTAATATTTTCTAGTTTTGTCTTCAGACTGCCAGTCAGATGCCCAGTGGTGCTCTTCAATGGTTCAGAACTATTCCTAGTCTTGTAAAAACTCATACATGAAAAAGAACTTGCACATGGCCATCCTCTTCTCTCCAAGCTTGAAAGACAGGCCCTTTTCCTGGGGCTAGGGAAAAGAGACCATAAGGGTGACACTTCAGACGGGGAGTTTGGAAGGGACACCTTCAGGGAGGCTGTCAAGGAAGTCATAGCCTTGTGGATCTCCTACCCATAAACTGTTACAAACCTATAAAAACAAATTAAATGTATACTCTAGAACTGTGTCAACTGCAGCTGGGAGGGGGGCAGGGGAAGAAAAATACTACTCTTGCCTTCCAATTAACTTACGATAACAGTTTGAATTTTATTAAGTAAATAATTATCTCTGTGGGCATAACTACAACAATACACACACACACACACAAACCACACACACACAGCATAACAACCATTAGTCATCTGTCTGCAGTAAGGCTTAAATATATATTTAACACATGAGTTTTTTATTCAGCATCCTGATTCAGAGCAAGCCATGAACTATTCATACCTCCAGGGGGTAAATGACTAGTTCTTTTGGTAAATTAGGTTTTTGTCCTCATTTCCTGTTAGAATCTTTGGCTGGATATTTTAATTTATTTTGAACTAAAGGCAAGAATAGAGTGGGGTATACAGCTCTCTCATCATGACTCACAAAAGAACTGGGGTATTGTAGGTGAGATTTCAGGTCCATGGGTTTTGGTTCATGGAAAAACAGATGCGTTGATGTTGCCTGGAATAAGTAGGGAGCAGAGAGCTGTACTCTGAACATACTGATAAGTCGTGTGTGTGTGTGTGTGTGTATTTTGTTTTTGTGTTTGTTTGTCTGTCTGTTTGTTTTGAGACAGTCTCACTATTGCTCTGTAGTCCAGGCTGGCTTGGAACTGTTTAGCCCAAACTGGTCTTAAACTTGCTATCTTCCTACCTCAACTTCCTAAGCACTAGAATTATGATGCTATCACATCAGGTGTGATGAGTTTTTTAAAAAATAGTAAGCCTTCCCATAATGTCTCTGCTGTCTTCAGAGCAAAGACTTTGTGGATGGCATTAGCATACACAATGTTGAAATAGAATTGAGTGATGCAGTATTTTACCTTTTGTTTATAAGGTGTCAAAGTCTTGTGTGTGTGACCAGTGTCAATTCAGCTCTCTCTTGCCCAATGATAACAGTTTTCTCTCATTAGAAAATGAAGGGTTGGGGCTGGGGATTGAGCTCAGTGGTTTGAGTGCCTGCCTGGCAAGCGCAAGGTCATGAGTTCAATGCCTGGTACCAAAAAAAAAAAAAAAAAAAAAAAAAAAGAAAATGAAGGGTTAGGGTATTTCCAGGAGCTAGGATACAAACGTTAGTTTCCTTAAATCCTGATGGGGTTACTCTGAGAGGCAGCCTGTATTTGCAAGTTCCCTGTAGGACAGGGCTGACATTGATATATCCTGATATCCGGTGAAGATCACCATCTGTGCTTAACACATTTTTCTCTTGCCCAGTCCCATTCCTACCCTCCCCTTCTCAGGGGAACACTTCCTCTATAAATGACATTCACAAGTGTCCCCGCCCCAGCTCCCACAGGGTGCTTAGCAGAAGACAAGATTCCTTGAGTTTACTCACCAGAGAGGTTCAGTAGGCCTGAGTAAAGCTTCGGAAGCCGCATTTTTATTAAACTCCAAAAGTGATTCCGATGAAAATGAACCAAGCACCACATCTGGGGAAGAGCCAGAGTACACCTGATGAAGCGAATCAGGGTTAGTCTGCTGAGGAGCAGAGTCTGCTCCAGCCTACAGAAGGAACTCCAAGTGCCTGTGGCGAACACTGACTTCAATCAACTCTCTGTTTCCTTGCAATCTTAAATCTTAAATCTTTCCTTAAATCTTAAAGAAAGTAGAATTTACTTTGAGTGAACTTAGGTCCTGAAAATTCCTTGGAGAGTTTTATGCAAGAGGTCATGATGGCCTGGACAAAAACAACACAATCTCTGGCTAGAATCCTGCATTCAGACACAGAGGTTGGATTCTCCCATTGATGACAGAGGTGCTTAAGATTTACCCAACCTGTGCTAGGAGGGTCGCATTGGCCCCACTCTAATAAGAGGTTTTCAATTTACCCCAGTGTCCAGCTTCACACAGGAACGGTGCTAAATGCTGACTGAGGCAGCGGACACCACAAAAACAGGATGGTATCCAAGGGCAGAGCTTGTTACTAAAGCCAAAGCTTTGATTGATAACAGAGACTATTTGTACATAATCACTAAAATATTGATTGCACATTCAGTAGTGTCCTAAAATTAAAGACAAACCAAATCTGTTAACAACGCCAAAGACTCTTATCACAAACATTTACCACTCAGCCTTTTTCTGCAATAACTTGTTGAAATTTTATAAAACTTAGTCTAATTTATTGAGCATTGCATTCAATGATTGCAGCTCAACTGTTGTCCTTCAGGAGCTCTGACTGATGTCAATAGACAATGACCATAATACACCGTCAATGCTAAATGGAATGAGAGCCAGGCACAGAGATGGGGTGGAAACAAATCTAACAGAAGGAGTCAGAGAAATCCAGAAAGTTGAGGGAGTGGAGGGAGGAAAAGACCTTAAACAGGAAGAAATCCCACACATGCCTGGATTAAGGGAGCTCTCGGAACAATTTGAAAGCTGCATTCTATAGTTAAATTTGAAATTAAGTTCATAATCACCACTTCGAATGTGATTGCAGCCAGGCATCCTCAAGCAAGGCGTGATTCTCCATGCATAAAGAGAGAATAAATAAAATGCTCTTTGTAGTTTTATCTAATTTGCTATTTTACACATCCAGTGATTTGGGGGTTTAAAAATTGATTATAATTCTATTTTTCATTTTTCAAATTTCCAGTTCTTTTCCTTTTTCAAAATCTCCCTGATCACTTTCGTAGGCTTCATTACTTTTGCAATTCCTTTTTTCACCTTTTAAACAATCATCCATCATTATTTCTATTTTGAGCCTGACAATTTCCTCACCTGATGGAAGGGAATTTAATTCTGTGGTTCATTGTTCTGTTGATTCTCACTTATAGTGGCCCGTTTGCTTGTGTTTTTCATGTTCGTGGATTTAAAACTCATTCTGTTGACCTTACTTTATGAGAATCCTGAGAGTTTACGATGGAAACACTTTCATCCAGAGAACATTTGGGTTTGCTTCTGCTCAGGGCAAGTGGCACTATCCCATTTCCACCCTTCCCCTTTGTTGGCAATCCATGGCTTTTCAGTGATGGCAAATCTTTTAGAGAGCAGTGCTCAAACTGCAACCTAAAAATCTATTTATGTACTGCAAAGTACCAATACTAAATAAGCCTGAATACTGAGGTTTTAGCTTAGGAAAAAGGATTCATATGTTAACATCTTTTGTTTTAAAAGACAAACAACTTGTATGACATAGGTTCACCTCCACTGGCTCAGCCTGACCAACCTAACTGGTGTCCCAGGTCAATGCAACTTGATCTTTCCTGTTTTCTTGTTCCTCAATATTTCCATGAAGGTTTTGTCTCATTTCCCTCCTAATAGTTAACATGACTGCATCAATGCAGTTCAAACTATTTTAGTTAGCCATGCTGACACATGCATGTAACCCCAGGACTTTGGGAGGCTGAGGCAGGAGAATTAGAAGTTCAAATCCTAGCTAAGCAAGTTAGTGAGATCATGTCTCAAAATAAAATGTCAGAAGGGGTGGCACTGGGAATGCAGTGTAGTGGTACATCACTCCTTGGTTGGATCCCAAGTACTCCCCTGACACACACACATGCACATAAGCCTGATATAGGAGCTGGTTGTTATAGCTAATACTGCCAGACTTCCTCCTCTTTCCACTTATTCCACTTAACTTCTTGCTCTATGGTTGGTTTAGGGAGGTGCTGAAATGCTGTCAAATTCCTCTGTTATCTCTCAAGCAAAGTGCTTAATAAAGAGGAAGTATCCCTTATATAACTACTGATTTGCTGGTTAGTATTTTAAACATCAGATCAGACAAATTAACATGCCTCACAGCAATGCCCCTTTCAAATCAATGCTCTAGTCTTTTGTGGTGTGGCCTTCCTAATTATTTGAGCTTGTGTTATTCTAAGTACTTCCTCCTTTCACTCACAAGTGATTAATGCAATGTTGTTGGTACAGCTTCGCCCACTGCCACCTCCAAGCCTGTTGCCAATTGTGGTTTGCAGTGGCTGGGCCGGCATCCCAGAGGCCTGTTTGTTTGTCCTAGTATTCATTACTCTTTGGCTCTCCTCCCATCTGCTGCCCATGCAGAGTTATTTATATCAACTCAGAAAAGGCTTGTGAGCTTCTCTGTGATAGCTCACATCCTCAGAATGCTTTTCATCCCAATGGACTTTGCACGTGGTATCCTCCTAGGAAACCCTTCCCTGGTGACCCAGGGGATCTCCTGGTTTCCCTGGGAAGTGGCAGCTGTAGGTCCATCTGTTTGACTGATAAGGGCTTTGCAGTCGGATTGAGAGTCCTGGCTCACAAAACATGCAGTGGAACTTGCCCAAGAGGTTGTGACAGCTGAGTCACAGAGGAGAGCACTGAAGAACATTGAAACTGCAATTCTGGGGGCTAGAGAATGCGGGTGGAGCGGGCGCTGAGTCACACCTCTCAGCCCCGAGAGGAGGAACTCGATGACTGTCAGGCTTCTGGCAGAAAAGGCTGCCACTCTGATTTGAACACTATGCAATGTATACACATACTCAAACATGTCATGTAAAAAGAATCAAGGCGTGCTATATACAGGTACCAACTCTCCTTTTCAAAAAGGGGAATGTTGTCATTATGTACTACAAACATTATTTTAAAAATTAAAAAGAAAACAGCCAGAAATGTGCCCAACTTGCCCTAGTCCATTTAAAAAATAACAATAAAAATAGAACAGTATTGCCCATCCAAACTTATTTAATCTAGAAATTTTCTTTTCAGAAAAAAAAAAAGAAAGGAAGGAAGGTAAGTGAGTACTGCCTCCCCTTCCCCACTTTCAGATCTGATTTATGAGCTTTGAAGTTTTGAGGCCTCTGAATGATTTACTGTCATCAGTATCACATTTGGTCTATAATAATTCATCAGCTCTCATTTTTTTATCAACCAGTATAATTCATTACAGCCACTGCTTCATCCTTAGCACAGTATAGAGCTCAAATAAAGGTCTTCTAATGATCTGGCAGTAGTCTAACTCAATTAACAAATTAACAGGAGCCCACAGGCACAGGTCTCTAAAGAAATTAAAAATCAAGCTAGGGGAAAGTAGGGCGAGTCAACAGCCTTTTAAATAAAACTGAACAACTTAGTGACAAATTCATGCTCTTGTTGGTACTCAGAGTGAGTGGCATCCAAGGTTTAACTTTGGAAAAAGGGCCAAAGGGAAAATGTACGGCCTAGCAAAATTTTGTGCTGAACATAAACTTTCGAATTCAATTTCTTTACAAATCAGTGGTACACTGTCAAATCACTGGAGGAAACCACTGCCCCAACTCAGGCTTCTGAGTAGGCTTTTTTTTTTTCTTTTCTTTTTGCCAGGGGAATATCAACATTGCACCACCAGGCCAGTGTTGAAATTCAGAGGGTAAAAGGAGGTGGCAAGTGTGGGCAGTAAGTTTCAAAATACTGGTTTTCAAACAGCCCCAGTGCCTGGCCATGGGTCCGCTGGATGGCAGAGTATTTGGTGCTATTTACACACCCAGAAAGGTTATTTGCTTCCCCTGCTATAAAACTATTTCAAGTTCTGAAAGAGGCTGCTTCAGGCTTCCTCCCTTTTTTTTTTTCCCTAAATGCAGCACTTGCCACATGGCACAGTCACTGGTTAAAGGTTTCCCTTTGCTCTGAAAGATTCCTTTTGTGCTCTCTGAAGGTCAGGCTGAGTCAATATGACAATTTGGACTTTCAGCTTAGAACAAGCACATGTTAGCTGCTCTATTTCATTTCTGGAGAAAGGCAAATAGTAGTTTATATTCTTTAGGACTCAATGTAGGTCTTTGATAAACTGCTTAGACTGGAAATTTTATATATAGATATAGATATAGATACAGATAGATCTTATTCTGCTTTATAATATATATATAGTATTCCACTTTATTTTTTATATATAATCTGTTTTGTTCATTAGCAAATTTTTAAGAGTTCTTTTCATTTGATTTTTACCACAAAATATTTTCAAATCAGGAATAAAAATTTGATGGCTTTTCTTATTTGTCTCTTGTTCTCAAGCCTGGTCCCTTTCTTAAATAACTGACCTGGCTTACTTCATAGAGAAAACAGAAGGAATCAGAAAAGAACAAAGTCACACCTTCCCCAAGCTACTGGCAGCTTGCCTTTATCCCCACGTACTGCGGCTCCCTACCATTTCCCTGGAAGTTGGGCTGCCCCACACAAACACACCACGCCTCCCCCATCTCCAGGAGCTTGCTCCCATGACCATCTGCTCTCTTCTGCATGACCACTCCCAGGAGTACGCAGTCACGCTGTCATAGTCTCATTTTAAAAAATCCTCTTGACCCTGTGCTCCCCTCTATCTGCTGGCTCATTTCTCTGCTTCCCATTATGGAGGCTTCTCTGCATGGGTCTCTTTCCACCCTCTTGCCTCCTGTTCTCGCCTGAATCCACTCAAAACTTTTCATTACAACAGTAAAACCACGTGTCACAGTTTTCAGTAAGGTTCTTGTTATCAAAGTCTATGGAGCTGCCCATATGCGGGTTGAGAATAGCTAGAACATTTGTAGCCAGTGGGGTCTCCCCTGGCCAGTTCTAGAAATGATCGTGGGACAGATTTCCTGTTTCAGAAGCCCTTATCCAAGGCCTGAATCTTCAACTCTCTCACCCTTTCATCAGCACTCTTTCAGTAAATCCCATTTTGACTTAAAGTAGTTAGAGCTGTTTCAGAAGTTTGTATTAAAGACCCCAAATTAATTCTTTGGGGGAGTGAGGCTGACTTGGTTCTGCATATAGAGTTATTTCTATCAAACAGATGATTTGGAGATCTCCCTGGGCTCCTCACCATCAGGAGGAATGGGGAGAGGCACTGTGGATTGATCCACCAATGGTTAATCAACTTTTATCATCAGCCAAACCAATCAGTCTCTCTTCCCAGTGCTCCTGCCCCATTTAGATGACTTTCAGTTGCCATAATGCTTATTTCAGTTCTCTTTGTCCATTCAAAAAATGAGGAAAACAGCTTAAAAAGTAAAATGGGCAAGTAACATGAACACAAAGGAGTTCACGGGAAAGGAACCATTCATTACCAAAAATACATGAAAAGTTTTGAAAAGTCACTGGTAATAGGGCATCAGATTAACAAAACATTAATTCTGATAGTACTGAGCTGAGGAGGCTGTACAGTAGTGGGACATCTAAAGCAGCTCTCTTGGAAAGAAAACGGTCAACATCTAAAAACCAAATGGACAATGTCTAGAAACAGTCATGATAGGCAGACCTCTGGCCACAGCTGTGTAGAAACCCAGTGGAATCTTCACAAGATGATATTACATGAATGTGTATAGCATCAGTATTTTTAATAAAAAAACTATCATTAAGAAATTGGATAAATGCTATGTACATACAAAGGAGTATTATACAGTAGCAAAAACGAATGAACTTTGGTTACGTGTTAAATATGAATAAGTTTCACAGATTTCATGTGCAACAAAAAGCAGGATACAGTACCTTACAAATACTAGAAATCAAGGGAAACAAAGCATTATTGTTTTTAGGGATACATGTACATGAAGCAAAAAATAAAGAGATACATGGAAGTGATAAACACTAAATTATGAGTAATAGTTACTTCTGGAAACAGGGATGTAAAAGTAAAAAGGTGAGACTGTAATAAGGAATGAACACAAAGGTTCACTGATTGCGCTGTTTTATTTACTAAACTGGGTTGTGAGTACGCTTTCTCACATATCTAAAATACTTCATAGTGAAGAAATGGGTGAAAAAAAAGAGACCAGGAAAGAGGAATCATCCAGAGAGGTTTCTCAGGGGATTGCAATGGGTCCTTGAGCACTGTTTTTCCTAGAGGTGACATCGAGGTCAATCTGGGCCAAGATACGGCCAGCATTTCTACCAACATTGCCCAATTTCCTGGCTCATGAACTAATGAGTCTGTTGATACTAAATATCTGCCTTCTGCAGCTTATATTCCATGAGCTGTTGGAAGGAAATGTAAGCAGCTAACAATCAGCTTGGGTCATTTCATCTTTTTTCTTGTCTCCTTCCTGTTATGGATCAGGTTTATTTAAGAAAAAAACAGGTAACTGGTTTTTGGCAGTGCTTTTTCCTCTGAGGTCTTGGCCTTGTGCCTTTTCATTTGGCTTTACCAGCAGCACTAGGGAAAAAAAAGATGCAATTAAAAAGGGGGACATAGGTATCATGGTCTTAATGGCATAAAAATATGGGGAAATTAGCTCTATATTCCCTCAACACCAGAGCAGTGTTGTTGACCTCTCACTCCATAAAGAATGTCTGCCCAAATGTTGAGCAGCTGCAACACAAGGATAACATAGCACTAGGAAGTGGAAGAGACACCAGATATAAGTTATCAGTATTTACCAAGATGCTTTCAAAGCCTATGCACCCTTCATCCCAGCAATTCCACTTTTAGGACACTAACCAAATGTAATTATCAAACCTTATCAAATATTTATGTTCCCCAAGTCACAAAGCAAACATAAGGCTCTCAAACCAGGGCACAGTTAATAAAAGAATAGAAAATCCAAATAATATATTACTATGAGACCACTGAACATAATGTGTATAAGAATTTTCAATGACTTACTTTTAGCTTTTTTTCAATATTGGGCATGGAATCGGGGGAGCTCTAACATGCAGCTACATCTCCAGCCCTTTTGAATTTTTTTTTTAGTTTTGAGATAGGGGTACAGAAAGTTGACTGGGCCGGATTGGAATTTATAATCCTCCTGGGACATAATAGGACTTTCACTGCAAGAACCAAGATGTGAAAATTATCAGCCTTCTTTTATAATTTTTCTCTGCTATCGATCAATCTACACATAGATACATAGAAGAAAAACAGAATGAAATACACAGGAACATTAGCAGTATCTAACTCTGGTGAAGGGCTTATAAAAATCTAAAAAAATACATCCTTACAAATTGATTATGAAGTTTTATACCATGAATATGGATTTGGTTGACAATTTTAAGAGTTATTTTAAAAGAAAAGTACTCTGAGCCCCCAGGTAGCATCTCAAGTTTTCCTACACCATTGCTCTCAGTGGGGCTATGATATCCATAGAGTAAAATATTTCAGAATCTGTGTTTGGGGTCAGAGAGTCATCCTATGTCAAATTTCAGGAGATTCTAGGTTCTTGTATCAGTCAGTGCTCACTAGAGAAGCAGATTTAATATAAGATACACAAATATATACAGGTTTACAAGGTAGGCTTACAATTGCTGCTGGCAGAGTCAGGTGTGGGAGAATGCAAATGGGCTGCATACTGCAGATACAACGAGAAGTTGAAAGCCTGGAGCTGCCTGCAGAGTCCTGTCAGAGTCTGTATCAGAAGCTGAAAGATCTGCAATGAAAATGTGAGGAGTTTGCAGTGGAAGCCAGGAGACTACACCTAAAGCAAGACTGGAGCTTTTCTGAAGAAACAGAAGCAAGACTTCCTTCTCCATTCCCCTTTTATCTCATTCAGGATACAACCCTATTGGTTGGTGTCATTCACACCCAGAGTGGGTCTTCTGCCTTCAGAAAATCTCTTTAGCCACACCTAGAACTATGCTACTCAATCAGTTGGGCATTTCTTTCTCAAATTGACATAATAGTTAGCTATCACAGCTTTTGACCACTCTAGAAGGAGTGTCCCCACCTGTTCCCCTTCCCTCTTCTTCATCCCGTTGGCCTCTATTTAAGATGGTATTTTAATGGAAGGCATGAAAACCCAGGTACACCTTCAGGAAAGGAAGAATTGTTCTGCTGGCTGTGACTTCCATACTGTCATAATCCACTTTTGTTTCTCATGCCCTCCTCCACCTATCCCACTCAATCCCCAGGGCCTAGAATTCCACTATGAACATTGAGTTTAAAGCTTTGGTGTCTTTGTCTCTTCTGGGATATTGGTGGAAAGAATTACAAGAAATGACACCTGAGACCTAACACTAAGATTTCATGATGGTTCCATGATGTTTTGTTCATTCAATGTGAATAAATTCCAGATCATTTATTGAAAGTTGACAGGATACAGGATAAATTACATCATCTGTAACATGAGACAGGAGGAATGAAAACAGGTAGAATGTTGGGAGGCACCTTACTTTGGGGTTTCTCATCTATACCTACACATCCCTACAAACTGGCTTTTTTCCTTTCCAAGGGATGGGGGCAGGGGACAGAATCAGTCTCATGATTAGAACTGAAAAGCCTGACAGACATGACAATTTACCTGCTGTTTCTAGATGAAGAACCCAAAAAGACTCAGCTTGGTGAATGGTATAAGTTGAATTTTGTACCACTCCCAGGTTTGATGTTGAAGTCCTAATCCCCAAGTACATCAGAATGTGACTTAAGATGGCTATAGAGTTGCTACAGATATAATTAGTTAAGACAAGATCATACTGGAGTAGTATTGGGCCCCATCCAATATGATCTAGATCATTATGGAAAGAGGAACTTTGGACATAGACAAGGCTGAAAGAAGAGTACATACAAAGAATGGACTCATAACAAGCCAAAAAAAATAATTTTTTCCTAGTAACAGAACCCTAGAGGAGGGTTCTGTTGACTTCTTGATTCCAGACTTCTGATCTCCTGAGCTACAAGACAAAATACATCCAAGTCTAACCTGCAGGCCACAGCTGCTTGCCATGTTTTCTAAAGAACATTTAAATAAAAAATATTTTTAAAATAAAGGAATTTTTGTCACTTAAATATATTAGCTATACTGTACATTTTATAGGGGGCCCAAGACAAGTCCTCTTCATTCAGTGTGGCCCAGGAAGTGACTGGTGACATCCATAAATCTTTCTGTTTGCGATACTTTGATGTGACAACCACAAGAAAGTGTCTGATGTGGTGATAAGGACACTTCTCAAGCTCCACATCCTTGGAAACTGCAGAAACAGCTCCCTGGCTGCCTGAAGCCCCACAGTTTTGACTTTTGATTCAATCAGTAGCTCTCATTTCAGAAGAAAGCTAACCCTTTCTCCTCATCAATACAAGGAATAAATGGACTCTCCCATCACATGGGGAGCCTGATATTGGGCACAGTTTATTTAAACTGTCTGGTCCATTTGTATTACTCATGACACAGCATCATACAATGGACTCATAAAATTGAATATAAAAGGAAGGTAATATCACTTTTAATCTTTTTAATGTAATATAATGCAATGAAAAAATTAATCATTTATTACAGCAGACAATTGAAAACCACTCAGAGTTTTCTTCACTCTAAAACTTGGCAGTGGAAGGCTTGATTCTCATTGTTTGCTGAAATCTTTGCAACTTTTAAATCATTAGCATACGATAATTTTAAAAAACAAGATGTTTGCATTTTAGAGTCCTTTTCTCCTTCTTCTCCTCCTCCTTTTCCTCTTCTTCCTTCTTTTTCCTTCTCCTCCTCCTTCTCTTCTTTTGTATTCTCCTCCTCCATAAAAAAACTTTCATTTAAGAAGTTTCCCTGATAGGCGTGGTGGCTCATGCCTGTAATCCCAGCACTCAGGAGGCTGAGGTAGGAGGATTGGTGTGAGTTCAAGACCAGCCTGGGTTACAAAATCAGCTCAAGGCCAGCCCAAACTGTATAGAGAGACCCTGTCTCAAAAAGACAAAAAAAAAAAAAAAAAAAAAAGAAAGAAAGTCCCCAGAAGTCAAATGAATGCAGGGAATTAAGTTGAATTCCATAGATGTCAGCATTCTAAAATTTTCTTACAGTGAACTAAAGAGACTAAATTACCTGTTAGTTACTCAGAAGAGATGGTTCAAATTCTAACTAATTACTCTTTCATTTCTACTGAGGACCCCATATTGTCTTGCAAAAAAAATTGAAATTTCACAATGACTCATGAGACAGATGTATTTTTGCTAAATTCATAATGAAGTAGGGCAAAGAAAAGGGCAAGTGGTTTGGCCACCCAGGTTGGCTGGGCATCTGATCTAGTGCCTTCTATCAATAGTTTGGCCTAAGAAATCCCACTGCAGTGGCTCAGTATAAGTGGCCATGTCTTCTAATCCCCAAGTATTAAAGTAGTACTACACTCAGAAAATGTCAATTGCAGAATTAGTGTATTTATTAATGAGTCCTTAAGATTTGTAACTGTTTTTGTTTCAATAAAAACTCCTTAGTTCTGGTAAGGCCACACTGGTCTCTTCATCCCAGAGTCACAGTCCAAGGAAATAACCAAAACAGATACCACTGTCACCAGTCATCACAATACAGGACCACAGTGAAGGTGACATTGTAGTATGTGGCCAATGCCTGCTGAGGTTGATGTTATTTACACTCTTTAGAAGGTGCCTGCTGCTATGCCATGTGTGTCACCAATTTCACCAAAGGCAAACTGGCATCTGCTCCCAGCAAACCCAAACCAACAATAACAGGAAAAAGGAATTGTTAAAAATGCTAAAATGAAAAAAGGTCTCTGGCCTTAACGGAATATTCTGTATTCAAATCACAAAACACACTAATGGCTCCAGACAGTTTGGGGTCAAGGATAACTACTGGTTCCAATAGCTTGTCCTGAGAGAACTTTCACTAAAGAACCTTGATCTGAGGTGCCCCAACTCAGCAGGCAAGGGCTTTTCCATAGCTACCTCCTGTTACCTTTCTTGACAAGGGAGTGAAGATTGCTGGAAAGCTCCAGAAACAGATGGTCTTTCCCAGAGGGCTTCTGAGCCTCATCCCATTACCCTGCCTGTCTCCCACATTGGAATGCCTATGATCTGGAAGACACAGACCTTCCCTCCTCTTCATTTCATCAATAGTTTATTGCATTTCTGCTATGAAACCATTCCAAACACAGTGAAAAACTGAGTTACAGTCAACTCTGAAAAGTGTCTTCTGTCCCTAGATGCACATATTTCATAAAGAAGTATGTCTAAACCTATTCATTTCCTGAGTTTTGGAAAGTGATAGCAAGAGATAGCATGGGTTATTTTCCTCAAACAGCTCTATTGGGCAAATTTTTTTAACTAAATGACTCAGCTTGTGTGTAATAAGGAATAGGCAAAGAGGAATAGATGCTTCCAGAAGAGCTAACAAACTATCAGCCCAAAACTGTGTTAGGCATCTATCTAAGTATTTACCTTCAAATTTTTAAAACACTAGTTAGATAGAGATCTTCATAGGAATGGGTTTCATTTTATTTTTTAAAATGTTTTATTGTTTTGAATATTTAAAATAACTTACATAATAAATCTTTAAAAATACAAAATTTCCATCCCCTTACAAATCAGCCATTTACCACACTTTCTGCTATACTTGTTTTAAATGCTGGCTCTTTTATATATAATTGTATAACATAGTTGGAGCATTATTACCTATTATTAACCAAAGCATTCATGTTTCTGTATAAATTTCATACTTATCAATGTGCACTGATTTATTACATTCAATTTAGTAATGAAACTACAATTTACCCAGCATCATTTTCTATTACAAATGTCATCGGGAAGGATTTTAATGTGTGCTATGGTCTTTCCTTTTTTGGAACATTGTTTTTGGAAAATCTCCAGGATTAGGACTATTGGTCTAAAGGGTATTTTTATTTTATTTGTTTTTAGTGGATTTAAACGTGTTTTGTTTGGAAAGTTTCACAATAGCATTGGAGGTCATGGGGAGCATGAGGGTGTTACAAAACCAAGGCTGGTTATCCCAGTGCCTGGCACCGAGTCTGCTCCAGTCACTTCACTACACTTTATACACAAAGGAACAGACAAGAAAAAAGAAGAATCAGCAATGCAGACATGGCATGCGAATGACTAGGCTATAAAAATGATCCTTTACCTCCATCGTTTTTGGGCTTTTTTCTATTGCTGTACAGTCTATTATGAAAACAGAGTTCCTAGTTTTTATTTATCTGTGACTAATCAGAAAATCTTTTGAATTACCTTCAGGGATAGCAGTGGGCCTTGTAATCACAGGAATTCAATAAAAGTGTGTTGAATCAAATTCAGGGAACTGAGGTTTTATGGCTTCATCTTATTTTTCTAATAGATATGTAGCATGAACAAGAAACAAACCATTGTTGTCATAAACAGATTTGAAGTTTTTTCTTTCAGAAGTAGAACAAGCTCTCCAGGATAATAGACCACCTGTCAAGGACTTGCTCCAAAAAAAAGGGCTACTGCACCAAAGGTATTTATAGCAGCACTATTGTGAAAAACAAGGATTACTCTAAAGATTAAGTAGTGCAATTCCATTCAATTTGTTATAGAATCATTAAAACTGCAGTTTACGAAGATCTTGGAATTACATTGAACACATATAATGGAAGATTAATTCTAAAAGGAAAACAAAATTTTATATATACATGTTTAACATTGTGCTTAAAAAGCTATGCATACAGAAAAAGAATGAAAGTAATACAAGAAAATAACAAAGATGACCTCTTAGAATTTGAGAAAACAGAGGTGATTTTCTACTTTTTTTTTTAAATCGGGGTCTTGCTGTGTAGTTCAGGCTTGCTTTGAACTCACTATGGAGTCCAATCTAGCCTTGAGTTCTAAATGTTCTTCCTACCTCAGCCTTCTGAGTGCTGGCATTATAGGCATATGCCACCATGCCCTTCTCTACTTTTCTTAATTTTCTGTGTTTTTAAAAGTGCACATTGTACTTATAATTAGCAAAAATATTTTATAAAAGATCATTTTCACTGGGTACTAGTTTTTTCCTGTCCATATATTTTTCATGGAGACCAATAATCATTCATTTGTTCATTCAATAAATATTTATTTAGCACCAAATATGTATTCCTTTTGATCCTATATGCTGGAAACATAGTCATGAATAATACAATCAAATTCTTCTTCACATAATAGGAAATTATAAGCATAAAATCTCGGTAATAATAATGTGCTTACATTATTTGGAACTTTTAGGGGGAAGATAGGTGTTTAAATGAGAAATTTGACCTCATTCTTTTACCAGATGTTTAAAAATCTGATTATTTGTTTTTAAATTTTAATTAAAATAGTTTTCTAATACCTTTATAAAAAATATATATAATCATAGATTGCACTTGCATTTTTGTTAGCACTAATACTTGTCATTAAAACCTAGAACTCTGAGTTAGACAGATTTCCCATTGCTGGACACAATACCCAACACCCACAATTTAAAGGAAGAGTGGTTTGATTTGGCTCACAGTTTTAGGAGTATCAGTCTATAGGCAACTGGCTGTGAGCCTGACACAGCATGATAGAAGGGTATGGAGGACACATGGGAGCCAAGGAGGAAAGAGTGAAAGGAGAAAGTGGATAGAGAGATATACTCAGCAAAAGCATTTCCTCAAATGACACATTTCTTCCAACCAGGCCCACCTGCTAACGGCAAATTTTTCCATGAACTCATCAACGACCAATCTGTTGATGATTATATTGCCCCATGATCCAATCACCCCTGAAAGGTCACTTCTAAACACATGTGTCTTTTGGGGGGACATTTTAATTCAAAACCATAACACATCCTGATTAGAATACTGCTGGATATTAACCAGTGTTCTCACAAAGCTGCTGAACATGGACTTGTACAGTATGTGACAGGTACTCATTTACTGTAACCCATATTTCAAAGAAACATTTGTCTTAATTCCTTGAACTCAGAATTAAAAGCCAGATTCTAAGTAGCAGAAGGGCATAGTCCTACTGGGCTGGAAACAGGAATGCAGAGCTCTCATCTCTTGCCTTGGAACAGTCTAAAGTCAATAAGGAGACTAGTTCTGATTAAAAAGGGTTTTTTTCTTTTAAAAAAATGCTAGAAATTAAAAGCTAAAAAGAATGGAAAATTTGGTGTGGTTTTTAATAACCTTTATTGCTTTACTGGTTATAAAAAAGAATGTATGTCCTTTGTAGAAAATGTGAGTAATGCATAAAATTAAGAAAAGTATAAAGCTCATCTGTAATCTTGCCACACAAAGCTAAGCTCTGTTACTGTTCTAGTGAACATTTAGGTAATCACTCCTCCAGGGCAGGGGTTGGCAACTGTTCTGGTGCAGGGCCAGATGGTATGTATGCTAGGTTTTACAGGCCCTCTCCCTTTCTCTCTATCGCAGTGACTCAACTTTGGCACTGTAGAGTGAGAGGAGGCATAAAAAAATGAGTGAATGTAGCTCTGTTCCCATAAAACTGAATTTACAAAGATAGGCAGTTGGTCTCATTAGTGCCCATCCACCATTTGTTGACACTTGTTCTAGAATGCTCAGCTTGGGAGAGACAACGTGGGCTTATAGATTTTGTATTTCCCCCTTCTTCTTGGTCATTTCCATTGCCATCATCTATTGCAAGATTTTATTACTGTCCACCATGCCCATCAGCCAACAGATTTCTATTGACAGCCAAACACTCACACCCAGAGAGAGGTGTATAACCTCACAGAGTTCCTACCTCTTAGTGTTGTAGTTAGTACACAAACAATTGAAAATACATAAATAATGACAAACATGTGCAGGGGGACTTAAGGGTTCCCTAGAAGCATGGAAGAAGACCTCAGTCAATGAGCAGGTCTTTCTTAGGAAGATCAGTTAGGCTAAAATCTGATTGATGAGTAGGGTGTACAAGGCCCATGGATGGAGAACAGCACGACAGACAGAAGGATCAGAAATCATGCTTGTCAAGATGTAGGATAGTCAAGATAGCCTGAGGTGCTAAAGGAGGCCCATGGGGTGAGAGCACAAAGACACCCAAGTGGAAGCCAAAACATACCCTGAGTTATCTTAGTCCATTTGGGCTGCCATAACAAAAACACCATTGACTTGGTAGCAACAGAAATTTATTTCTCACAGTTCTGGAGACTAAGTCCAAGATCGAATCACTTGCAGATTCAATGCCTACAGGCCCACTTCCTGCTTCATAGATGGCTGCCTATGAAGATCCCACATTGCTGAAGGGGTGTGAGGGTCTTCTTCACAAGAACATTATTTTCACTCATGAAGGCTTTACCTTTATAACCTAATCACTTCCCAAAGGATTCACCTCCACATTCTATTATATCAAGGTTAGGTTTCAATATATGAATTTGTGGGGGACATAGTCTATGGTATTACTTTAAATTCCATAATCTAGTCCATCTTTAAATGTAACCTGATGTAACTAGTACATGGTCAAGTTTCAATTGCTATGCATGGAATGAATACCTGTTTGCAAGAATTAAAGGTACACCTCTCTCTAAACTTCCATAACATAGTATCTTCCCTCTTTTCACCTTCCTCACTGTACATCTTATATTTACATACTTGTCCTTTTCTGATGGCATGAAGGAGAGGAGCCATATATCTTTACTCACAGTAACAAGAACTGCTTTAATTTTTAGCAGGTGCAATACTAAATTTTTACAGATGTTACTTTATTTAATGCTTGGAACAACACAGATGGCTTGTGAATAGTATTGCTGGCTTTTTAATTTTTTTATTTTAAACAGAACAAAACAAAACAATAAAATGAAACAAAACAAAACAATAAGAATGATATTGGATTTCAAAAGCAAGACAGTAGGAAATCAAGCATAATTACTGTGATGCACATTGTTATCTCCTAAATAGATGTTCAGACTACCAGACACAGGCATGCAAAGTCAATCAAACAGCCCAAGCACTAAGTTGTTTCTTTTTTTCAGTTGCCATCAATTCAGAAATTCCAGGTGTGTGACTTCTAATTTCTTTAATATCTGTGTCTTCTGGACTTGTTCTGGGTGGGCTGGAGGTCTAAGATTTCACCCTTCTTCTTCATCTTGACATTTTCCTCTGTTCCTCCAAATCAGCCAGTTGTTGAGTTCCAGGCATTTCCTGCATTGGCTGCCTCTCCTGCGGTATAGTGAATTGGGCCAGGCATTTGGGTTCCTCCAATCTGAGGTTCCCTGTGGCAGAGAGGAACAGGTCCTTGCTCACTGAGGTTCCCCCATGGCAGCAGAACCCCAGGGGTATGGGTTCCTCTCCTCCTGACTTGCAAAGCAGGCTCATGTAGGGGAAGAGGGGGTGGCTTCTTCTCCTCTGGGCCTCTGGTGGCAAGCTCACCAGGGGGTGAGTTCTTTTTTCTAATGAACTGACCATTACATTCCTGAAGTTCTGAAATTACCAACAGTCCATAGAAAGTTACTGCTTTAGGCTCCTGCTTGAAACCAACAATTTCTTAAATTACAGATTCTCTTGTCGTCTTCTAGCCTTTGTATTGCTACTGCCTGTTTCCTTGTTATTTTTAAGAGATCTTTCCTTTCATGATCACACATTGCAAACTTGTCTTCAAGTTTTGATAGTCTATCCTTAGTTTCTTTTAAGGAGTTTTGCCAGCTTTCAATGGAGTTTTTAATTTCCTGGTAATCTCTTTGAATCTGCTTCATGTATTCTATATTTCCTTTATATTCTTTTATGAACATTTCTGTCTTTTTGTGTTCCTCCCTTCTTCTGTCTATGTCTTCCTGAGAACCAGTCTCTGTCTCTCTTGTTTTTCCCTCTCCTGGATTAGTGCTCTCAGGGTTCTGGGCTGGGGGCCTCCTCTTGCCTCTCTCTCCTGTCATGGTCCTGGCGTCCTCCACACAGGTGTACAGTGGAGGTCCCAGCCCCCTTCCCTGTTGGCCATGTTTCCTCCAAAGCACACTGGCAAGGGACCTCTGCCCTCTCCTGCCTGCTCTTGTCACCGAGGTGTAAGCAGGGGCTGCATATGCCTGCCCCTCCCCACAGGGCCAGCCAAACTTCAGGAGCCTTCACCAGGTTAGTGCCTGCTAGGCACAAGGAATCAATTTGGGACAGCTTATTGGGTCTTGGCCAGGGGCGTGACCCAGTCCAAGCAAATCCCACGAATCCACTCTGGGGAAGGAGCAACCAACTGAAGTCACTGTCACTCCCAGTTTAGGCTCCTCCTGCCCTATTCCAACATGTCGCTCATTTGGTCGCACCCTTCCCGTGGGGGGGGGCGTCTCATTCCCAGCACTGACCATGGATTAATAAAAGTCCCTTTGCTGGCTCTGCTCTCTGTTGGGCTCACCAACCCCTGACTTCAGCACAGCTGTGACTCCTATGAGTGGTGGCAAGAACGAATTTCGGCAGCTCTGCTGGCTGGTGCAAATTTGCAAATTCAGGCCAGTGCAAACTTGGTGGGTTGCAGTGAAAACACTGTGTCCAATAATTTTAGCGGTTCCAATTGTAGCCCCAAGGCTGTGTGTTTGATGAGCTTTTTTACATTTTAATTTCTTCCTGTGTCAAGAGGATCCTTCTCCCTCTGTCCAGATCTCTCCAGGATGTTTTATTCTGGCATATGAGTTGTTTCTCTCAGGAAGCTTTATATTTTGTTGCTCACTGATTGGCCATCTTTAGCTCCTCTTACTAATAGTTTCAAAATAATGTTTTCAAAGCATGTAGATACTTTTAAAACATGAGAATATATAAAGACTTCTAATACAATATGACCCCTAATCTTGCCGCCCACAGAAAATCATTGTTAATATACTGTTACATTTTAGATCTAAAATGTCCCACTAGAAGTCTTATATGTTTGGAAAGTGATTAGATTATGAGGTTGCTATATTTATCAGTGAACTGATCCACTGATAAGTTTAGTAGCTGAATTGCTCTCCTATGGGATTTGGTTATAGGTGAGTTATGAACTGTCTTACTTTTATCTGGTTTCTAAGACAAAATACCTGACACTCAAAGTTAAAGGAGGAAAGTTTATTTAGCTCACGGTTTGTAGAAGTTTCATTCCATATTTGGCTCCAATGCAAGGTGGCACATGGGTACCAGTTCATGGCAATAGAAGATAGCAAAAGCAATAAGAACAAAAGGGATAAACAAGCCTCTTTTTGCCTCTTTTATTTTATTTAGATTGCTGAAACTAAGGCAGTTCCTATCCAATCAGTAGGCTGATTCAGCAATCATCCTCCCTTAATCCCAGCACCCTTAATCCAAACACTGAACCATGAATCAATTACAAACTCTAGATTCAGCTACCTCTGAAAAGGTCCCATCTAAAAGTGTATGAAGCTTAAAGGGAACACCTAGACACAAACTGCAACATAAGCCAAAATAAACCTCTCTTCCTTTAAGTTGTAAGTATCAGTTATTTTCTGTCCAGGGATGGGAAAGCTAACCCATATAGAATGTTAGTTCCAAAAGTAGGTTCATTGCTGTGATTGTACCTGATCATGTAGGTTAGAAGCCTTTGGAACTGGCTAGAGAAAGAATTTTGGAAAGTTTTGGAGAAAGAGGAGAGAGAAGCCCTAGATTGCTATAAGTAGGATTTGATGGAAGATTTTTGTCAGAGTTCAGAATTTAGTTATGAATGCAGACTCTAAAGTCCAGATTCATGTGAAATTTTAGATCAGAAGTAGGATTCTACTGGGACTAGACTACAGGCCATGTGTGTTAAACTCTGGTAGAAAATTTGTCTCATTTTGCCTGTGTCCTAAGACTGCAGAAGACTGAAATTAAATGCAGTGGAATAATTGATGTAGTGAATGAACTTCCATAACAGGTCAGCATTTAAGATGTGGCATGTGTATTCCTGGCTGATTTTAAATCTGGATTTTAACCAGATTTATAGTGAGAACCAGGAGAAAAGCAGAGGTAAAAGATATAAAAAGTTTACAATTTCTTCTAGAAAAAAAGAGCCTGCAAAGTTGGGACAAAGAAAAGGACAGTTGTTGAAAAGATTAACATTAAAAAAGAAACCAATTACTTTACATCAGGACAATAGAAGAAATGGCTTGAAAACATATCAGGAATTGGCCAGACTCACCCTTCACAGCTTTAGGAATATAAAAGAGAAAACATTTTTGAATGATTTAACTTAAAGAAAAGGGACCAAGGGCACTATACTCACTCAGAAATGCAGAAGGAAGTGTCAGTTCACTCATCTAAGTATTCTAACACTGCTACGGCCATGGTATAAGGGGTCCAGGTTACGGCTCAAGCCAACAACAGATTGCATTATCCAAATGATGTCATTTTTCAGACATGCAGATTATAAGAGTGGCAGGGACATAGAGGCTTCTGCTCATATTTCAAAAGATAGCCTGAGTCAGGTAAGATGCTTCCCAAGAGGGTAATATATGAAGCTATGAAAGTGTAGTAGACTCTCCAGAAATTTTCAGATACATAGAATGTGGAACATCTACTGAGGAAAGCTTCAGGCAGCAAACAAAGCCAGCCCAATAGAGAAGCTATGTGGGCTGCGATCAGTGAGGCCATTGGGGTGGGGTTCCCAAGGTCTTTGGAACTATCATCTCACTACAACCTGTCCTGTGTGCTGTACATGCAGCTATGACTTTTAATGTTTACCTTACAGAATTTTTGTTTTGCTTTGATCCCATTATTTTCTATCCTCCTCCCCCATTTCTCCCTTTTGGAACAGGAATGCTTACCCTGTGCCATTGTATGTTGAAAGTATGTAACTTTCTTTTTGATGTTTATAGGAACTTACAGCTACAAGTTTGTTTTGAGTTCATGGATCACATTGGACCTAGTCTTTTCAGCAATGCTGGAACTATTAATACTTTGATGACTATTAGAAATGGACTAAATGTATTTTGCATAATGAGATGGACATGAACATTTTTGGGGTCATAAATGGAATATTATGGTTACAATCTAAAATGTCTCCCAAAAGCCTCACATGGTTGGATCTTAGGGGTATTGCTATACTTATCAGTAAATTCATCCATTGATGAGTTCAGTGGAAAAATATGCTGTTAGAAGAAGGAGCCTGGTTGGAGCTGGGTTACTAGGGGCATGATCTGGAAGGAGGTATTTTCATCACTGACTCTTTTTAAAAAATTTTTTTTATTTTAAAGAGAATAAAACAAGAGGACAGATCTAAGCAGATCAGAACAGAACAATGTAAGCAACACAGCACTTCACAACAAGACAATTGGATATTAACAGTAGCTATCATAATGTCTCTTTCTTTGAAATAGTTGAGCTTAGCTTTACACACAATAATGTCAAACATAGCAACATAGAATAAAACCACTCAAGAGAATGAAAGTATTGCAAGTCATTCTGAACCAAATAACCGAAGATGGACAATGGCTACTATATTATCTCATTTTCCATAAAAAATTTGTTTATTCATCACTGAGTCTTTGCTTGTCTCTCTGCTTCTAGTCACCTTAACATGAGCAACTTTCTTCCATCAGGCCATTCTCCCATGCCCTTTCTGCCTCGGACCAAGATGACCATGGACTGAACACATTGAAACAATGAATGAAAATAATATCTTCTAAACTGTCAGTATTGAGTATTTTGTCCAGCAAAAGAAAAGCTAACAATACAGGCATATTCTTGAGACATTTATTTTACCAGATTCAATTTAGAAAATTAAAATAGGGATAAGCCTGAACTGAGTAATACTTCTTAGGGAAAATGGGTATTTTCAACTCACATTTAAACAGGAAATTAAAGTACATAAAATTGTACATAGTGAAAGTAGCACACTCCCTCCCCTGCTGCACACATTTTACTTCATGAAAAGACTGAAAAAAAGAAAGGCAATGGGAAATAATGAAAAGAGAGGAGCAGGCAGAGCAATGGGAAAGCATGGAGGGGGAGAGAAAAAAGGAAAGAGAAATTAGATAAGAACAAATGAGAAGAAAGTATTGGAGGAAAGAGAAAGAAAAATAGAAATAGGTCACCAGTTTGGAAAAGAGGAAAGAAAGAAGGAAAAATACATGGAAAGAGAAACTTCCACACATTTTGAAGGGAGAGCTTGATAATTAGTCTGTAATCTGCCCTAAGGCAAAGAGAAAACCAAGTGGACACAGCTGAAGAGCTATTTAGATAATATGACAACTAATATATCTAACTCACTTCATGAGATCCCATATTCAGAAAGCTAAGGTGAAATTTGTAAATTTGTTCATATACTGTTTATAAATCTATCTATCTATCTATCTATCTATCTATCTATCTATCTATCTATCAAGAGACAGAGACAGAGAGTGAAACAGAAAGAGCCCCAAAACTTATACACACTTCAACAATAAAACTCTACAAATATTTTAATACTAAATTTATTGAGACATCATGAGATTCATACAAATGCTTTGGCATCTACAATTACAACAGGTACCCAAAGTGATAGAAATTAGCTCCCAGGCATTTATTAGTATGGCAAGCTGCTGCTTGAGTAACCTTGGTCATTAAGATTGCTGCACATGCATTTTCAATTTCCTCTCTATGGTGTGGCAGTGTATTAGGTTTTCTGTGATAAACAGTATCCTCTAGAGTCTCCATATGAGTGTAACACCACGTGTTGAAAAAGCATCATAGTATTTTTTCTAGAAGTTCTTATATATATTGTGGGTCTGTATATATATATATATATATACACACACACACACACATACACAGACACACAGAGTGGTAACTCAGTCCATAAAAGCCTTTTTTTTGGCAAACAATCTGGTTCTCAATAGATGTGTTTGGCAAAATTTTGTTTTTGTTTGTAAACTCTGTATCAGGTGAAAAACACAACTGCAGCAATCTTTGCCACATGAATACAATCATGGCCACCATTTCCAGAATGAGGAAACAAACTGAATTAATGAAAAAATCAGATTATATTATATATCATATTATATTCATGAATTTAATTTGTTTCCTCAGACAATCCTTGTTCCTGGCTTCTCCAGACTTCTGGGGCCTTCACTGCACCTTCAGCTTCACACTTACAGTTTCACACACTGCCCTCTCAGGGGCGCACTGGCTGACCTCTGTGATTATATATATATATATATATATATATGTATCAGAGTTTGTATCTAGATGACTGGATTAAGATATGTAAATGGGGATTACGAGTGTGATACTGGGATTGAGTGCTGATAATCGAAGCAAAGATAAAGCAGAGGAGAACTCAGTTATTGAAACGAAATAGGACAATAAAAAGGATGGCTTGAGGACATCACAAGAACCAGCCTTTGAAGCCTCAAGAGTACAAAGGTGAAAGACTCAGCTTTGAGAAGAGAACCCCAGAACACCATGTTCCAGAATGGTGGCAGTCTAGAGAATTTGTTTCTTGGGACTGTGTTCATAGCACTCAGCAATCCAGGCATTCTTCCTCTACGATCAAGAAAGAAGGAGGCCTGGCTACTTTTCATTAGCAACAGATTTGGTTATCATCCATGTGGTGCTGGTTTAGGTGCATCCAGAATACAAGAGGTATGGAGTCAGAAAGTCTTCCACCCAGATTTCAGAAGAATTCCTGGGAGGCCATCCAGTCTGTCCCTGAGAGAGCAGTGTGTAAAGCTGTAACTGTGAAGCCAAAGGTGCAGTGTAGACCCCAGAAGTCTGGAGAAGCCAGAAATGTGAATTGTCTGAGGAAAACTGTGAGGAGGAAGCAAAGCCAGTCCAAGAGAGAAGTCATAAGAGCTACAATCACTGGAAGTGCTGCAGAGGCAAAGCCACCCATACACTTTGGAGTTTACATTTTGCCACAGATTGCCTTGGTTGCTGCACATGGAACTACAGGACTAAATATCTTCCCTGCTGGATTTTGGTCTTGGTTTGTCCTCATTCTTTATTATTCCTCTATTTATAACTTTTGGAATAGAAATGTCTATCTTGTGCTATTGAATTTTGGAAGTATTCAACTTTCTCTTTAATTGTATAGGGAATCCCAGGTAAAAGTTTGCCTTAAATCTCAGAGCAGACTTTGGACTGGGACTTACAGCAATGCTAAAACTTAGGACTTTGGCAACTCTTAGAGATGGACTAAATGTCATTTATATAAAGGGTTATACACAAGTCTTTTGGAGCCCAGGGGCAAAATATTATGACTTGTATCTAGATGTCCCTCCAAAGCCTCATGCCCTCATAATTGGAGATCTTCAAAGGTGGTGGGTTAGGGTGTGTAACTGTGGATTAATGGTGTGATAAGGGTGGGATTAAGCATATTGATAATGTAGGCTCCACCCTGGGTATAGCTGACACCAATCAATAGGTTTATAGCTTGGATGGAATATAAGGAGAAAAGAAATAAGGCAGGTTGCTGCTTGCTGCTTTACTGTCCCTGCCTGCATTGCCATCGACTCTTTCTCCTCTGCGATGTCCCTATGCCATGCCACCCTGCCTTGGACCCAGCTGACTGAACTAAAACCTCTACAAACTGTGAACTGATATAAAACTTTCCTTCTATAACTATAAATAAATAAAATCATAAATATGCAACTAAGCTACATGAATTTTCACACAGGGTGAGCACACTCATGAAACCACTAGCACAACAGGATCTAGAACATTACTGTCTCTCCAACAGCACTACTGGGAGGAGTTTATTCCCTCACTTTCCTCTCAATAATGACCCCTCTGTAGGTAATGACTATCCAGACTTCTCTACCATGGAGTATACTTGTTCCTGAACTCTTTACTTTTCATTTGTGTACAAATTTCCCACCTTTCTATTAAGTGTTGGATTTAATTCCCTATGTTGGAGAATTTTTTTTTGCATTACACTTTTGAGAAAGCTTGGTCTATAAATGTCCTTTCTTACATTGCCCTCATTTGCTTTTAATATCAAGATTATGGCAGTTTCATGAGACTAGTTTGGTAATGCTTTCCCTTTTTTACATTATTGGGAATATTTTGTGAAATATTTCTCCACTAAATATATGGAAAACTTCATTGGTGGGACTATTCTGAATATAATTCTAGAATTTTTTCTGAATGAAAGTTTTAATTTCAGTTTCCTTTACAAATATTGAATTCAGAATTTCAACTTCATTTTGCATTGGTTTTGGTAAGTTATGTTTACCTAGAAATTTGTCTATTTGATTTCCAAAGTGTATTAGTATAAAGGTATTAGTAGTATCTTTATTATCTCTTTTAAGTCTCTAAGATCTTTTGCAGTATATTCTCTTCAAGCCTGATGCTGGTAATTTGCACTCATCTCTTTTTTCCTTCTCTGTCTTGCTAATGATTTTTCTCATTTATTAGTCATAGTGGAAAAAAAAGTTTTATTGATTTTTTCTCTCATATATTTGTTATGTTTTATTATTTCATGACCTTTATTCTCCAGTTTTGCTAACTTAGGGTTTAATTTACTATTCCTTTTGTAACTTTTGAGATTCTTAAATAGATTCAATTTTTCAAACTTCTTTCATATGTGTACTTAAGGCTGTAAACCTCTTTCTAAGCACATCTTTTGTTACATCTCAGAAGATTTAACTTATCTTTTTGGTTTTTTTCCATTCAAGCTTTTCTGGTTTTTGTACATAGAAAATTCATTTTAAAAGAAGGTTTTTTTTCCAGGGAAAAGTATATATTTTTTTGGAAGAAAGTTTTAATTTTGATACTTGGACAGTTTCAATGGCAAGTTATTAGTGTTAGTCAATGTAGCACACCAAGGTACTACTAGGTACTGATAGAAAAAGTGATACTGTTATTGTTTTATAAAATGTTTTCAATGGAAATATCAAAAATATTAAAATAAAATGAATAACACAAAGTTCCCTTCTGCTAGTTAGCTATAACAAATTACCAGAGATACTTAACTGAAAAGTAAAGATTTATTTGGGATCACAGTTTTGGAGGTTCAGCCCATGATCAGCCTAGGCCTATTGCTTTGGACCTCTGGCAAGGAGGACACCATGCCAGGAGTACCTGGTGGAGTAAAATACTCACCCTCATACATCAAGAAGCAAAGACAGAGAGGAAGATTGGGTTTCCACAGTTCCTTTCAGGACATGTCCCCAATTACCTAGGGATCTTCCACAAAAGCCTCCCTCCCAAAGGTCTTCAGTGTCTCCCAATAGCACTACTTTGATGACTAACCCTTTAACACATGAACCTTTGGGGACATTCAACATCCAATCCTTAGCATTCCATCCTTAGCTTCCAAAGTTTTATTTCCATCTCCAAGTTGCAAGCAAGATATATTCATTCCATCTCTAAGAACCCCCAAATTCTTAACTGTCCCAGCACTGATCAAAAGTCCAAGCCCAAAGTCTCCTCTGAGACTTGAAAGACAAACTTCACTAACTGTGAAGTTCTTTAAAAAAAAAAAGTTATTCCAAGATACAGTGGTGAGATAGGCACAGGATAAATATTCCTATTCCAAAAGGGAGGAAAAGGAAAATAGTAAGAATGATCAGTCCAAAATAAAACTAAAATCCAGCAAGGGAAACATTAAATCCTAAATCTCCATGTCCAAGGACCAGGGATTTTTGCTCAGTGGCATAAGTGCCTGCCTGGCAAGCACAAGGTCATGAGTTCAATCCCCAGTACAAAAATAAAAACCCTCCATGCCCAGCATCCTGGGCATATAGTGATAGATGTGGGCTGCCAAGAACTTGGGCAGCCCTGCCCCCAAAAGGCTCTCCTGGTTGCTCTCCACATGGCCACTCTCAGGCTGGCTTTTCTTTCTGCCAATAGTTTCACTGAATAGCATTGAATATTGCTGGCCCTTTGTCTTTCTGGAGTCTCTGCCTCAGCTTCACTCCCACAGCTCCATTGTGCGTTACCCTATCAGCGGTTGCTTGCAGGAAACTTGACCACATTGCCTTGCCAGTTCTTCCTTGAAATCTGAGTGGAAACCTCCCTAACTCCATAACTGTATGCTTACAAAACTAGTATTATGCCAATGATGCAAAGGGCTGCCCCCAGCATGAGCTATACCTGGACCTGCTTGAACCATGGCTGCTTTCCAACCTGCTCCACCTTAGTTGGGAAAGTCTTATGGTTAACAAGTCTGATTATGAAATATTTAAAAGCCCTAATATAGTGTATACACTGCTGTTGAGCTACACTGAGAATGCTGAGAGGTGTTTAGGGCAACACTGAATTCATGAGAATTGTGACAGATTTAATAACAGATTTAACTTTCATACTTGATGCTTCTTCCTTTCCACTAGCTCAAGATCATTCCCATGTATCTGATGATATCTTAGACTTTTAGAAAAGTGATTCTTAGAATGCCATCTGGCTCACCATTAGATGTGTCCAGACAGACACTTTGCAGATTATCTCCAGGAAGGAAGAAAAATAGAAGAAAGTCTTAGAACTATTTATACAATTATCCTGCAGGCTTTGGCCTGGAAAATAAGAAACTAGGACTTTCAGGTTTTTGATTGCATTTCTTCTTTCCTGTATTTCATGAAGTTTAAATTACAACCATCTGTTTCAGAAGATATAAAAATCCTGAATTCCATCTTCTTCCACGTTAACAGAATACTAACCCTTTGAGAACCTTATATGGATGGAGGTGCTCAAAGATAACTGTGGTAAAATCATAGCATAAAACATGCTACATTTCATTATCTGTCTACCTCACTGGCCTCCCAAATCGAAAGATGACAGGGCATCTGTCCTTAAAATGCTTTTCCTGAAGTGAATGTCTCCCTGGGTAGTCGTACTGACACTGACACTGTTTTCTGCTTGCTTGATGATGGTGTTGTGGAGGAGGAGGATGGTGATGATGGTAAACTCTCTTCCAATTTGTATTAAAGACCATTCAATTGCCCATTTAGGCTTACAACCATTAAATTACCTATTTGATTGTACTCTTCAGGGCATCTTTAATTCTCAAAATATCCCCTTAAATCATTCCTGGTAAATTCAAGGGCTGTTCATACATTGCGATGAATTGAACTTGCTTTCATTCTGGTAGCCTTTGAGGTGGCGTGGGTGTGAAAAATACTGCTCTAAAATTCATCTGCAATGAGTCTTATTCCACTCTCTATCCACTACCCCTCCCTTTTCAAATCAGTGTGTAACGCTCAGCATCTTTCCCAAAAGCTGGAGACAAAACATGACATGATGGCTGCAGAACCTTTTGTTACAGCCCAGGGAATCACTGCACTCTTTCAGTTAATCCATTAGATCCTAATTTGTTCTTTCAATGGTCTGTATCTCTGGCACAGTTCCTTTTATTTTTTCCCTTTCTTTCCCATTAACAAACTTTTATTGAGTACTAACTGTTTTCTAAGCACTATAGTGGGTATTGGAGATACAGAGATAAACAAAATTCAGTTTTTATCCCAGAGTCAAAGAAATTTAGAGAAAACAAACCATGTAAAGAAATACCTTCGACACAGTAAAATGACAGCCTTAGGAAAAAAAAAATAGTTAAATGGGATAAAGAAGGAATAACTTGTAAAGTAGAAAATTTTATTCTTCCTTCTACCATGTATACCATTTTAGTATTTCACAGTAAACTTATTTTATTGTTTTGTGCTCCTTTACAACCACTATGCTTTAAAGATATGATTTTCATCTTTTTTATGGGAGATGTTACAGATAAATAGGTCCTGGTTGGACTTGTTGGGATGTAGACATGAGGGAAAGAGAAAAATTTGGAGTGAGTGGTACTGCGGCATCTGGCTGGTTTAACATCTTGCAGGCATAGCTGAGAGCCAAGACAAAATATGCAGTGTGTCACACACCACTGTTGTGGAAAATGTGCCTGAGGCTCTCAGGAGAAAGGAACAACAAAATGAGTCAGAATGAAAGAGGAGAGGGAATCTCCCCCGTCCAGCCATAAGGAGAAAAGAAAAAGAGAAAGCCTAGAAAACCAGAGAAGTCTTACTAATGTCTTTCAGGCGAAGAGCAGGCCATGCTCTGGCATCATTCCCCACCTACTGCACTGCCGAGGTGAAGCTTTAAAACCAAGTGAGAACCACACAATGCATTGTTGCTTCCTATTAGTAACTGAAGCTCACAAGGATGATAAAACAAATGTTTTATAACTAAAAGTAAATATTTTAAAGTAGGTTTAGAGGACTGGGGAATGGAGAGAGGGATGGGAATAAAGAGGTGTATTTCATGGAAAAGATGCAAAATCTGTGTATCTGGAAAACAAATCATGGTCTTTACATAGGACTAATAAACAGCTTATTAAGAACTTAGCAAAGGGAATTGTACAGACAATATTCTGGAAAGTATTTAAAGATTTGGCTACACTAAGAAAATGATTCAGTCTTGGGTTGGGATATAGAATCACAGTCACCCCACTGTACTGAGGAGGGTCCAGTTCAAAAAGGATTCATTGAACAGACTGGGTGCCAGCACCCATAGCATTACAGTAAGTAGAAGTGAAAACTTCAAAGAGGTGTGTTTCACTCTAATGAGGGACATAAATAACAGCTTGGGGAGTTCACTGGAGTCTGAAAAGAGAAGAGTGCTTGATCTCTAACACTCAGTGTCTTGTGGTTTTGGCTGTTGGAGGGCTCTGGGCTATAGCTGCAGGGGTCAGCAGTAACAGCAGTAACTGGCAGACCTCAGCCTCACCCTGCCCACCCCAGCAGCCCTGGCAGAGATGGAGGCTTCATGTGACCAGGAGGATGGGAGATCTGGTGGGGTTTGGGGAATCTTTCATCTGTGACTGTAAGAAACACCATACTGGCAAGGACTGGGAAAGATGCCCTTGTTTTAATGCCCGATGTGGCTAGGCTGGGGTTTGAAGGTGTTGAGGGCTACAAGCCCAAGAATTTCCAGGCAGAAGAAACAGATGGGTAGATCCATCACTATAAGCCATTCAGTTGTAGTACCAGGGAGTTCTTCAATGCCACAGACCAGAACACCTGATGAGGAATTTCCAAAAGTCTATATTCATCAGCAACCTCAAACAAGGGCGCCAGACTCATTAGAAATCTCAAAGATAGTTCTGGTATCCACCAGAACTATTTCCCCACTAACCATCATTTTTACACTTTCCCAAGGTAGAATAAAAAAGGTGATCTGTGTCTCCAGTTACCTCTGTGTTCTGGCATCTGAGGGACATTTTCACCTGTTTTATTGAGGTATTTCCTTTTTGTCTCTTCAAAAACCTGTGCAGCAAACAAAAAATTCACTGAGAGAGAAATCATGGAAATATCGCCCTTTACAATAACATCTTAAAAAATGAAATACTTAGGAATCAACCTAACTAAACTGTAAAAGACCTATATGCTGAAAATTATACTACGCTGAAAAAGGAGATTGAAGAGGATATTAGAAAATGGAAGGACATTCCTTGCTCTTGGTTAGGAAGAACCAACATTGTGAAAATGGCTATACTCCCAAAACTGTTATACAGATTTAACGCAATCCCAATCAAAACACCATTGACATACCTCACAGATCTAGAGAAAACACTCCTAAAATTCATTTGGAAACAGAAGAAACCTAGAATAGCAAAGGCAATTCTAGCCAACAAAAGCAAGGCAGGAGGCATCTCAGTTCCTGACTTGAAACAATACTATAAAGCCACAGTGATCAAATCAGCTTGGTACTGGCAAAGAAATTGACCTGAGGATCAATGGAACTGATTAGAAGATGCAAGCACAACTACAAAGACACTCAGCCACCTGATATTTGACAAAGGGGCTAAATATGTCTACTGGAAGAAGGATAGTCTCTTTAATAAATGGTGTTGGAAAAACTGGCTCTCTACATGCCGAAGACTGAAACTAGATCCAAGTCTATCAACGTGCACAAAACTAAAGTCTAAATGGATCAAAGACCTCAATATTAAAACAAAAACACTAAATCTATTGGAAGACAAGGTAGGTAGAAGTCTTGGAGACATAGGGGTAGGCAGAGAATTCATGATCCAAACGCAAACTGCACGGGAAACACTTCAAAGAATCAACAAATGGGATCTCACATTATTGAAAAGTTTCTGCACTTCAAAGGAAATCACCAACAGAGTAAAAAGAAAACCAACAGAGTGGGAAAAAATTTTAACCAGCAACCCCTCAGACAAAGGACTTGTGTCCAGAATATATAAAGAACTGAAAACCATCAAGCCCCCCAAATTCAAAGACCCTCTCCAAAAATGGGCATCTGAGATGAACACACAGTTCTCAGAGAAAGATATACAAATGACAAATAAATACATGAAGAAATGTTCGCCATCACTGGTCATTCGAGAAATGCAAATTAAAACAGCATTGAGATTCTACCTTATTCCAGAAAGAATAGCTGCCATCAAGAAATCAACTGATAACAAATGTTGGTGAGGCTGCAGGGAACAAGGAACACTGCTCGACTGTTGGTGGGAATGTAGATGGTGCAACCATTATGGAAATCCATATGGAGAATTCTCAGAAGGCTAGGATTGGAAGTTCCATTCAATCCAGCTATCCCCCTCCTGGGTATTTTCCCCAAAGAACTGAAAAGTTCATATCACAGTGATATATGTGCACCCATGTTCATAGCTGCACAATTTGTGAGAGCTAAATCCTGGAAACAACCAATATGCCCATCAACTGCAGAGTGGATGAAAAAGATGTGGCATTTTTATATAATGGAATATTACTCAGCTATAAAAAAGGATAACCTTGAGGCCTTCATAGGCAAATGGAGACAACTTGAGACTATCCTCATTAGTGAAATAAATAAGAATCATATTTATAAATATCATATTGTGTCTGTAGTGTAAAAAGTAAATAAGAACTACAAGTGTAATAAAACCAAAATGTGTAATTGCTGTTGTAAAAAAGAGAGGAAAAGAAAGTGCTCTAAGGGATATAACTGCATGTATGTTTGAGTGTGTAAAATAGATGACTATATTGCCGAATCTTTGTTGGATCTTTGAGCAGAACTGTTTGTAGTCTGACTGTTTGAATATTGCCTATGTACCCTTTAACTTTGTAACTTGAACAACTACATCCAGGATGACAGTATGTAATTTATAAATTACTGATTTCTTAATAGGGCTTTTTCTCATTCTCCTTTGTCTTTCTTTCTTTTAGAATTCTGTATTGTTGCTACCCTTTTTTCTGTTTAAATAAAATTTTTAAAATGTATAATTGCTATTGTAAAAAAAGAGGAAATAGGAAGCGCTATAAAAATATAGCTTTATGTATGTTTAGATGTGTGGGATTGATGACCATATTTCTAGGTTCTTGTTGGATTGTTGAACAGATCTGTTTGCACTCTCACTGCTTTAGTGTACACTTTGTGTGCTTTAATCCTGTAACTTGCATAACTATTTCTAAAAGAACAATATGTAATGTATCAACTAGTGATTTCTTACTGTTTATCTTCTTTTCTTGAAATTCTGTAATATTTCTACCTTTTTCCTGTTTTTTTTTTTCTCCTTAAATAAAAAAACAAAAACCTGTGCAGGAGTTTTTTTGGTTCCATGTCTCAATAGGAAAGAGCTGAGCAATTATAAATGATACACATAAACTCCTGCCTGGTGTGTACATTAGAGGGCATACATGGAAATGAAAATTACAAAGCATGAAACAAAAATAAAGTATAAATTGAAGTCTTCATGCTTTCTTCTGGCTTTTTGCACATCCCTATGGAATGCATGTGCTCCCTTTGAAAGTCAGAGTACAGCAACAATCTTGCAGTGACTAGTTCAAACCATTCCTCTGTCTTCAACACGTGTATGTCAGGAGCTTTGGTGATACTGACTCAGTTCTCATTCAAAACCATCATAGTTATTCAAAACCATTATCAGTCATCAAGGGAGTGAAGCATGGTGGATCCTCCTATGGTGAGGAAACTTAGGTTCGCTTTCATGTCCAGAAGTTAGTTCTTCATCACATATAAGTAGCTTAAATTCTGGCTCATGCATAAAGAAAAGAAATGGGGTGGGGGGAGAAATGGGAAACTTAGGGCAACACTTAACACACTAGAGAAAAATAGGGAGAGGAAGGTCGTTTATATTTCTGTCTTTCTCTTTGCATACTTCTTGAAAGGCACATTAATGACATTAATTATGTCTCTATTAAATGATTTATATGGTCCTCTATAATTAAACTGTGATAATTTAGACAGATATAAGAAAGCTGCTTTTCTACCTGTAATTATTTTAAAAATGACTATGTTTAAAATGTCTAGTTTTGGATTCTTCTATTAAATGAAAACATTCACTTTTTTTAGACTATCTTGAATCATTATGAATTCATCCTCAGCTTTTTCTGAAGAAACATGTGTCAACTTTACTAGTGCATCTCAATCTGCTGTCTCTCAGAGTAGTAGTGAAATTTTAGAGAGGTGAAATTACTACATATTAAACTCATTTATATTTTTCTTTGGACACAATGTTCATGGTGGCATAAGTCTATTTAATTCATTGTTATAATCTTAAGTAACACACAGAATTGTTTCTAGAATGAAGGAGGCACTTAGTGTTTGTGAAATTAATAAATAACTTGTAGAAAACAGAAAGCCAAAATATTACCACTGATACACAGACTATAAATTTGTCCAGGGGACAAAGGGCATTTTGGGGAAATATATAATTTATACAATACTTATACAATATTTTAAAAGTGAAACTAAAGTAAATATTATCAGGAAGTAAGTTTTTAAAAATTTTCTTACAAATTGTGCCCAAAGAAAGTTTAAGTGTTGCTCAATGTTAAAAATATACTTTAGGATAAGTAATGCATTTTTATACTGTGATAAATTTTTTAAATTGTTAAAATGATGTATTAGTAAGTTTTTCTGTCTCTGTGACACAATACCCATTATGGCTCATGGTTTCAGAGTTTCTTAGTCTAGGGCTAACTGGCTCAAGTGACTTGATGGAAAGGCATGAGAGAGCAAGAATGCTTAGTACACAGATGCTT
Source organism: Hydrochoerus hydrochaeris (assembly GCA_004027455.1). Classification (NCBI taxonomy): domain Eukaryota; kingdom Metazoa; phylum Chordata; class Mammalia; order Rodentia; family Hydrochaeridae; genus Hydrochoerus; species Hydrochoerus hydrochaeris. The sequence goes on from PVLA01000065.1 coordinate 751,694, forward strand.
GGAAGTACAATAGAGGGACAACAGAGAGGAAGGGGAGGACCAGATGTAATATCCAAGGTAACTCCTCCTTGACACATCCCAAAGTGTGTTCCATCAATCCTCTGGGTATTTCCTAAGCCAATCAAGTTAACACAATCAGGTTTAACCTTAACATCCTACTGCTTGTCAACTTGACACCCAAACAAATCCTTAAACTGTACTTAATTCCCAAATAAACAGAAGATCATAATTTTTCCTTACACAATACAAGTATCAATCCCTTCCCCCTAGTCTCAATTCCAGTATTTTTTTTCAAAATCCCAAATCTCCTCTAAGATTCAAGGCAAACTCTTAGGTGTGAAACTCTGTAAATATCAAAATCAAGTTACATAAGCCCAAGGTAAAATGACATAGGGTAAAGAGAAGGTAAGAGGATAGAAAAGAATCTGACTGAAGCCCAAAACCCAGTAGGGCAAACACTAAGTCCTGTGGTTCCATATCTGGCATCTTGGGCACATGTGAGTTCCAAAGGGCTTAAGAAACTCCACTCCTATACTCTTGCCAGTTGCAGCCCAGATGACTTATCTCTTGGGCTATTTCTGCTGAAGGTCTGAAATTTTTCTTGGTAGACATTCTTTGTTCCAAGAATCTCAAACCTCCTGGGGTGTCCACAGAAAATTAGCTTCATTTCCACAGCTGTGGGCACTTCACTCTTAAGGGCTTCTTGCCTGGTCTCTCAGACTTTTTCTTGACATATGGATGGAAGCCTCCTTGACAGCTCTTGCATTCTTCATGCTTGTAAAATTGGCATCACATGAACAATGCCAAGGTCTTCTCTCACTGGGAGCAGTATCCAGGCTCTGTTGGACCATGGTTGCGCTGGCCTTTGAGTGCCTGGATGTCTGAACACAGTGAAATGAGTCCTGGAGAACCAATTCCTGTAAGTCTCAAGGAATCTCTTCTCAATTGAAAGATTTACACTTTTGCATCTTTGAGCCCACAGAATATGGGAGCTTGCTGATTCTTAAGATGCCATCCAGGTATCTTTCTTTTTGTACCTGTACAAAGTACTTGACTTCTTTTTTAATGGAGCTAATTTCATCAGCAACCACATCACCTTTTATGTGAACTTTACACACAGTTCCTTAAGGGCCAAAATTTAAGGTTTTCAAATTTTTCTGCTGTGTGTTTTGCCTTCCAGTCTTACTACAAATCTGGCTAGCTACTCAGGTCACAGAATGAACATTGGCCTGCTGTGAAATTGCCTCAGTCACATCAATTAGTCTATCGTCCTTAATCTCTGTCTCTTGCAAAGTCTCAGGACCTGGAAAAGATATAAAGAAATGTTTTACTCAAATTTAACATGCATGTTTTCTAGTTCAAATTACAAAACACTCTTCACTCCTAGTTGAAATGACACAAGCCTGAACTTTATTGCTTGCATTCTTATCACCATTTTGCTCTTCTGAGCTCTGACTAAGATGGCCCATCAAGATCTGCTTATTGAATTCCAGGACTTTTTAAAGCCCACATGACAAAATCTTTCTTTTTATTTTATTTTATTTTAAAGCAAATCAGAACAAAACAATGCAAGCAACACAGCACTTTATGACAAGACAACCAGATATCAACAGTACCTACTGTAATGTTTCTTTTCCTTGAAATAGCTGAGCATACCTTCACACACAATAGTATCAAACATAACAAAATAGTATAAAACCATTTAAGAGAATAAAAGTATTACAGGGCATTCAAAACCAAATAACTGATAATGAACAATGGCTACTATAACATCTCATTTTCCTTAAAAAATTTGTTTATACTATCACACATATTAAAATTCAATAAGACACAACATGATAGAACCAATGGAAATAGAAGAACAAAAGCATGGTAGGACTTCAAAGCAAGATGATAATAAATCAGCAATGGCTGCCATAATGTCTTGTTTTCTTCAAAGTAGCTGTTCATACCATCACACATAATAAAATCAAACAAAGCAGAATAAAACATTCCAACAAATGAATAAAAATATTATAAGACTTCAAAGCAATATAATGGGGAACCATGATTACCATAAAATCTTATGTACTCTTACCATTTCTTTACACTAGGAAGACTATATGGTATATATAAATGTGATTTTGATTTATTTCACTTATGAGTATGGTCTCAGGTTGCATCCATTTATTTATAAACAACTCAATGTGATCATTCTTTATAGCTGAGTAGTACTCCATTGCATAAAAATACCACAAATTTTTTTATCCATTCCTCAGTTGATGGGCATTTAGGTTGTTTCCAAGATCTGGCTATTACAAACTGTGCTGCTATAAACATGGGTGTACATGTATCACTGTGGTATGTTTTCAGTTCTTCTGGGAATATGCCCAGAAGTGAAATAGCTGGGTAAAATGGGACTTCCAATCCCAGCTTTTTGAGGAATCTCCAGACTGACTTCCACAGTAGTTCCATCAGTCTACGCTCCCACCAACAGTGCAGAAGAGTTCCCTTTTCCCCCTGCAGCCTTTCCAGCATTTGTTGTTGGTAGTTTTCTTTATCTTGGCCATTCTTTCTGGAGTGAGATGAAATCTCAGTGTGGTTTTAATTTGTATTTCTCTAACGACTAATGATGATGAACATTTTTTCATGTATTTATTTGCTATTTGTATTTCTTCATCTGAGAACTGTGTGTTCATCTCGGATGCCCATTTTTGGAATGGGTCTTTGAATTTTGGGGGCCTGATTTTTAAAAAATTCTTTATATGTTCTAGATAAAAGTAATATGTCTGAGGGACAGTTCACTAAGATTTTTCCCCCAATTTTGAGGTTTTCTTTTCACTATGCTGGAGATTTCTTTCAACATGCAGAAACTCTTTAATAAGATGTGATCCCAGTTATTGATTCTGGGAAGTATTTTTTGTACAGTTTGGTTCTTGTTCATGAATTCTCTACCTACCCCTATGTCTTCAAGATTTTTACCTACTTTGTCTTCCAACAGATTTAGTGTTTCTGTTTTAATGTTTAGATCTTTGATCCATTTAGACTTTAGTACACAGTGATAGGTGCAGCTCTGGTTTTAGTTTTCAGCATGTGGAGAGACAATTTTTTCAGCACCCATTTATTAAAGAGACTATCTTTCTTCCAGTGGATGTGTTTGGCCCATTTATCAAAGATAAAGTGGCTGAGTGTGTTTTGAAGTTGTAGTTGTATCTTCTAATCAATTCCATTGATCTTCAGGTCTGTTTTTATTCCAGTGCCATGTTGATTTTATTATGGTAGCTTTGTAGTATAACTTCAAGTCAGGGATTGTGATGCATCCTGCCTTGCCTTTGTTCCTTAAAATTGCCTTTGCTATTCTAGGTCTCTTCTGGTATGAGATGAATTTTAGGAATGATTTCTCTTGATCTGTGAGGTATGCTAATGGTATTTTGATTGGAATTGCATTGAGTCTGTATAACAATTTTGGGAGTATGGCCATTTTCACAATATTTATTCTTCCTATCCATGAACAAGGGATGTCTTTCCATTTTCTGAGGTCCTCTTTCATTTCTTTTTTTTTTTTTGAGGATGACTTTTTTTTACTTAAAGAAAAAAATTTGAAACAGAAAGAGGGTAGAAATAATACAAAATCTCAAAAACAAAACAGAAAAACAAAAGTAGTAACCAGTAAGAAATCACTAGTTGATAATTACATATTTTCCTCTTTGAAGTAGTTGTTCAAGTTACAAAAGTAAGCCTACAAAGTGGACATCCAAAGAGTGAGACTGCAATCAGTTTTGTTCATCCATCCAACTAAAACTTTAGCAACATGGTTATCAATCCCACACACTCAAATATATATGCAGTTATATCCTTTAGAATACTTTCTTTTCCTCTCTTTTTTTCTTTACAATAACTATAATCTATTCTCGTAAACTACTTAGAAGTTCTACACATGTATAAGTCTCTACACATATACCTAGCCTCTCTGTATTAGAGGGAGGAATAAATCAAAACAAGTCAACAATACAAATTCCTAGAGAAACACGAAATGGAAAGGACATATAAAACCACAATACTAGGTGATCTACGGTAGTTACTATGATATCTCTTGTTATTTTCAATAAAATTGTCTGTATCGTCAAACAGTACACTTAAACTTAGCATTGAGAAGAAGACATGATGGCTAATTGTTGAGCAACAAAATACAAAGCCTCCTGGGAGAAACAATTCATATGCCAGAATAAAACACCCTGGAGAGACCCAGACAGAGGGAGATGGATCATCTTGACACAGGAAGAAATTAAAACGTAAAATAGCTCATCAAATACTTTGGGACTACAACTGAAACAGCTAAAAGCTACGGGACACAGCATTTTCATGATGACCCACCAAGTTTACACCAGCTTGAATCTATGCTGGTAGGGAGAGCCGCTCAAACTCGTTCCCACCACCACTCACAGGAAGGACAGCAGTGCTGAAGTTGGGGGTTGGCGAGCCCAACAGAGAGCAGAGAGCCGAGCCAGTGAAGGGACCTTCATTAATCCACGGTCAGTGCTGGGAATGAGACCCCCCCCATGGGAAGGGCACGACCAAATGGGCAACATGTTGGAATCAGGTAGGAGGAGCCTGAATGAGAGTGACAGTGACTTCAGTTGGTTGCTCCCTCCCCAGAGCACATTCGTGCAATTTGCTTGGACTGGGCCGCGCTCCTAGCCGGGACCCAATGAGACATCCCAAATCGATTCCCTGTGCCTAGCATGCACTAACCGGGTGAAGGCACATGAAGTTTGGCTGGCCTGGTGAGGAGGGGCAGGCATACGCAGCTGCTGCTCACACCTCAGTGACAAGAGCAGGCAGGAGAGGGTAGAGTTCCCTTGCCAGTGCTTTGGAGGAAATGTGGCCAACAGGGAAGGGGGCTAGGACCTGCACTGTAACCTGTGTGGAGGAAGCCAGGGCCATGACAGGAGAGAGAGGCAGGAGGAGGCCTCCAGCCCAGAACCCTGAAAGCACTGATCCAGGAGAGGGAAAAACAAGGGAGAATGAAGGTGGCAAACACGCAGCATCAGATATGGCTTCAATGGACATTAAGAGATATATTCGGGACCTTGTAGACAAGCTCAAAACTGAAATATTAAATCAGGTAAAGCAAGATATGAGTAGAGTAATAAAAAAATGCTCTCAGGAAGCATCTCTCAGGATGATACAGATGGAAGAAGGGAGGAACACAAAAAAAGGAGAGAAACATTTGGAAAAGAACATAAAGAAAATCTAGAATACATGAAGAAGATTCAAACAGACTACCAAGAAATTAAAAACTCCATTGAAAGCTGGCAAAACTCCTTAAAAGAAACTAAGGATAGACTATCAAAACTTGAAGACAAGTTTGCAATGTGTGATCATGAAAGGAAAGATCTCTCAAAAGTAACAAGGAAACAGGCAGTAACAATACAAAGGCTAGAAGATGACAAGAGAATCTACAATTTAAGAATAAGAAATGTGAACGAAGAAGTAGGAATACATACAGGCAAATTACAAAGTCTATTCATGGAAATAATTAAGGAAAACTTCCCAAGCATGGGAAAAGAAAATGACATTCGGTTGTGTGAGGCATACTGATCTCCAGCCACCTAAAACCAAAACAGATCTACACCCAGATATATAATAATCAAGATACCAGAAATTCAATATAAAAACAGAATATTAAAAGCCATCAGAGAAAAGAAACAGATTACCTATAAAGGTAAGCCCATCAGAAACAGGGATGACTTCTCAACACAGACCATCAGATCAAGAAGAGCTTGGAGCAAAGTCTTCCAAGTCCTGAAAGAGAATAACCTCTAGCCCAGACTGATGTGCCCTGCAAAACTGTCACTAGAAATTAATGGAGAAACAAGATGCTTCCACGACAAAAAGGAACTGGGGGAGTTTGTGACCACCAAGCCAACCCTACAGAGAATACTGAAGGACATTCTAGAAAGAGAGAAAAAAAAAATACCAGGATTTTAGGAACAATGGCATAAAGGCCTCAATGAGTGGGGCAGGCAGTAGAATGAAGGAGAAAACTAAACAAAGGCAAAAAAATAGCATAGCAGAAATGAGGTAGAGAAGGATAACTGGAAACTCTAACATAGATGGCCTTGGTATGCTATATTGTTAATAGTGCACCAGGATTTAAAAACCCACATTACTCACACTACTCTGCTTAGATGTATTATATTCTGTTCTAATCATTCTACCTGTACTAGATTTGAGGGCACAGACAGTAATCCTGAAAATAACAGGATATAGTATGGTAATCATCCTTAGTTTCCTATTAACTTAATCTAAAGCTCTGTAAAACCTACACTGTTTTACCATGACTGATCGTAATCAAATCTGGTCTGTTGGATTGCTGTTTGGTATTGATAGATTTTATTCAAAGCCTTTATGATTGATAATATCAAGTCTAAGAGTATAGGCAACTGCACTTAAGATGACAAGATCCACTAGAATATCCAGTCTGGTTTGATTATTACCTGCCTTTGAAGTTTTATACTGTCTACAATGTTTTTTTTTTACTAATATTATTATTTACTGCTATACTTAATTATACTGTTATATTCAATTATGCCTGATGATATAGACATTCTATTGAAGATAGTAAGAAACAACACTGTAATCATTGTAGATCACCTTGTACTGTGGTTTTATACGACTTTTTGGTTTCATGTTTTCATAGGAATTTGTTTTGTTTTGTCTTGCTAAGTTTTGTTTTTCCCTCTAATACAGAAAAGATAGAAATACATGTAAAGATTCATGCATGCATAGCTGTTTACACTCTCACTGTTTGACTCTCTACTTTGTATGCTTTAATTTTGTAACTTGAACAACTATTTCTAAGAGGATAATATGTAATTTATTAACTAGTGATTTCTTACTGTTTATCTTTTTTTTGAATTCTGTATTATCTCTACCCTTTACATGCTTTTGTTTCTCTTTAAATAAAAAAAAACTTAGCATTGCATTACACTATTAATAAAATCTAAACATTGGAGACATTATAGGACTTCAAAGGCAGTTAACAATCAAACCACAATGCGTATCCTATCGAATGCTGTCATCTTCAGAGTAGTTGCCCCTGTTCTCAGACTTGACACTCTCAAGCATACGATTCAAATAAAATCAGTCAAGATAAAACAGCGATATAACTAATCTTGTCTGTCTTATCTCTGCTGTGCTATTTTTCTGTCATTGCTGTTTGTTTACTTTTCTCCTTCATTCACTGTCAGCCCTTTTCTTTGAGGCCTTTCTGCCATTATTCCTGGAACCCTGATGATTTTCTTTTCTCTCTCTAGAATGTCCTTCAGTATTTCTTGCAGGGTTGGATTGGTGGTCACAAACTCCCCCAGTTCCTCTTTGTCATGGAAATATCTTGTCTCTCCATTAATTTTGAGAGACAGTTTTGCAGGGTACATCATTCTGAGTTCGACGTTATTTTCTTTCGGGGCTTGGACTATTTCACTCCAAGCTCTTCTTGATTTGATGGTTTGCATTGAGAAGTCCACTGTGATTTTGATGTGTTTTCCTTTATAGTTAATCTGTTTCTTTTCTCTGACTGCTTTTAATATTCTGTTCTTGTGATGGATTTCTGGGATCCTGATTATTATATGACTGGGTGTAGATCTGTTTTGGTTGTAGCTGGCTGGAGTTCTATAGGCCTCATTTATCTGAACTTCACCTCTGTTCCTATGTTTGGGAAGTTTTCCTTAACTATTTCTGTGAATAGACTTTTTATTTCACTTGTATTTGTTGCTGCATCTTCATTTACATATTTTATTCTTAGGTTATAAATCCTCTTGTCATCTTCTAGCCTTTGTTTCATTACTTCCTGGTTCCTTGTTATTTTTAAGAGATCCTTCCTTTCATAATCATATGTTGCAAATCTATCTTCAAGTTTTTAAAGTTTGTCTTTAGTTTCTGTTAAAAGATTTTGCCAGATTTCAATGGAGTTTTTAATTTCCTGATATTCTCTTTGGATCTGTTTCATATATTCTAGGTTTTGTTTATATTCTTCATCAAAGGCTTCTCTCCTTTCTCTGGGTTCCTTTATTCTTTCATTTGTGTCTACTTGAGGATTACCCAGGACTTCTTTTATTAATCTTCTTATATCTTCCTTCACCTGAGTTAGAATTTCAGATTTAAATTCATCAATGAGGTCATGGAGGCATTTCTTTATTTCCTTTGAGGCTGTCTCTGACATTACAGGTTTGCTGTTCTCAACTTCCTCTGCATTTACCTCTGCTGGACTCACTTTCCCTGGTTCCACAGTTAGAGACCTTTTGCTGTTTCCGGCCCCCTTCAGAGGGGTGGGTGGTGGAGGTCTCTGAGCCTTTCTGTTGCTTACAGTTTTTTCTGCAGCACGTTGGCTAGGGAAGTGCCACCCCCTAGTCTGATATGGATCTGTGAGGTGCATGCTGAGATCCAGTCCTTCCCCCTATGTCAATCAACCAGTTTATGCTTCAGCAAGTTCTCTGGGGATGCCACTGGCTCACAGCAGCCTTGTCCTTGGCTACTGGGTTTCAAGCAGGGGGCTGGCCCAGCCCAAGCAGATCCCACCAATCTGCTTTGGACTAGGAGTCGTTGATGGATGCTGCCTCAGGTTTTGATTCAAGCTGGCCCAGCCCAACTCTAATATGTCGCCTCACTGGTCCTCCCAATCTGGGGAATCCAGTTCCCGTCACTCACCAAAGTTCATGCAGCTCGATTGGCTGTTTCCACTCCCTGTTACAGCACCTCGCCAGCCAAGGGTCTAGAGCTCACCAACCAACGCTCTCAGCAGGTTGTGATCTAAGCTCAATCATGAGTCAACTCTAAGACATGCCAGTACAGGGACCAGGGCTTGTCCAGCTCCAGCCCTCCATCCACGCTTCTTCTTCTTCTTTTTTTTTTGTTTCCTTTTTCTTTTTCCTCAGTTTCTTCCTGGGTCGTGAGAATTCCTCACCTTTTGTCTGGCTTTCTCCATGTTGTCAGATTCCAGCATCTGAGTTTTTTTTTTTCAAAGAGGCTCTCTTGTCGTGCCACCACTCAGTTGGCCATCTTGCAATCCTCGATTTCTTTTTTCAGGGTATTATAATTTTCACTGAATAGTTCTTTTACTTCTTTTATTAGAGTGATTCCTAAGTATTTCATTTTTTTGGATACTATTGTGAAGGGTGTGGCTTTTCTTATTTCTCTCTCAGTGATTTTATTGTTAGTATATAGGAATGCTATTGATTTTTGAGTGTTGACTTCATATCCAGCTACATTGCTGAATTTATTTATTATATCTAGAAGTCTTTCAATGGAGTTTTGGGGGTCTTCTATGTAGAGTATCATGTCATCTGCAAATGATGATAATTTAACTTCTTTTCCTATCCTTACTCCTTTTATTTATCTCTCTTGCCTAATTGCTCTGGCCAGTACTTCCAGCACTATGTTGAATAGGAGTGGTGATAATGGACATTTTTGTCTTGTGCCTGATTTTAGGGTAAAGGCGTTCAGTTTTGGGCCATTTAATATGATGCTGGCTGTTGGTTTGTCATAGATGGCCTTTGTCATATTGAGGTAAAGCCCATCTATTCCAATTTTCTGTAAGGTTATTATCATGAATAAGTGTTGGACTTTATCAAAAGGTTTTTCTGCATCTATAGAAATGATCATGTGATTCTTATTTTTTGTTCTATTGATATGGTGGATTACATTTATTGATTTACATATGTTGAACCATCCCTGCATGCCTGGGATGAATCCCTCTTGGTCATGCTATATAATCTTCTTGATGATTTCTGCATTCCATTTGCCAATATTTTATTGAAAATTTTTGTATATATGTTCATTAGGGAGATTGGCCTGTAGTTCTCTTTTTTAGTTGGGTTTTTGTCAGGTTTTGGTACTAGAGTAAAATTTGCTTTCATGAATAACTTAGGAAGAATTGCTTCCCTTTCAATTTCATTGAAGAGTTTGAGGAGTGTCAGCATTAAGTCTTTGAATTTCTTGTAGAATTCCCCAGTAAATCCATCTGGTCCTGGGTTCTTCTTTGTTTGTAAGGATTTAATTACATTTTCAATTTCATTAATAGAAATTGGGTTACTCAGCAGTTTTACATCTTCTTGATCCAGTTTTGGTGGTTAACATGTTTCTAGGAATCTGTGTTATGGAACCTATGAGAGTAGAGGTTTTCAAAATAGGTGTTGATGATCTTCCATATTTCCACAGAGTCAGTAGTGATTTCACCTTTTTCATTCTGTATTGCATGAATTTGAGTCTTTTCTTTCCTTTTTAAAATTAGGTTGCCTAAGGGCTTATCAATTTTATTTATTCTTTCAAAGAACCAACTCTTTGATTCATTGATTCTTTGTATTGTTTTCCTAGTCTCTATTGCATTAATTTCTACTCTGATCCTTATAATTTCCTCCCTTCTTTTGACTTTGGGCTTGACATACTCTTCTTTTTCTAAATGTTTGAGATGTAACATCAGGTTGTGTATTTGTCCTCGTTCTGTTTTCCTGATGTGGGAATTCACCGCAATAAATTTCCCTCTGAGGACTGCTTTCATTGCATCCCACAGGTTCCAGTAATTTGTATTTGCATTTCCATTCAGTTGTAGATATTGTTTAATTTCCTCTGTGACCCATTGATTGCTCAAGAGTTTATTATTCAATTTCCATGTGTTTGTTTTTGCAGTTTCTTTTATCGTTAATTTTTAGTTTCATGATGCTATGATCCAATAACATGCATGGGATAATTTCAATTCTTTTGCATTTACTTAAATATGTTCTGTGGGCTAGTATATGGTCTATTTTAGAGAATGTCCCATGTACTGCTGAGAAGAATGTATATTCTGATGTTGTTGGATGGAACACTCTGTATACATCTATCAAGTCCATTTGTTCACAGGTATGATTCAGTTCTGTTACTTCTTTGCTGATTTTCTGTCTAGTTGATCTGTACCTTTGTGTCAATGGTGTGTTAAGGTCTCCTGTTATAATTGTGTTATTGCTTATTTGATTTTTCATTTCTGTTAATACTTGCTTTGTACAGTTGGGTGCTCTGGAATTTGGTGCATATATATTTAAAATTGTTATCTCTTCATCTTGAAGTTTTCCCCTAACTTGTATGCAATGACCTTCTTTATCTCTTTGGATCATTCTTGGTTTGAAGTTCACATTGTCTGCAAACAGAATAGCTACTCCTGCTTTTGGGGGGGCTCCTTTTGCACAAAGTATTGTTTTGCATCCTTTGACTTTTAGTATATGAGTTTCCTTTTGGGTTAGAGGGTTTCTTGATCCATTCTGCCAGTCTATTTCTTTTAATTGGTGAATTGAGGCCATTTACATTAGTGGTTATAACTGATATATATTGGTTTATGTTTGACATGTTATCTTTCTTCTGTTGTTTCTTTATCTTTCCACTTGTTTAATTGTCTGCCTTGCTTAGTGGTTTTTTCCTATGTCTATCTAGAATGTCAGTATTCAATATTCTTTGCAAGGTTGGTTTGGTGGTCATGAAGTTCTTCAACTATTCTTTGTCATGGAATTATCTTATTTCTCCATCCATTTTGAAGGACAGTTTTGCAGAGTACATCAGTCTGGGTTGGAAATTGTTTTCCTTTAGGATCTGAAATACTTCACTCCATGCTCTTCTTGACTTCATTGTTTGTGTTGAGAAGTCTGCTGTGATTCTGATAGGTTTTCCTTTATAGGTGATCTGTCTCTTCTCTCTAACAGCTTTTAATATTCTGTTCTTATGTTGGATTGCTGGGATGTTGATTATTATATGTATGGGTGTAGCTTTATTTTGGTTATGGCTATTTGGAGTTCTATATGCTTCACTGATCCATATGTCAGTTTCCATTCTCATATTTGGGAAATTTTCAGCTATTACCTCTGTAAATAGCCTTTTGATATCATTCATCGCCTTTTTCATTTATCCCTATCAATCTTATGTTGCTTTTCTTAGCATCATCTTGCAACTGTTGAATTGTTATTTCCTGATTCCTTGTTATTTTTAAAACATCTTTCCTTTCCTGTTCACTAGCTGCAATCTTGTCTTTGAGGTCTGAAATTCTATCTTTGCCTTCAGTGAGGCAGTTTTGCCAACTTTCAACAGGATTTTTGATTTCCTTTATATCTCTTTGAACCTGCTTCATTCATTCTGTTTGTTTCTTATATTGTTCAGTGTTTCCATCTTTTTGCATTATTCCTCTAATTTTTTAAACTGTGTCTTCTTTAGATGGGTTTAGCATTTCTTTCATTACATTTATCATTTCTTATTTTACCTGAGAGATTATTTCTGATTTGAGTTCTTTTATAGCTTCCTGGAGTTGTTTCTTTATTTCAGTTGATATCATTTCAGGCATTTCAGGTGTATGACTTATATTTTCTTCTATGTACATGGCTCCTAGGCTTGTTTGGGATGGGTTGGAGGGTTGAGATTGCATTTTGGTCTTTCATTTTGTCATTTTCCTATATTTCTGGGTTTCAAGCGATGTTCCATTGCTTCCCATGGGGGTGCTAGGAATGACCTCGTGCACCCACAGCTCCCCAGGACTGATTGGAGGTTGCTGGGTGTGGCCCATTCAGGCCCGCAGAGACCTCCCATGCATCCTCAAGTGGTCTAGGACCTGGACAGAGTCTTAACTGCTGGGAGCAATGGCCCAAAGCTCTCCTCAAGTGCAAGCATGCTGGAACTCACCTCACAAACCCTCAGCTCCTGGGGCTCAATGGAGGTGGTTAGGCATGGCCCATTCTGGCCTGTGGGACCTCCTGTGCCTCCAATGATGTTTCAGGAGGCTGGGTGGGGTCCTAACCACTGGGGTGATGGTCCAGAGTTCTCCCTGAGTGAGCACCAGCACGCTGGAAATCACCTCACGCTCCCTCAGCTCCAGGGGCTCCGACCAAATCTTTCTAAACTTCTTTCACAAGTCCCTTCCAGAAGCTTCTAAATCATGTGATCAGATAGTCATAGTAACAAGTCCAATCCTGGTGCCAGTTTTCTGCATTAGTCAGCTTTTCTGTTGATGAAACACAATACTCAACATTCACAATTTAAAGAAGGAAAGGTTCAATTTGGCTCTTGGTTTCAGAGGTTTTTTAGTCAGCATCGGTTGGTTTCAAGATATGATTCTCATGGTAGAAGGACATATCAGAGCAAAGATGTTTGGTTCATGGCATCAGAGAAACAGAGTAGAGGAACAATACCAGTGGAGAGGCAAGGGACTAGATATAGTACCCAGGGTCATGCCTCCACAACCCACCTAGACTCACCCAGACTGTTCACCACCCAGAAGTGTCCTCCACCAATCACTTGGGTGGTTCCTAAGCCACTCAGATTAAAACAAGCAAGATTAACCAACACAAATGGCATTCAAACCAATATTATACAGGAAGTTATGGCCATAGGAAACAATTGTTTCCTTGGAAACAATTCCATCAGAGCAGACTGTGCTTTGCCTCCAAGAGCTATGGAGTACAAAAGAAAACTAGACAATGATCACATGCCACCTCAATTTATCTGCTTGTTTAATATTTTCTCATGGAGTACTGCCCTGGGCACTTAGGATGTGGAGAAGCAAGTGAATTTTTACACAACCTGAAAACTTCATAATTAAACAAAGAAGGAAATGTTTAAATAAATTTCTGGCCTAAAACTTCACTGAAAATGTGGCCTGAGGGTAATTCCAGCACACAGAAAAGCTGCCTGGGTAGGTCTTTGTGAAGGAGGGACACACACACACACACACACAGGTGTGTGTGTGTATGCCAATCTGCCAGAGAAATGGAAATGGTTTTCAAGAACAACTAGTGCACAGGCCATTGACACAGAGGATCAACATGAGAAGGACCCCATATTGATTTACTTCCAAAACAAAATGACACAGATTTAAACAACAGTACTGGTGGCTGGACACCCAAGGTCAAGGCATCCAAAGCAAAGGCAGGTTTCCTTTCTCCAAGTAGCTGCAGTCTTGCTGCCTCTTTATGAGGTCCTCCATCTGAGTACTTCTGCCCCTGGTTCCTGGTATTATAAAATCCTCTTTCTTAAAAGACACAACCCAGATTGAGTTAGGACCCATTGTAAGGACCTCATTTTAAGTTAATTACGTCTTGGAGACTCTACCTCTAAACACTGTCACATTCAGAGATAAACATTTTTAAAATGAAATTGGTGAGGATATTAAAGAATATGGTTTTTGATACTGTGTAATGAAATCAGTCAATATTTAGATCTCCACAAAGTAGTGAACCATTACTGACCAAACAGTCAATGTGTGATGTTATAAAATACATTCAAATTGTAAGATGGGCCCATTGATTAATATCAGTGATTGAGGGAAATTTATACACAGATTTCACATTGCAATTAAACCTAAGAAATTATGATTTGTCTACTTTTCAAAGAATATCTACAATTAGCCACATAGGTAGCTCATGCCTGTAATTCCTGCATTTGCAGAGTCTAAAGTAGGAGCATCACTAGTTCAAAGTAAGCCTGGAAATTAGTAAATTTGTGAGACCATCTCAAAATATAAAATTTATAAAAGGGCTGGGAATAACTCAGTGTGAACACTCTGGATTCATTCTCAGTTGCAAAACACACAGACAGAATATTTGCAATTATATGAAAAGGATCTTGCTTCTAAGCCTATATCTGCATGAGGTCAGACTTTTTTCTATGTACTTAAATTAAAATAACATATTACAACAGACTAACTATAAGAATCCTGCTGTCAAACAGCCATTCAGCACAAAGTTGAAGAGATCTGCAAAAATGTAAAAAAAAAAAAAAAAGAAAGAAAGAAAAAAGTCAATTTTCTCAGAAAATACTTTTTGTTTTGGAAAATATAGCTGTTTTGATAAAAATATGTCATTGATGTTAGCATATACTTTAAGTAATCTAACACATATTTTAAAAAGTATAATAGAATAAATAAATACAGAACTATAGAGGTATCACTTATAGAAACCAAAAATATTTATGAGTATAAAGAGGTCCTGAAGCTAAAATATTTGAGAATTACTACTGCAAAGATAGAACTTGACCAATAAGTCACACTGTAAAACATGGGGTGGGGGAGTAGCAGGAAATTAACTGAGACCATGAGAAATTTTAACTGAGCAGAGCCATCAAGCAGGCTGTTAGCAGCACACAGTTACCCACAGTTACAGCCCCTGCTATTGTGTACCTTAGTGCATGGGCCTGTTTAGGCAGATTTTTAGGGTTAAAGCAATGGCAGTGCCATATATAATCTCTATATAATGTGTCATACACTCAGGAAACACTATACAGTTGTCACTTGATAGTCATAGAGGATTGGTTCCAAAAATCTGTGCATGCTCATGTCTCATAAAAAATAGTGTCGCATTTGCATGATAATATACACCCCCCCACATACTGTAAGTCATCTCTAGATTACTTAAAACATCTATGACAATATAAACATCATGTCAGTCATTGTTATACTGTACTGTTTAGGAAATAATGACAAGGAAAAACTGTACATGTTCAGTACAGTGGAATTATTTCTGAATATTATCAGTCCTTGGATATGGCACCCATGAACATGAAGAAGCAACTATGTATTATTGGAATCAAAAGGACAGAAGTACCTTGAACATGGGGTCCAGGAGGACTAGAGACCAGCTGTGTCCTGTTCACTGGTGTCCCCTCATACCTAAGGCAAGATCTGGCTCATAATTGGCTCTTAAAAGACATTTACCACAATGACAAATGAGTGAATGGCATGCTGACTTTTATGTACTGTGATTAACAATCAGACATCAAGTGTTTACTGTGTAACTTTTAGTGATCAAAACTGGCCTAGAAACTATAAAATATGTTCACATCATAAAATATTATGTCCTATTACCAAGTTGTTTATGTGCAGAGAACCTCTAGGTCTTAGGAAAGCTTATACCAGCATGTGCTGGAGGGTTCAAAAAGCTGAGCTTTGAGCTATGATGAAAAAAAAAAATAAGCAAGGGAAGATCCTGGAAGATCCAGCAGGAAATACTTTTGATAAGAGGTAGTAGGATGAAATTATGGAAGACTTAAAAATCAGGTTATTGCAACAAAAATTTGAGCTGGAGGAAAACTTAAAACATAATCAAGTTCAATCTCATAATTTTAGAGATGAGGAAACTCAAGCCTATGGACCAGGTGATTTGCCTGAGAATACATGTTAACTTGTGATTCATTCCTACATGACAGTACTAAGATCAGACTGGGACCGGTTGCAGTAATCAGCCAAATACATGATAGTTCCTTGGTCAAAAGAATGACATTCACTCCCCATCTATTTGTTATTAGATGGATGTGTACAGCATTGTTCAGGAACATTCATGTGCAGTAGGAATACAAGAAAGATGTTTGAGTTAGGGAACACAAATGAAAAGGAAATCTATTCTGCTGGTAACAATGAAATTGAAGAGGAATAATTAAATCTAAATGCAGGAACTAACAATGGTTTGGAGACTGAAATGAAAGATCTAAAATGCACAAAGACAGCCTCCAAGCTGGATGTGGAGGTATGTACACTACTTGTAATCCTAGCACTCTGGGGGCCTGTGGCAGGAGGAATGAAAGTTCCAGACCAGGCCAGGTAATTTAGAGAAACCCTGTCTCTAAATAAAAAATATAGTAAGAACTGGGAGATTATCTCTTATTAAGGCCCTGGATTCAATCTCCAGTGCCATAAAAACCAAACCAAACCAAACAAAAGCCGAAACTTACTAATTCCCAGAAGGGAGATCTGACATGTTTGAAGATAATGATAGGAAAAAAACAAAAGCTCTTTCCAATAAACTTAAAAATAAATTTTTTTGTTTTACTGCACAAAATACGTCAACAGTTTTAAAACTTTTATTAGTACAAGTTTGCAGTACATAATAATTACATTCACTGTAGGGAATTGGTATGCTCATTTTTTTACTTTATTGATAAAAGGTAAAACAGAATTTCATAACAAAATAATAGGACAAAGCAATAATTAATATGTTACATGTTGTTATCTTCAAAGCAGTTACTCAAAGTACTAGATATGGGCCTAAAAATTCTCCAATCAGTATTAGCACAAACCTTTCTCTTCAATGAACAAAGAGACACTAATAGTAGAGCTACCTTGAATTTTTCTCCCTTTTCACTTTGTTCTCCTTTTCCCCCTTCCTAGTTCCTTTTTCCTTTTAAGCAATTGCTACCTATTTCCCAATATCTATTGTACATCCTAGATCTTACTTACTCCTTCAATTTCTCACTCCAGGAAGACAACCCAAAGTTTATATATGTGGATCTGATTTATTTCACTTATGAGTATGGTCTCAAGTTACATCTATTTACCTATAAAACTATCAAATTTATCTTTCTTTATGGCTGAGTAGTGTTCTGTTGTATAAAAACGCCACATCATTTTTATCCATTCCTCGGTTAATAGGCATTTGAGTTATTTCCAAGATTTAGCTGTGGAAATCAGTATGGAGATTCCCCAAAAAGCTAGGATTAGAATCCTCCTTTCCCCACTTTCTTCCTTTTGGGTATCTTCCCAGAAGAATTAAACATGTATAACAGTGATATATGTGCACCCATTTTTATAGTAGCACAATTTATAATAGTTAAATCTTGGAATATTCTTTTTGATTCACAGTATTCTACCATTTTTCCTTTTCTCCTAAATTGCTGTCTGTTCTTTTACTTGCCCTGACTCCTGAATCACCAAGAAGAACAGGGGTTTTCACAGATTTTGGCATTTTTAGAGGTACTGCAAATTGAACATTCACAAATTCTGGTATCCTTGGTAACCAATCCCCTGTGGGTTCCAGGAGACAACTGCATTGTGTCCCCAGGCCATGCAACACCTTCTAGAGTCTGTGCATGGTACTGCTATGTTAAAACTGGAAATACTCAGTTACACATCAGTAAGATGAAAAATTAAGAAAAATAATCAGTTAACTTCAAGAAATCTGGCAGGGAGGAAAAAGGATTTTGGAGAAGGCAGTGGGGTAGCTTTGCTGATGAGCTGCTTCTTCTGCATTCACTCAAGCTGCAATTCCTCAAGCTGCTGATATCTCTGAAGATAGTATCAAAAGGATGTCTTAGCACCACAAACAAAAGCCTTGATTTTTAACCAACACTGCTCAAACAGGTTTATATAGGTGACTAATAAAAAGGGCACTCTTAGTAATAATCCATTTCATGCAAATTGTACTTTTTATTCTAGTGCTGATAGCATGTACTGCACAGATACTTGATCTGGACTTTGTAAGTTTTATTAAAAACATATTTTAGATACAACTAAGTCTGTAGACTGTCCACATTGTAGCAGGGCTTTTGGACACTACTAAAACTGTGTGGTAAAAAAAATTTTAAATCTATGAAAATTACTGTGCTGTGAGACATTCTGAAGTATATATTTCTTGGCTTTATTTCCATATCCTCTCATTATAAAATTTAATCTCTATCATAGTAATGGTTTCATAGTTACCTACAATATTAGTAAACATTAAGTATTTACCTTGCCACACTCAACTGAAGTTTGATCTAAAACTTCACTGTCCAATGTAGTACTCTCCAGCCATATGTGGCTATTCAATTTTAATTGTTAATTAAATAAAATTAAATACATTTTAAAATTCAACTCTTCATTCTCACCAGCTGCAGTTTAAGTGCTCAATAGATACTAACTCCATGTAGCAGCACCTACTTTCTTGGATAGTGCAAATAAAGAATTGCTGCACAAATTCTATTAAAGAGTGGTTATCTAGAACCACTCATTTTAAAATATATGGTTGTATGAAGGTTTTGCCTGGTTTTTTTAAAGTTGTTAATAATTTGAAAATAAATTACATAGAAAGATGAGGTAAGTGTTTTGTTTTGTTTTGTTTTGGGATTCTAGGAGTTGAACTCGGGTCCTCATACATGCTGGGTAAACACGACCACTGAGTTTTATTCACAACACTTTTCATTTTATTTTGAGACAAGATCTTGCTAAGTTGCCTAAACTGGCCTCTGATTTGTGATTCTCCTGTCCTGGCCTCCCACATGGCTGGCATTACAGGTGTGTGCCACCATGGTGGCTGAAAAAAAATGTTGGCTTTAGAATCAGTTTACAAATTTGTGTTTTTAACATAATTAACATAACTATAACAAAAGCATTTATTTGCATAGCACCTTTCTTCCAAGTTGCTTGTTTTGCTCTAGTTGTTTCACTTACCCATTGAAAAACATAAATTGATTGCCTGCTGTGCGCCAGGCAGTATTCTGGGCTCTAAAAAAAAAAACTAATAAAAATCTCTGGACTCATAGAACTTACAGTGTAGCCAGTAGGGTGAAAGGAAAATATTATTTCTTTTCAGAGCCATATAAAAAGCTATTATGTGCTAAAGCAGAGAACAGAATGAGAATATGCCAATCCTTAGGTTATTGCGCATTAAGAGGTGATAAACAGAGGTAAATGTTAAGAATATAATGTTTGATTTTAAAAGTCACTCTTATTATCAACTACAAAACAACCTTGCAAAGAATTTTAAAGCATTATTTCTGAATAACTAAAATACTATTGTGAATCCGTAGATGCCTAACGACATATGCCGGTGTGTTAGGTGTAGTTCGTGGTATCATTATCTCCCCTCACAGAACCTACAGTTAGAAATGGCTCTTTCTCTCCTATCCCTGCTGCCTTCCGTGATGTTCAGCCAAGTAACTTGCTTCCTGCTAAGCACTTTAAATGATCCAAAGGACACATTTTCATCAGTCCTAAATTTTATTATTATTATTTTACAAGATCACAGTTGACAATTAAGACATAGTAGATAGAAAGTAGAAATCTGAAGGTATTTGTACTCTCATCAGTAGCATTGTGGTATGTGTATCCTTCAATAATCTCTCTCAGAGACTGTGATATACACACAACCAACATGGTGCCATTTTTTTTTTCTGCTTCATCTACAGTACAAATATATTTCCACTCAATTAAGTATAGCTCTAAATCATCGTTTCACTAGCTGTTTAATATTCTTCTTGATAAATATATCATGATTTACTGAATCTCTGTTATGGTTTAGATCTAGAATGTCTTCTAAAATCCTCATGGGCTCAGAGGTGGTACTTTTAGAAGATGGTTGGATCTATAGGGTGCTATACACGTTAGTGGATTAATCCTCGATCTCTTCTGTTTTTGAGCCTGCCAACTATGGGGTGAAAGTTTTGAAATTGTGAGCTAAAATGAACCTCTCCTCCTTTAAATTGTAGGTGTTTTGTCCCAGCAATGGGAAAGTGACTAAGAAAAACTCTATTATCAAAAGCTCATGTTCTTCTGAACATTTTACCATTATAACCAACACTGTGTGAACACCTTTATACATACACTTTTGTGAATTTAAATGTCTGTAACCCAAATCTAGAGGCCAAATTCCTGGGTCAAAAATTCCGCACATTTTAAAGTTTTTAATATATGTTGACAAATTCTGTTCTAGAAAACTTGTACATTTACCCTTATTTCAGCAATAAGCTGGCCCTCCTCCCCACTCCTCACCTGTGATACTGTTCTTTAGAGTTTATCTTTTTTTGATTTTTCACTCATTGGTTCTTAGCTTGCCCTTGGAATGAGCTTTCTAGTGTTTAAAAAGCTGCCGAATTCCTTCTTTTTTAGGATTATTCTTCCAATATGGATTAATAAATTTTTGTCAGCCTGGCACCTGGAAGATCAATAGTTCCGTCCTTGATCTTTTATTGTTCAACATACTAATAGGTGATATGGAAAAAGCTATAAAAAGCAGGCTTGCAAATTCTGCTCAACATTTGTCCTGTGCCTACCAGATGCAAGGTCTGATGGTTTGTTTTAAAGATATTCTATGAATATAAATGAGTCTCTTTCCTGCCCTGGAGGAGTTCAACGCATGATCAGAGTGAGGACTACAGGTGGGGCTGGCTGCAGTGATTTCCAATATGGCATGCGTAGCAAATAATATTTGTAAAAGAAGCCTGCAACCTGCCAGAGAACACCAACTACCACTACCTTTTGCAAAGCTGAGGCTTACCAGTTGGGAGGTTGCTCTACTTACCCAATATGTATCGATCTCCTGCTCGGTGTCAGGCCCTATCCTCCAGAACAGTCTTCTAGGAATTATTTGTAGTGCTAAGCCCTTGCCCCCATGCAGCCATTAACAGAAGTCATGTTTCCAGTGCACTTGGACAGTGCTCTCCACCTTAAGTATCTCCCATCTCATTTATTTTTTTACTCTGACAATTTCCCAAGAGAAATTTTGTCTAACTGAATGCATTTTGAAGAGTTTTAGGGCCAAAACAAAGAAAAGTTTAAGGGAGATAATTTACTACAAAATCTTTCTGGGAGGAGAATTAGTGCGTAAATACATGCTTAAGACTATAATTCCAAAAGTTGGCTGTGAAATACAAATTAGATCAGAATAGAAAAATGCTGAAAACTCTAAAACACTCAACACTCAGTGATCACAAAATGATTCTGTTACTAATATTAAACATCCAGAAAAGTCTTTCAAGCAGTGTTCTAAGACTAGCTAACCCCTTGTCCTGTTTCTTTTGTACTGTAAGAGCCCACATCTTATGGTAATTTTCTCCCAGAGAATGGGGCTGTTGTATACACTAGGAAGCCACCTGTCTGAAAGGACTTGAAATAAGAACCAGCTTTTCTACTGTGGCCCCAGATTGGCTACCCTGGCTGGGCCAGATGGCCCTAGAAAATGTTATTGTACTTGGAGCTGTTGGATGTTGGATGCCAAAATCAACTGTCCTTCTTTCCAAAGAACGACAAACAGCCTGTGGTTAAAGAGTGAAATAATGAAGAATACCTTGATTTATGTCAGATTTAAATTTTTTAGTCTCTAGATTGGTGTCTGACATTTTGTTTGATGTCAAAATGGCACTCAATTAATTGAAGTGGGAGTAGTTGACCTTTGCCTCTCCTGTATTTTATGGACCATATCCAATTCAAGAGTTAGGGAAGTATATCATGGATGACTTTCCTTTCTTCTGGTTCTCCTTTCCAGAATTTTATGGCTAAATGGAAGGATATGATGTGACTGCCCTCCCTCCCCCTCAGCTCACTGCGGTGCAGGGCCACAGCATCCTAGGTCATGTTCCAGATCAAATTCTGTCCATGCTCTCCACAACCTGGCTCCTTTGTGTTTAGAGCAAGAAGACCCACTCAGCAGGATGATCCCAAAGGAAAGAGCCACAAAGACCCTGGAAATGGCCAGGAGGCCATTTCAGCATGAAATCTAAAACTCTGAGAAAGTATCAAGCAAGAACTGCCACCCTGCATGCTCCTTGCCCTGTGCTATGGCTTAGAAATGGTATGTCCCCACCTAATCTCATGTTGAGGTTTGGTCTCCCGTGGAGCAGTGTACATAGGTGTTGGGACCCTGAGGAAGGATTAATGCTTCTCTCATGGCAGTGAGTTCTTGCCCTCGCAGGATTGGACTGATTACCATTAGAGCAGATGGTTATAAAGCAAGGCCCCTGCACACATTTAGCCTCCTTTCTTGCCACTCGCTCCTCTTCCATGCTCTCCTGCCATGTGATATCATCGACCACGAGATGAGGCAGGAAGCTGTCTGGGCCAGGGCTTGGACTCTTCAGCCTCCAAAACTATTAGCTAAAATAAAGATAAACCTCTTTTCCTTATAGGTAGCTAGTCTCAGATATTTTGCTATAGTAACACAAAATGGACTTAGATACCCTGTAAGAAAAGGCCCACTGAGAGAGGGGCAGAGAGGCATCTAGAACAGAAAGTCCAGCATTAGGGTGTCTTTGCTTTTAGTTTGCTGGTCACAGGCACAACCACGTACCACACACACACACTTATTTTCCCTTCCTCCTTGATCTCTTATCACTTTCTCTTCCTTCTTCCTTTTTTAAAAATCAAACTTCCATTGAGATAATTGTAGATTCACATGCAGTTGTAAGGAATTATACAGACAATGGCCATGCTGGCTGGAGAATTCATAAAATATGAAAGTCTCCTGCACTGGAGGTAGGCCACGGGCAGGGACAGGGAATTTGAGGTTGCTGTGGCTATGCATGTAATTATGATATTTATCAAGAAAGAATGTTAGGCCATGCTATTTAATGGTTTTTTAACTGGCTGTATAACTTTTAAGTATTTGAACATATAGTCTATGGGTCTCCCTTTATAATTCTGTCCTACACACCTGCAAAGGTTAGGACATGGAGCTGAAGGAGCATATATTTACAAGCAAATTGGGATGGTGTGTAGAGAACTACACCATGGGGGAGATATCTTCATGGAAAGATGAAATGGAAAAATTATATTCTTGGGTTCCGTGTTCAATAAATTTGTCCATTTTTCAGCTTTGATGTTTTCTCTTATTATTTTCAGATTTCCTTAGTAACCTAGTAAAATTCCATATCAGAAACTCCTCTAAGTCTTAACTGAACTCAGCAACAGAAGAGGTTATGGGTTCATGGGCCTGACTAGTTGGAGAGTTGAATCCTGGGCCTCAAAGGCAGAATCAATAGAACCAGATCAGGCAGGAGACACAGTGGAAACACTTTAGGACTTCTGCTATCTTGCCTTGCTTAGGATTGACTAAGGAGCCAACAACCATAGGAAGGTAGAGATTATACATCTCACCCTAGGGCCTGTATGTAGCACATAAGAGATACTTATACAGTATTTGTCAAAAGAATGAATAAATGTTACCATCTAACATGGTATACAAACACTCACTAAAAGATTTTTAATTACTTTAAAATATGTAATAAATCAATCAGTAAATATATGTGTGTGTATGTGTTATAATCACCTAAATAATGATCATATAATAAGAAACTACAAATGAGTAATAATAAATTAATTGCTAATATAAATAAAATATTAAACAATTTAACCAATTTCATTGAATAGGCACAAACTAAATTTACATGTACAGTTTGACCACATTAAAAAGAAAGAAAAGCAAGCTGTTACATTGCAAAAACTTCTAGAACAGGTCTGTCAAGTACGGTTGCATAATTAAAAATCTATTTGTATAGTTATTTCAAGTTCTTGAAAAAGTCCTTAGACTATTGTCTTAGCATATATACTTTCAGTATTTGTGCTTAATATTAACAACTCTATTCTTTTATCAAATTTACCAAATATTGTTGTATGATTGGAGTGTGCTCCTCTCTCCCAAATCCATGTACTGGAACTTTATTTCCTCCATATTGCAGGGTTGAAAGACGGGGTTAGGTGGAGGTATTTGAGTCACTGAGGCAGAGCCCTCATGTATGGCTTTATATTTTCCTTGCAAGAGTAAGTTCTCATTCTTGAACTGCTTAGTTACCTTGAGAATGAGTTGTCATAAAGCAGCACCAAGGCTTCACCAGATGCAGCTACCCATGTGCAATCTTTCAGCCTTCAGAATGGCGGAGACCTCTTGTCTTTGCAAATTACCCAGCTTCAGATATTCTGTTACAGCAACAGAAAATGGATGAAGACAAGATCTGATCTTTGCCCAGAAACTAGTGACATGCTATCTATCATGTGTCTGTGCAAGGCAGGTGACAGGTGATAGTCCATCCTGACCTTTCTTCACATGCTTATCAAAAATGGCAAGATACACAGATCAATGGAAATCGACAGTGCAACAATAAATCCACACATCTTTTATTTCTGTTATGGGGAACTGAATTCAGGGCCTTCACATTGAGCTATAGTTCTAGCCATTCACTCATTCATTCATTCTTTCAGAGACAGGGACTCCATAAATTGACCAGGCTGGATTTGAACTTGAAATCCTCCTGCCTCAGACTCTTAGTGTGCTGGGATTATAGCTGTACACCACTATGTCCAGCAAACACGTACATCTTATGGCTAAATGATTATGATGCAAAGGCAATAAAATAGGGGAAAGAGTAGTTTCTCGAGAAATAGTACAGGATAAAAAACTAGATATCTACAAGCAAAAGAATGAAAATGGACTCATTTTACTTCATATAAAAATTAATTTAAAATGAATCAAAGACAAATTAAGAAGCTAAAACTCTAAAATTATGAAGTTTCTCTTTACAAAAGAAAATATAGTGACAATCAGGTGTGGTGGATATAATCCTAGCACTTGGGAGGCTGAGGCAGGAGTATTGCCAATCTAGGCTACATAATGTGTTCAAGGCCAGCCTGAACTACATAGCAAGACCCTGTCTCAAAAAACCAAAAGAAAAAATACATAATGGTGTATCTTCATGGACTTGTATGTAGCAATCAATTCTTAGAAATGATACAAAAGAAGAAGCAACAAAAGAAAAAATAAATTTGACTTCCCAAAAATTAAAATTTTGTGCATAAAAGGACATCATCAAGCAAGTGAAAAACCAACTTAACACAATAGGAAAAATATTTACAAATCAGTTATCTGATAAGAGAGTTATAACCAGAACATGTTTTAAAACTCTTACAACTTGAAAAGCAAAAGGACATACAGTCAAATTTTATGATAGGCAAAAGAATTAAATGAACATTTCCCCAAAGAAAATACATAAATAACCAAGAAGTAGATGAAAAAACACTCAGCATCACTTGTCATTAAGTGAGGGAACAAACATCAAAACAACAAGAAGATATGGCTCATACCCACCAAGATGTCTACAATTAGAAAAAAAGGCAGGAAATAACAAGTATGCTTAGATTACAGAGAATTTGGAATCCTTGTTCATTCCTGGTGCAAAATCATGTAGCCACTGTGGAAAACTATTTGATGGCTCCTTAAATCCCCATACGACCCAGCATGTTATGTGTATCGAAAACAGGTACTCAACACAAATGTTCATAGCAGCATTATTCACAATAGCCAAAAGACAGAAACAATCTATGTGACCAGTAACAGATAAACAGATATAGAACCTGTGGTTTATATAAATTTTTAATCCTAGGGCTGGGGGTTTAGCTCAGTGGCTCAAGTGTTTGCCGAGTAAGCATGGGATTGTAAGTTCGATCCCTGATTTAAAAAAAAAATCATTATATAAACAGTCGATTTACAATGGCTTGACATAGCTTTTTTTTTTTTTTTTTTTTTTTTTACTACATTTGTGTAAAAGTCATACACATGTAGCGACTCCATACTGCAAATTTTGAATCTCGATCTTTTCCCAGGCTAGCTATACACACAGTAAGATACTCTTTTGAGACACTGGGCAGTATGTCCCAGTCACCTCCAAAACCATGAGCAGACTCAATTGCTCGTCCGTTGTGCTGTTACTCAGCTGTGATGTTCAATAGGCTGGGTACATTAAATATACTTTTTGCTTAGAAAATTTCCAACTTACAATGAATGTATAGCAATATAACCCCATAGTAAGTCGAGAAGCAACTGTAGACAGAAAGCTACATGCTTCATTCTACGGTGTAGATGAACCTCAAAAACATTAGGCTATGTGAAAGAAGCTAGAGAGAAAATGTCATATGTTGTATGATTCCATTATAGAACATGTCCACAATAGACAAATACATGGAAACAGAAAACAAATTTGTAGTTGCCAGGAGCTGAGGTGAGGGGGCAAGGAAGAGTGGTTGCTTAATGGGTACAGGGTTTCTTTTTGAGATGATGAAACTTTGCAACTAGATAGAGCTGATCTTTGCACAACAATAGCAAGTAACAGAGTGCCACAGAAAACCTATACTTTGACCTGGTTAATTTTACAATGTACAAATTTTACCACAACAAAATAAACACAAAGACAACCACCACCAGGCTTTTGTCTCCCTACTAGCCTCTGTAGAAATGAGCCACAGCCCGCACAAGTTCTCACCAGTCCTGAGTGGGTAGGTGCAGTCTGTCATTTACTGAGACTTGAAGAAAAAGTCGCACATGCCAGGGCATCTCTTAATCTCCCTCTGCCCTCCTTGTCCCTTCCCTCCAACCCTGTGTGGAGCAGGTCTTAGATTTTGTATTCTGAACTGGCTACTTAATGTATGGAGACCAGTACTAAACAAACCTGTGGGGATTCTGTTAAAAAATATTAAGAGTTTCTAGATGGCAACAGCAGAGCCTTTAGGGTCCTTCTGAGCATCAGGGCCTGTCTGAACAGGTCATGCACCCTGGTAGTACCCATCCCTGTCTCATGCTCCTCACACATCACTACTTTATGCATGGAGTCTTGCCTTATGATGGTGAGGGTGCTCTGTGAGTTGCTTAAGACCACTCAGTGGTCCTCACAGAGTCAGCTTCAGAAATTAGATCAGCAGGATGCCCTCTCACTGCTTCAGTCTTATTGCCTGGGACTCAGTTTTCTTGAGCTTACAGTGGGCTACACAGAAACTCTGGCTATCATAATGAGGATAACCATGACAGGACCTACACCAGGACCCCGAAATCTCTGAGGTTCTGTATTTTATCAAGGTTAAAGCATCCTGCTAGCCCTTTTTCACTGATGAGTAAACTGAAACTCAGAGACTTCACAAGATCATTTAGCTGAGTAAGACATTTATTTCCAAATTCTCCTTTAGGGAAACTTACACATTTATTTTACTTTTGGTAATACAGTATTAGTTCATAAATAGTTATCTCCTAGGACTCTGTAAAGATTAGCACTTGTTGAAAATTGTATTGCTGGCTAAGTTTCAGTTTCGATTCACTCTTCCTATTGCTTAAGTTTCAGTTCTGTTTCTCATGTTAGTCTCTTTCCTTGTTTAGTGGTATTACCTGATTCTGTTTATTATCATTGTCCCTTTCTGTCCTTTAACCTGATTTAAATAAATCAGTTATTCTAGGGCAGATATTCCCAAACAAAAAATTTAAACAGATTTAAAGCTTAGTATGCCATGCCAATTTATTCTAGCATTGAGCAAAATGTATTTACTTTATTTGATCATAAATGTGTCCAACAGCTGCCTAGGTGCCTATGTGTGCATGGCCTGCCTTCTCTCTCTGTAATTCGCTGGTGTGAAAAAACCACCAGACTCTCTGGCATCTCATCAGCCTAACTTGAAGGGCCCATGCCCAGGGTTGCTGCCTTTTCCTGGAGGAAGGACTGACTCAGGACATCTGAGCTAATAAGTATTCTGGCCATGAGGTGGAGGAAGGGAACCTATAATTCTATGTCATTCTCTAACTCACAGTTTATCCTCAGCTCTGTAGAAATTCAAACTGCTCCAGGACTTCATGGGACAACATAAATTAGAAAGTCTGAGGAGAGGAGTCAAATCAGTGACCAAGGATAATACTATACTTCAGATTTGACAACACTTCAGGAGCAGGAGTGTCAGACTATTCTGACAAAACACACGCACTTCAGACACTAGATCACTAAACCACTTACACTGGGAAGAATTATCCTTGAAACTGAAGCCCTTGATGCCCCCATATTAGAAATGCCATTGTTCTCTTTTCTGACTTACATGCATCATTTCAATGATTTGACAAACAGAAAAAAAAAAAAAACAGAAAAGAAAAAATCCCAATGGCAATCCTATTGTTAAAAAAAAAAACTTGTGTTTTTGATATCTTCCCTTCCATTTTTTTGTGTCTTATATTTTTGTATATTTTTCTTTAACTCATTTGGCATACTGATTTTCCCATATACTAAGTATTATAGAATTTCTCCATGTTGATACAAATTTTATCAACTATATATTTAAGTTACACAATATTGTCTCTGATACATATGTTTATAAAGTGTTTCTCCATTATTTTTTGAAACTAATGTTACAAATAATCCTGTTGGGCACATGTTTGTATGCTAAGATTTTTTTTCTTTTTCTGGCTTATTTCTTTAGGATACATTTCCAGAAGTAAAAAGTAAAAAAGTTTAAAGATTCTTGATGCTAGTTGTTGCAACTTTACAAAATGGTTGCAGCAGTCTATAATCAAAATTAACCTATTTAGTTGGGAATAGTGGCATACATCTGTAATTCCAGCACTCAGGAAACTGAGGCAGGAGGATCACTGTGAGTTCAAGGCCAGCCTAGGCTCCATAGTGAATTCAAAGTCATCCTGAACTACAAAGCCAAGACCTTGTCTCAAAAAATGAACAAACAAAGCAGTTTTACATGTCTAATTTATATTTCAGAAGTCCTTTACTGATGCCTCTAAGAGGGTTTTAGCAGTCTACTAACACTGTCATCTTTGAATTTAAAAAGCAACCTTCACTCTGTATATTTATTTGACACAGAGACATAAAGAGAAGCATAAAATGTGGCCCATGTACCATGGGATGGATAGACAAGTTTTATACTTAAAAACAGTGGGAAAACATGATTGCTGAACTGGGTGGTAACTGCTACCATAGCTCAGAGGAAAATGAGCCCCATGGATTAGAATGGTTGAAAAAGACAGGTTGTTTCTTCCGGGAATGGCAGGCAGTGAAGGTCATTTTGTGTGGAATGACAAAATAGTACAACAATTGGAACCATTTGTGTTAACATGCCTAAGTATATTTAATGAAACCTTAAGTGTTATAAAAATTAAAAAATTTCCTTCAACTCTTATCACATAGAAATCTTCCTGATAAATTTAATAAGGAATATAATAAGTAATAAGAAGGAGTACAGACCTTAAAGTACCTTAAGGGAAGAAACAGTATAGAAACAGATGTCTGAAAGTGCAAAGCTACTTGGTACAGAATTTTACGTAATATCTGTTACTTAATCAGTGTCTTACAGAGTACACACTCAATACAAATTTGCTAAATAAAGAAGAGGAAGAGAGAAAAGACCATTTCCAGGTGGAATAGTCAGGGGAAAGGCCTGGAAAGATTGGCAATTTGAGTTGTGTACTCAAGCACAGTTAAGTTTAGAATGGGGAGGAGACAAGAAACACTCCAGACAAAGAATAAAACAGGAACCTGAAGTGCCTATTCTTGGCAAGTTAGATAAACAAGTTCTTTAGTTGCTGTAAATTAACTTTCCAAAATAGATAAATGAGGTAGAACTAGGCAAGTGACAAAAAATAGCATAAACATAGCACAGTATTAACACACAGAAATACATAACATAAAATTAACAGTACATTTAACCAGGAGATTTTAGGGCAAGAAAGAAATGTATTATAAAGTACTATATTGAATATAGGTAAATGATTTGTTGTCCCAATTTTTAAAAAGCTAAACAAGAACTACAATTTAAATACTTCTCCCAACTACAATACTATAGGCTAGAACAGTCAGGGGTGGAAAGTACTATATTCTAAATTTCTAAGAGCTACTAATGACTAGCAATTACATAATTGCTAACTGCTAGTGGATGCCAATTCTCTCCCTGTGTAAAAGGCATGTAAATTCAGTTTCATGTGATTGCACAGGGTCAAAGGCATAAGCATACATTGATCACTCAAACTGCTCTTAATATCTTCAGCCCCAGTAACCCTCTGCACATGTTATACCATAAAAGAATTACATCCATTTTTCTGGGCACTGTCCATAAAATATCACAGCTTTCTTTTTTTGCTTCAAGAACTTTAAACCGTAAGAAAAGACATGCTATTCACAGAGGCAGTACACATTTGAAAAGTTTGTTATAACTTTTTCCCTTAAAAATGTTTGTTTTAAATGAAACTAATCTTAATCATTACTTAATCCAAATCCTGAAAGTCATTTGTAGATGTTTGTAGATATAAAATAAATTTAATATAAAGGACAGGCATGGGAATTCTTTATCATGAACAAAGTTCATGGTGTTTCTCATGAGTAAGATTTCTATATTTTGCATGAAGTGAAAACAATATTAACTACACTACAGAAATTGGGGATGCATATTGCCCCTAAGGAAACTAATAAAAAAGGATGAGGTCAAGAGTGCAGAATGGCAAATTCTTTCCCCAAAGAGCAATGATAAAATTGGATAAAGTTATCAGAAACAATTTCAGTACTCTGTAAATTGACCAGAATTTTACAACAATTTGAGAAAAATTTCTTTAAAAAAAGCTCTTAAAATTCAGTATAAGAATGGGAGTCTGGTATTTTATCCTAGAGCTGTTCCTATCTTCTCCTGTCCCCCAGCTCCAACTTGTAGCAGTTCTACCAAGT
Organism: Hydrochoerus hydrochaeris; assembly: GCA_004027455.1. Taxonomy (NCBI): domain Eukaryota; kingdom Metazoa; phylum Chordata; class Mammalia; order Rodentia; family Hydrochaeridae; genus Hydrochoerus; species Hydrochoerus hydrochaeris. Next base: position 782,666 of record PVLA01000065.1, read on the forward strand.
GACAGCAGGCCATGAGAGGTAGGTGTCAGAGAAGGCTGATTTCATATGGAGCAGAACTTGGGGAAAAAAAATCTGTGCTTGGGGCATTATCTAAAACACATAGTGATCTCAGTGGCAAACAAGCAGGGAAATACAGCATTGCACCTAGCATGAGGTTGCAAAACTAGCTGGGGCATGCAACATACTCCCAGATTAACCAGAAGTTTAATAGTGTCACCTGGGGACTGAGTTGGTATTTGGTAGACCCTGATAATGCCTGTATGTCCCTTGGGGATACAAAGACTGCCTGCATGTGCAGGTTGTACCAATGCTCAGGAGCAACTGACAGGCCTTACCTAACTATACAGCTAGTTGAAGATAAGGGTGTGTGACACTGTGTATTAGTCTGCTTTCAGTTTCTAAACACGATACCCAACACCCACAACTTCAAGGAGGACAGATTTAGTTCGGCTCAAGTTGTAAGAAGACTCAGTCCATAGTTGACTGGTTCTGAGGGGAAACATGGTAGAACAACGTTCATGCTTGCTCATGGTATCTGGGAATCAAAGCAGGAGAACGGTACATGAAAAGAAGGAATCAGAACTATAAATAGTACCCAAAGTGATGCCTCCATGTCTCACCAGACAAACCTATTACTCTTCTGGGAGTTTCCCAAAGCAATCAAGTGATACAACCAAGTTGAACCTTCATAGGTAATAAAAGTAGGGGTGGAGTTATAATCTGCCCACATATTGCATGTGATCTTCAAACCAAGCACAAGTTAACTGGTAAAGAGTAGAAACTTTATTAGGTCAAGGTGCTTAAGCACAACTTTTGACCAATCTCAGTTTAATCACTAAGCTACACTAAGACAGAATTAAAGCAACAATGATGAAAACAAGAAGTTAGTCCAGCCAAATCACTAAACATGTAACAATAGTAACAATAACAAAATAGTAACAATAACAATCTGAGTGACAGCATACAGTATGGAAAATGGACTTCTTTTTTTGGTACTGGGAATCGAACTCATGACCTCACACCTGATGGGCAGAAACTGTGCCACTGAGCTATATCCCTGGCACTGGGAAATGATCAATAGAGACTTAGGGGGCCCAAAAAGATTATGTTCAGAGAACTAAATGAAAAAAATCTAAAGAATTCAGTAAAAAAGTGACAATATCATCAAATACAGATAAAGAGATAGAGATTATGAAAAAGAACCAAATACAAACTCTGAAATTGAAAAATTAAATAGCTAAAATGGAAACTTCATTTGAGGGGATCAGTAACAGCTATGATAAAGCAGAAGAAAAATCAATGAATTTGATGATAAATCAAAAGAGATTATTCAATCTGAAGAATATTTTGAAAGAAATATTTTCAGTGCAATAGAGAAAAAGTAACAAAATATATGGAATGCAGATAAAGTAATGTACATAAAATTTTATGCGCACACCTTTAATGGGAAAAATTAATAATTTCAAAGCAATAATCTTCTATTCTTTTTTTTTTTGAGAGAGAGTCTCACTATGTAACCTAGGTTGACCTCAAACTCATAGCTATCCTACTGCCATAGCCTGTCAAGTGCTGGGATTACAGGTGTAGGCTATCATGTCTGACCTCCAATATTAATATATTAGAAAAAAGAAAACAATTTGAACAAATAACAAAGAAGAAAATAAAGTTGGAACAGAAAATCAAGGAAACAGGAAACAAAGAGAAACAGCTAAATTAAAAATTGATTTCTTTGAAAAGATCAACATATTTGTAAAACTTTGGGTAAAATGATGAAGAAAAATATAGAGAAGTCATAAACTACCAAATTCAACAGTGAAAGAGGGGACATCACTACTGACTTTACAGAAATTAAAATGATTGTAAGGGAATACTATGAAGAACTTTATGTTAATAAATTATATAATTTAGATGAAATAGAAAATTCCAAGAAAGATACAAATTACCAAACTGATTCCAAAAGTAACAGAAAACTTTAATAGGTCTATATCAAGTAAATAACTTGAATTTTAGTTCAAAATTCCCACAATGATAATTCAAGGCCCAGTTCTTTTTCCACTGGTGGATCCTATAAGTCATGTAGAAAAGAATAATGCTGTGGCTTAAATTCTAACAAAATAGAGGAGGAAGGAATATTTCCCAAGCCATTCTATGAGACCACTATTAACCTTGTACCAAAACCAAAGACATTAAAAGAAAATTGCAGACCAAGGTTGGTCACATATACAAAACTGCTGGAACTAATAAACAAGTCAGCAAAGCTGCAGGACAGAAGCTCAGCATGCAAAAATCAATTCTATTTCTACATACCAGTAAAGAACAATCCAAAACTAAAACTAAGAAATACAGTCTATTTTTTCCCCTTAGTGTGTGTATATGCGCATGCACGCCTGTGTGCACAACCCAAAGCCTTTACACTAAGCTACATCCCTAGCATTTTTTTCATTTCTTATTTTGAGACAAGGTCTTGCTAAGTTTCCCAGGCTAAGCTCAAATTTTTAATCCCCTGACTCAAACTCTCAGAATGCTGAGATTAGATTATAGTTATGTACCACCACACCCAAAGAAATACATTCTTATGTGAAAAATGGGATTCCTCCAAAACTACAGTATAATACATATTCTGCAAAAATAATCTATTAGGATATGAAAGGCCCAGAGACCTCCACCACCCACCTGTCTGAAGGGGGCCGAAAACATGACAAGACAAAGAGCAAAAGGTTCCCAACTGCAGAACCAGGGAAAGTGAGTTCAACCGAGGTAAATGCAGAGGAGGTTGAGAGCAGCAAACCTATAATATCAGAGACAGCCTCATCGGAAATAAAGAAATACATCCGTGACCTCGTCGTCGAGTTTAAATCTGAAATTCTAACTCAGATGAAGCAAGATATAAGAAGATTAATAAAAGAAGTCCTGGGTAATCCTCAAGTAGACACAAATGAAAGAATAGAGGAACCCAGAGAAAGGAGAGAAGCCTTTGATGAAGAATATAAAAAAATCTAGAATATAAGAAACAGATCCAAAGAGAATATCAGGAAATTAAAAACTCCATTGAAACCTGGCAAAACCTTTTAACAGAAACTAAAGACAAACTTTCAAAACTTGAAGATAGATTTGCAAAGTATGATCGTGAAAGGAAGGATCTCTTAAAAATAACAAGGAACCAGGAAGCAATGATACAAAGGCTAGAAGATGATAAGAGGATTTATAACCTAAGAATAAAAAATGAAGATTCAGCAACAAATACAAATAAAATAAAAAGTCTATTCACAGAAATAATTAAGGAAAACTTCCCAAACATAGTAACGACAGAAGTGAAGTTCAGATAAATGAGGCCTATAGAACTCCAGCCAGCTACAACCAAAACAGATCTACACCCAGACATATAATAATCAGGATTCCGGAAATCCATCACAAGAACAGAATATTAAAAGCAGTCAGAGAAAAGAAACAGATTACCTATAAAGGAAAACTCATCAAAATCATAGTGGACTTCTCAATGCAAACCATCAAAACAAGAAGAGCTTGGAGTAAAATCTTCCAAGCCCTGAAAGAAAATAACCTCCAACCCAGAATGATGTACCCTGAAAAACTGTCTCTCAAAATTAATGGAGAGACAAGATATTTCCACGACAGAGGAACTGGGGGAGTTTGTGACCACCAATCCAACCCTGCAAAGAACACTGAAGGACATTGTAGAGAGAGAAGAAAATCACCAGGGTTCCAGGAATAATGGCAGAAAGGCCTCAAAGAAAGGGGCAGACAGTGGAATGAAGGAGAAAATCAAACAAATAACAACAGAAAAATAGCATGTCAGAGATAAAACAGAGAAAATTGGTTATATCACTGTTTTATCTTGACTGATTTTATTTGAATCTGGTATGCTTGAGAGTGTCAAGTCTGAGAGTAGGGGCAGCTACTCTGAAGATGACAGGATTCAATAGGATACCCATTCTGCCTTTGAAGTCCTATAAATGTCTCCAATGTTTAGATTTTATTAATAGTGTAAAGCAATGCTAAGTTTATATTATATTTGACAATATAGACAATTTTATTGAAAATAACAAGAGATATCATAGATCATCTAGTGTTGTGTTTTTGTATGTTCTTTTCATTTCGTGTTTCTCTAGGAATTTGTATTGCTGACTTGTTTTGATTTGTTTCTCCTTCTAATACTGAAAGGCTAGGTATATGTGTAGAGACTTATACATGTGTAGAACTTCTAAGTAGTTTACGAGAATGGATTATAGTTATTGTAAAGAAAAAAAAGGAAAAGAGAATATTCTAAAGGATATAACTGCATGTATGTTTGAGTGTGTGGAATTAATAACCATGTTGCTAAAGTTTTAGTTGGATGCATGAGCAAAACTGACTGCAGTCTCACTGTTTGGATGCCCACTTTGTGGACTTTACTTTTTTAACTTGAACAACTGCATCTAAGAGGAAAGTATGTAATTATCAACAAGTGATTTTTTACTGGTTACTATTATTTTTTCTGTTTTGTTTTGTTTTGTTTTTTGAGATTTTGTTTTGTTTCTACCCTCTTTCTGTTTCAAAATTTTTTCTTTAAATAAAAAAATTTTTTAAAAAAGCAAGAGGAGGAAAAGAAAGTGCTCTAAAAGAGATAACTGTATGTATACTTAAGTGTGTAGGATTGATAACCATTTTACTAAGTTTTTGTTGGATCGGTGAACAGAACTGTTTGCAGTCTCACTGTTTGAATGTCCACTTTATATGCTTTAATTTTGTAACTTGAACAACTATATCCAAGAAGACAATATGTAATGTATCAAATAGTGATTTCTTACTGTTTATTTATTTTTTTTTGAAATTCTGTATTGTTTCTACCCTTTTTTCTGTTTTGTTTCCCCCTCTCTTTAAATAACATTTTTAAAAAAATCTATTAGCCTGGGAAGGCAGCTCAATGGCAGAGCATAAGCCTAGCATGCATGAAGACTTGAGTTTGATCCCCAGCACCTTCCTCACAAAGTAAAGCATTTACAGAAAGATATTGGAGATGAATTTTACAGTTATTACTTTTAGGCGGTGAAATTCCGACTAATTTAATTTTTTTCCTTTTAATTAGTAATAATGAACATGTGTGGAGTTTGTGGCCAGGAAATAAATATAAAATGTTATTTTAAGCTCTTTGGGCCCTTTAATTGAAAGCATTTCATAGTACAGTTAAGTGTAGCTTTGAGGTGGCCAACCAGGATTTCAGCAATGTGTTGGCCACTTTTTAGCCTGAGCTTGGGAAAATGGCTTACCCTCTCAGTCTCAGTGTCATCAATAAAATGGCATTTATCTGAAAAATTTTATGAAGAAAAATGGAAACTGTGTGCAAAGTGGTTAGTATCACAGCACACAATTCAGTACTCAAATGTCATTATTAATACTATTGCCCTGTTCTGTTGAGTCTTACGCTTTGTAGTGGGGAATTGCTTTGTTCCTGGCTATCATATTCTTGCTATAACTTCTTCAAGCCATCAGAGTAAAGAACACACTGGCCAGTAAGAATGAGATGGAGACAGAGATCCTCGCTGCAACTCTGCATTGCCAGAACTATTCTATATTGAACCATTTGGTTGCTGGCTAACATCACATGCCAAGGTCACAGCTCTGTTCCTGGGTACAATATGCTAGCAAGCAGAGCTACGGTGTAGCCATGACCAGAGTTGTCCAAATGTGGAATGCAAGATAGGCGTATCCTATAGCTATGGTTTTCCTTGATCTTAAACGTGTATTAGACCTTTCAGCTAGAGGGCTAGGTGGAGGAGCAGAAAGGGTGCTGGGAGAGGGTTTTTTGAAACCCAGTAATGTGTTTGAGTCTTAAGTTAGCACCATGCAGTCATCCTCCCCAGGTGGCTGTACAATTGAGTCATATTCAGAAGTTCCAGCCTCCTCAGAGATCATAGGCCAGGAAACAACAATTCAGTCCAATTTCTCTCATCACTTTAATACTTCTTAAATTATTACCCAAAACCTTCTGATAGAACTGAAATGGTTCTATTGGCCATTCAAATTTCAGTAGTAACAGTACCAACCCTACGAGTTTGCTAATCTTACACAGTCTTACACAGTTAAACCAGAAAAACAGTGAGCCTGTGCAGATAATATATTAATGTATGCATTCAACTTACAGTTCTGTAAAATAAAATTGTTCACATGTCTTTCAAAATAAACATCTGAGAACTTTCAAATGCTGATGGAAACTTTTAAAGACAAATATGGCATTATAAGAAAAATAAACTTGGAGATTTAAAAACAAATATTTTAAAGTATTTCAGGTATGGTCAGACTATAAAACTGTGTACTGATGAGTGCATAAGCTCTGAGATAAACATGGCAAAAGTATAGTTTAATTGAAGTTATATTTGCTTCACTTGTATCCACAGAGCTTCATTATAATCATTTGAAAAATAAGATTATATTTGTATATCATAAACAAATTGGGTGATTTTTTAAAATTAAATAGTTCTAAATGGATTAAAGAAATTTATCATTTATCTTAGCCTAATTTAAACATAATTTTTGTTCTAAAAGTACATTTTAAAAAAATACAGTTTATGTAAAGGATTATTTTCTTCTTTACATTGATTTGTAACTAGCTCTTTAAGGTTCATAAGTGACAGTAAAACCTATAGAGTTTATTTTTTATAATTCCTCCAGCTAGTTTTTTTTAATAAAAAAAAAGAAAAGAAAGAACAGTATCTTGAAATAGTTGTTTGGGATCTACATAATTATTTAAGTTATATGATGCATAAATTAAAATGACGTCAAAGGACAAGCAAGAAGAAGAGACCATTCAAGTCATGGTACATAGACCAGGTTACCTGTTTATTACAAATGGATAAGGCGGGGGGCAGGGTAACCCTTCCGACTAAGCCTACAAAATCTGGTAAACAGGAATGTCATTGATTTACAATTTGGACATCTTTTTCTTGCAAGTAGCTTTTGTATCTCCCCAAAGTAGCCCATTTCCCAGCGGTAAGTCACTGGGAAATTGGACTATTGATCACAATTTTTGATTCTGAATCAGAATCACAGTGCAAACATTTGAAGGTCTTATGGATTTCTCACAAGTGTATGTGTGAGGAGCAGGGACAAACCAAAGAACTAACTCTTCTCCAGGACAGAACAGATCTTTCCAGTGACAGAAAAGTCTTGGGCACCCGATCCAATGCCCAAGGGCACTGAAACATTTACCTTCACATAGGCATGAATTGCCTGGTTTCCCTGCCATGGATTACAAGCAGCCTCTTTGAGTCTCTCTCCCTTCCCTCTGCTTTTTTCTTCCTCCCACTTCCTCCTCCTTTTTTTGTCAGTACTGGTACTGATCCCAGGACCTTCACACTGAGCTGCATCCCTAGCACTTTTATTTTCTTAGATGGTTTCATATGGCTAAGTTGCCCAGGCCTACTGTGAATTTGCAATCTTTTTACCTCAGCCTCCCAGAGTGCTGGGACTATAGGTATGTGTCACCAAACCTGGCCTTTAAATCCCTTTTAAAAGAAGACAAATAAATAAAATTAACTAGGAGTATTTAATTATAATGTACTTTACACAGAACACCATCCTCCTAGTGTTCTACAATGACTCTGTAGTTTGGTTCCAGTGTGATTATTTTGCAGTCCTCTCTGGGAATGTTTCTGTCTGAGAATGACCTTGCTCAGACCTGGCTATATCTCAAGTTGCCTTCATAATACCCTGGCAAACTGAGTCTTAGGACATTTTCTGACTCTACAAGCCATGACAAGTTGATTCTAACCAGCTACACTCTATTTTTTTTTTTTGAAATGTCAGTATTTGTAGGTTATACCTTTAGAAAACCATTTCTTCATTAAGGTTTTAAGCTCCCTTTTAAAATCTTAAACCATACTATTTTAGGTATGTTTTTTAAGGAGACTCATTCATTTTTTGCCTCATTTAAAAAAACAATTAAATAACTTTAAATGTGTTAAATTGCAATCATATATTTAATTCTAGAGTCATGTGTCATTCCATGGGAGAGCATTCTGAGAAATGCATCATTTAGTTTATTTCACAATTGTCTGAACACCAGCAAACACCATACTTTATACAAAATTAGATGGCATAGGTCACTTGAGGTGGCCTCTTGATGCAATCAAGAGACATGATAAACACAAGATGTTTGAGCCTGCTATAGGTATACTACAAAGTAGTTTTATATAAAACTATTTATAAAGAATATCTTCTACAATAATGATAAAGTAGTATAGCCAATACATAAGCCAGTGGCAGAGTCAATACAATTAATATGTACTGTACACAAGTATATGTATTACACAACTGGCAGTGCAGTGAATTAGACCAGCAATATCACAAACACATGAGAACTGTGTTGCACTATGACAGCACAACTACAACACCACTAAGTTGTAGGAATTTTTCAACTCCATTTTACAGAACTCCAATGGGACCATGATGATATATATGACCTACCATTGACCAAAACACTGTTGTGTCATATGCAACTGTATGCTGTTCATTATTATTCATCCTCTGGATGTTTATTTTTTTCCTTTTCACTTCAAAAAATCCTATCTACAAAAAGGTAAAATACTATAATATTTGCCCATATACTCATTGTAGGCAATTTATCTCGTCAATATTTTATCCCATTTTTGTTATTTCTGATATTTTTTTCCTGAGCCATCTGAAAATCAGTTGTAATACCATGACATTCTAACCCTCAGTGCTTTAGTATGTATCTCTTGAAAACACAAGCACTTTTTCCTAGGTCATCATCTCACTCAAACAAGCTAGCACTGATGCCTAAGTGTAAGGAGTTCATACTAAATTTATCTATTTATCCCCAAAATGTCCTTTAATTTTTTTTTAAAAATCCAGAATCCAAATAGATTATGAATTGTATTCATAGTCATGTCTCTTTCATTTAATTTAGGCCATTAATCTATATTTATTTTTATGACATTGACATTTTTGAAAATTCAGGTCAGTGATATCACTTAATATCACACAATCCAGATTTGTCTCATCTCCTCTTGATTTGACTTAATTTAAATATTTTGGCAAGAATAATACAAATTGTATTTCCAAGGGCATGGAAATTATATTTCCATGACTGGGGAAAAACACACTGTTAGACTGACCCTAATTGTGGCCACCTGGTTTAGGCAGCATCCATTAGATTTATCCATATAGAAGTACCTTTTCTCGTTTTTATATTAACAGAAGTGACACTAAGAATTTGAGTGTTAGATGGGCCTCATGGTACACATCCATAATCCCAGCAGGGGGCTGGGAGGCTGAGGATCACAAACTCAAGTTGAGCTTGCATGAGTAACTAAGTGAGATCATGTCTCAAAAAAATTTTTTTTGTTTTAATTTTTTTTAAAAGAATGGGAATGTAGCACAGTGTGAAGGCCCTGGATCTGCTCTTTAGTACTCCCAAAACAAATTCCTGTGAATGTTTCGTTTCCCAGGAATTTTTTATTCAATGGTAAAAATGTCCAAATGGTTACAAAATGAATGATACTTTCCTTCTATAAAGAGCTTTTCCAGCATGATCCCCAACTCCTATTTTTTTTCCCTTGAGAATCCCTAAGGATTTGGATTTCTTTAAAAATTCAGTAATGCTACCTTATTCTTTTTTGATACTTAGATTTTTGCTAGATTTGATCACTGTGAACACCTCCAAATTGGTATATCTATCCTTTTTACATATTCCTTCATGAATCAACTTCATGAATCAACTTGCGAGCAGTACGGAGGTTTTACAGGTTTACTAATCAAGCTCTGTCTGTAGTGCCAGCAAAGGTATCCTTCGGGCCACCCTGGTTCTTTGGGAGAAGGCTGGATACTTGGAAAAAATTTAGGAATGTTGTTTGAAGGCAAAACAATAGAGAGAGGATGAGTTCAAACTGGGTTGACAATCAGCAGCTCGCCAATAATGATATACATTAATTTTTTTTGTTTTTGTTTTTTGAGACAGAGTCTTGTCATGCAGTTCAAACTGGTTCTGAACTCCCTATACAGCCCAGGTAGGCCTTGAACTCAAAATAATCCTCCTTCCTCAACCTCCCAAATGCTGGGATTATGCCACCACGCCAGGTCTATAACTGCATTTTAAAGGGTATATGAATCCCATTCCAGAGGATATTGTTCTAAATTTCAGTTCTACCCTTCCTCCTAGAAGTCAGTGTTATCTTCTTTGGGCAGCGACCTTACCTTTTTGAATAACTGAGAAAAGATCTATTTGCAAAGTCTCCATACAACAAGGGATCTTAAAGACCTCTGTCAAGGTAAGTGCCCAGCATCATCCAGCTCATTTATTTTGAACACGAGCCACTAGACTAAGGATTTTCCAAACCAAGTTATTTAAAATCAAATTTATTTATTTCTCCAAAGATTGATGTGATTTCAGTTTATCCAAAAATTTCCATGTACAAATGTGAGAATTTGAGCAGCCTGTTCAGTCTAATCCTTAATAATCTTTCTGACAAATGGAATAAAAACTCTAAGGAGACTCTGATTCAACCCAAGACCAGTCTTTCCAAAAGAGATGCCATATATAACTGAGTTGGAAACAGAGTTCCAGATTACCAATGACAATACTGCCATAGCGACAGTACCATAATTTCTTTTTACTGTATCTCAATCCTTGCAAAGATTGTTTTCTAAATCCTTACAAAAACTTATCTTCTTAAATTTTAATATACAAAACTTCCCTTAAATTGAATAATTTACTTGTATTGGTTTCAAGACTGTTAGATCAACTTTAAAGTGTAATCTTTAAGAACAATATTTAACATCTTTTTAAATGCTGCCTGTACTCTAATTCAACAAAAAAGTATTTTTTGAAGGATCTTACATCCACAACTGTTTAAATGATCAAAGCCAAGTACTAAAGTATGATAATGGTCATGTGGTGGTTCCCTTTCCTCCCTTCCAACAGCCTTAGCTTTCTTTTGGGGAATCCACATGGTTCTGAAGCTGGATCCTGAGACTGATCAGCCATGGGCAATGTAACCCTCAGCCAAGTCAGCTATAGTGAGCTCAGGGTTAGTCTGAAAATGCTAGGACACCTGTTTTCTTTTCTGGACAGGAACAAGGACTCAAATGACTCCAAGGAGCTTCTGGTCTTTACTTCTGGTTCCACTGTTTATTCACCTGTTTACTCAACAAACATTTTAAATATCTACTGTGTGCCAGACAGGAAAACATAAAACTAAAGAAGACATTGTCACTGACATTAAGACATTTCTAACTGAGGAAATAATGAATTGTAATGGTAGATGGATTAACCAATACAAAAAGTGACAGAATAAATTCTTAGGAAAGATTAGACTGCTTCTGAGCATCATCTAAGGTAAAAGTAAATGATCTAGGAATCGCTTTTACAGAGTTGATATTGTTAATTATATGTCTTCCCTGAAGCACCCAATTATCTGGGATTTTGGTGAAATTTCTTGCAGTAGCCCAACCAGAAAAGTGCAGTGGGGAGTAACTACCTAAGGTACAACCTTAACTTGAAACAGGTTTTCTTGTTACCTAGAAATAAATACTCAGATGGTAACAATAATAATATCCTCTTTCATAGTTAAAGAGGCAAATAAAATAGTACACTAAAGGTACATTAAGCATCATTTGGGGACAAGAGACAATAGCACTTTGCATCACTAAAAGTATTTTTTTCTTTTTTTATTTATTTAAATAGAAACAAAAGCATGTAAAGGGTAGAGATAATACACAATTTCAAAAAAGATAAACAGTAAGAAATCACTAGTTGAAATTACATATTGTCCTCTTAGAAATAGTTGCTCAAGTTACAAAATTAAAGCATACAAAGTAGATATTCAAACAGTGAGAGGGTAAACAGCTACGCATACATGAGTCTCCACATATATTTCTATCTTTTCTGTATTAGAGGGAAAAACAAAACTTAGCAAGACAAAACAAAACAAATTCTTATAAAAACATGAAACCAAAAAGTCATATAAAACCACAGTACAAGGTGATCTACAATGATTACTGTGTTGATTCTTATTATCTTCAATAGAATGTCTATATCATCAGGCATAATTGAACATAGCAGTATAATTGAATACAGCAGTACATAACAATATTAGTAAAAATAAAACATTGTGGACAGTATAAAACTTCAAAGGCAGGTAATAATCAAATTAGAGTGGATATTCTAGTAAATCTTGTCAACTTAAGTACAGTTGCCTATACTCTCAGACTTGACACTATCAATCATAACAGCTTTGAATAAAATCTATCAATACAAAACAGTGATCTAACAGACTAGATTCGATTACTATCAGTCATGGTAAAACAGTGTAGGTTTTACAAAGCTTTAGATTAAGTTAATAGGAAATTAAGGATGATTACCGTTCTATATCCTGTTATTTTCGGGATTACTCTCTGTGCCCTCAAATCTAGTACAGGTAGAATGACTGGAACAGAATATAATACATTTAAGCAGAGTAGTGTGAGTAATGTGGGTGTTAAATCCTGGTGCACTATTAACAATATAGTGTATCAAGGCCATCTATGTTAGAGATTCTAGCCATCCTTTTCTGCCTCATTTCTGCTATGCTATTTTTCTGCCTTTGTCTAGTTTTCTCCTTCATTCTAGTGCCTGCCCCATTTGTTGAGGCCTTTCTGCCACTGTTTCTAAAATCCTGGTATTTTTTTCTCTCTCTCTCTAGACTGTCCTTCAGTGTTCTCTGTAGGGTCGGATTGGTGGTCACAAACGCCCCCAGTTCCTCTTTGTCATGGAAGCATCTTGTTTCTCCATTAATTTCTAGTGACAGTTTTGCAAGATACATCAATCTTGGCTGGAGGTTATTTTCTTTCAAAGCTTGGAAACTAAAAGTTTTTTAATGAGATATATCCCTCTGAAAGATTTGGATACAAACCACATACGCATCCTATCTAGTTCATTTGATTTGATTAAACAGGGAACATATAAAAAATGTGAGAACCTAGAGCGGGTATTTTTACCAGGGTAGGCCAGGTGGGAGAATACCTTCTTGGGGAGTCTTATTTGAATCATCAGGGTAGTTTCCTCCAACTATGTATTGTCTTTTTACCCTGGGATTTCTATCTGAGTTATTTTTGTTTTTGTATTTTTCTGTACTGGGACTTGAACCCAGAGCCTTCACACTGAGCTATAGCTTGCCCCCCATTTTTTAAAAATAAAACTTGAAACAGGATCTTATTAAGTCCCTAAATTACCAAGGATGGGATCAAATTTGATATTCTCCCACCTCAGTCTCCCTCAGTGTTGGTATTACAGATGTGAATGACCATACCCAGAACTTGACTTTCCTTTATGAGGCAGTAACAACTTGTACCTACTGGGTGTCTTCTGTCTCTCATGACAGGACAGAAAAAAAAAAAACATTAAGGTCTGGTCTAGTTAGCTGTAGTATGAAACAATGCACTGCAGTGATAAATAGCAAATTGTCAAACTGACAGATGATAACCTGAATTGTTAAATCACAGTATGTGTCCTTTATGTTTAGAAGCTTTTATCACTGCATTTTGTAATGTTGGCCAAAGCTGTTAGAAATTTTCATTACTAATTTCAAATTTGAATTCTGATGTAAATTTTATATGGATCAAATAGAGTGTATGCCAAATAGCTTCTTGTGGCCTAGGAAAATGTAAAGACCCTTTGTGTGAGTCACATGTAAAATGTGACCTGGAGATAAAGAATTTGTTTGCTACACAAAACATTCAGATCTAGATAGGTGATTTGCTATGAGCCTGTGCATAGCTAGCAAGATTAGCATTATTATCAGCTACCTAAAATATTGCATTCTAACCTTTGGAAATGTGGGAATTGGAAAATACAGGCAAAGACAACAAAAGGGGCCAAGAATCAATCATTTAGTAATAACTCTCAAAGTTTTTGCCAGGTAGTAAATTATACCCAAAGAATATAAGGAAATAGTCACTTGACAAAATAGCTTTTATATACTTTGTCAACCTAGAACCTTATTTTCAATAAGTCTCCATATCCCTGAAGTTGATTTAAGGTTCAATTCAATCTGATACCAGAGTTTCCTGGGCATAAAGTTATGAAATAAGTGGGTTTCCCCAACACAAGTCTTAGAACTTTGGGAAGCAGTTTTAATGTAATTCTTGTTTTTTATACTCTTACTGTGTGGCTGTTGTAGCACTTCTTAATTTAAAACATCCAGGCTTTTTTAAAACTCACCTTTTAAATTAGCCTGCAAAATATGCCACTGGGCTTTAAAACTGTGGATTATATTACTGAAAGGGCAACGGTTTAAGAGAGATGCTTGGGTGGGGGGGAGGGGGACGCTGGAAATTGAACCTAGGACCATGTGTTTGCCAGGCAGGTGCTTCGCCGCTGAGCTATATCCCCAGCTCTGAGAAAGATACTTTGGAGGCCTTTACATGTTTGAAATGTAAAGAAAAAGTTTCGAATACGTTTAGAGTGTTAAGCGGATAGCTTATTAAATTCTTTGAGTCATACGAAATTCACACCAGCACAAGCATCAAAAATGTTCCAGTTATGCACCGAAAGCTTTTCTTGCAAATACATGTCCCCCATGTTTGGGGTGGGGGTGGGGGTCTTGCCTCAAACTGTCCTGGCGACTCTTAGCCGGCGGGAGTCCTCCAGCACGCCCTCCCTCGCCGGCGTCGCTCCCCACCTGAGTACCCGCTGCGGCCTCGGCGTGGGCGCTGGATGAGACACAGGCGTCCGGGCCCCCAAACTACCCGCACAACGTTGCGTCCCTGTCTAGTTCCCTGATCTGAGACACTGAGCATCTACACGAATGATTCTTGTAAAGTTGCCGCCTTTCACAAAGTGCCCCAGGCGGGGAGATGTGAAGGGCTCGTCCTAGTTGGAGCCCCAAAGGTGCCGGGGGAGATGGGGCGGCGGCCGACGCCGGGTGCAGAGCAGAGGGCAGTTAGCAGTCAAGGCTGGGGCAGAACCTCGGGAAAGTGAAGTCGCTACTTTTCTCTTCTAGCGTGGGGTTTGCACGCTGCTCACCGCGTCCCGACGAGCTCGCTTCATATCAGCCTCACATCCCTACCCCTCGGCCTCCCGCCTCGGGGAAACGTGGACCTTAGGACCGCGCGGAAGCCGTCCCAGCACCGCGGGCTGGCAGCAGTTGGGCGTGGCTTCTCGGAGAAAGGCAGTCCCTGGGGAGGGGAGATCTACGCAACCGTTGTCTCGGGGCGCTGATTGGCTGAGGCGCGGTGCGCGGAGCCCGCAAGCGTCTCCGCCCGCCCCAGCCACTCCTCTTCTCTGAGCCGCCTGGTCCGCACCCGCTAGCGAGGGAACCGCTTAGCGTCGCCGCCCCAGCCCGGTGCGGACGACAGAGAGGGAGGCGGAAGGAGGACACGCTCGCTCGCTTTGCCACCACCCGCACCCCGGCCCCAGAGCCGGCCCGGAGCCCAGGGGGAGGAGCCGCCGCCGGCACGCCCCGCCTCCGGCCCGGGAAGACGACGCCAGCGAGCGAACCTGCGGGCCGGCCGCCGCCCCCCTCGCCGGCGGAGACCCACCCCCGGCCCTCCCCCGGCGGCATGGAGGGGCCCCGCTCCTGACGGCCGCGCCGCCGCCTTGGCCCCCGCCCCACCTCGCGGCCCGCTCCTCCCGCCCCCGCTCGCATGTCCGCGCCGCCCTAGCCGAGGATGCTGAGGATGAAGCTGCCGCTGAAGCCGACGCACCCTGCCGAGCCGCCGCCCGAGGCGGAGGAGCCCGAGACTGACGCGCGGCCGGGCGCGAAGGCTCTGTCGCGCCGCCGCCGCGACTGCCGGCCGCCGCCGCCGCCGCCTCCCGCGGGCCCGCCGCGGGGTCCGCCGCCGCCGCCGCCCCCGCCGCCGCCGCTCCTCCGGGGGCTCGGGCCGCCTGTTGCTGGCGGGGCGGCGGCGGCGGCGGGGGTGGGCATGCCGGGCGGGGGCGGCGGCGGCGGCGGCCGGGGGCCCGCAGTGGCGTTGCGCGAGCAGGAGCGAGTATACGAGTGGTTCGGGCTGGTGCTGGGCTCGGCGCAGCGTCTGGAGTTCATGTGCGGGCTGCTGGACCTGTGCAACCCGCTGGAGCTGCGTTTCCTTGGCTCGTGCTTGGAGGATCTGGCGCGCAAGGACTACCACTACCTTCGCGACTCGGAGGCCAAGGCCAACGGCCTCTCGGACCCGGGGCCGCTGGCCGACTTCCGAGAGCCCGCCGTGCGCTCGCGCCTCATCGTCTACCTGGCGCTGCTGGGCTCGGAAAACCGGGAGGCCGCTGGCCGCCTGCACCGCCTCCTGCCCCAGGTGGACTCCGTGCTCAAGAGCCTGCGCGCGGCCCGGGGCGAGGGCTCGCGGGGCGGCGCGGAGGAAGAGGCGGACGGTGACGGCGACCAGGACGCCGAGAAGGACAGCTCTGGCGCGGAAGGCGGCCCCGAGCCCGGGGCGGGAGGCGAGCTCGGCTCCAGCGCCCAGGAGGAACTGCTGCTGCTCTTCACCATGGCTTCGCTGCACCCTGCGTTCTCCTTCCACCAGCGGGTCACCCTGAGGGAGCATCTGGAGAGGCTGCGCTCCGCGCTGCGCGGAGGCCTTGAGGACGCGGAGGTGGAGCCGTGCAACTTTCTCGGCTCCAGGCCCCAGGTACGGCGCGCGGCACCTCTCGACACTCGCGGGGCGGCCACCGCCCCGAACGCCCCCTGACCTCGTCCTGGCCCGGCGCAGGTGGTCGGGGTTCTCACGCCGCGGCTCGCAGCCCGGGAGGGACCCTCTGCCTCGAGTCGCACTCTCCCCAGTCCCCCACCCTGTGCACACGGTCACCCGCCATCACAGAAGGCTCTAGAAGTCTCTTCCCTGCCTGAGTTGCCACGGCACACGCGGAGCTCCTCCGGGGCCTTGATCTGATGAGGGTCTCAGGACAGTTTGGGCCTTGAGCGTCGCGCTCAGCACAAGGAGCTGGGAAAAGCGGAGCGGTGGAGGAACCTGGAGGTTTACCGCAGGCTAGCCGGGGCAGTGCCTTCTTCCCCTTGCAAGTGTGTTCCGTCCTTCGGAAGAGTGCTACGTAGGTGCGCTCCCAGCCTGCTGCCAGCACCCTCGGCCTCCTGTTCTGTGTGCCAGAGTTTAAAGGGGTCGGGTAGGTCTTTGGCTCCCACTCAGAGTACTTGGGGAGACAAAACCTGGTGGGGGAGATTAGCGAATTGACTGAGATACGTAGTAACGAAGGCATCTGGGTAAGGAAACCTCTCTCAGGACAGCTGGTTATATGCCCTTTACTTCTAGCATAACCCACTTTGTAATGCACATGATTCATATATACCGATTTGGATCTAGGGATGTCTGTTGGCCTTTATTATAAGCTTGATACTGTCCAAAAGAGTGACTTAAATACCAAAATGTAGTAGATAAGAATGGAAATGAACCACTTCTCACAAATATTAAAGATTAATGTTTACAGAGCTTATGAGACCAATATAATTATGTAGGCCCAGTAAAGTCCTTGAGTGACAAAGTGAAGAAGGGGGAGTATTTCTTCAATTAGAGTAAAAATTGTACATAGTTTGTTTTTGTGGCTCACAACTTTTTTAAAGGTATTGATTTGGATGTCATGCTTTACAACTTAAGTGGTCTCTAGGATATGTTATGATGGAAAAATGGCGACACTCCCCCCTTGTTTGAAAGCTAATTCAACATACTTTCCTCTCATTAAATATTCTAGAACTGAAATTAGGCATTGTGTTTCGCTGATGGCTGCATGGGCTCATTATCCACAGAGTCCAGGCATTTGGTACCTGGAAAGATAGGCTGAACCCCTCATTTTTACAGTTTTCTGTAACGTGACTAAATAATTGGTGTTTAAGGATTATCTTTATCAAATTCAGATGTAGTAATTCTATTATGCAGCTTTTTCATGCTCAGTGTGAAATTTTACAATCTTCCAGTGCCTATTCACTAGTATGTGTGATGATGGTAAAACCCATACATCTTTTCACTATATGAAGAGATATACTACAAAGTCATTAAATATAAAAATGAAAGTATGAATTGAGGAACAATGCTTACTTTAAAATTTTCTTGTCATAGTGTATATTAAAAATACTGCATTGTAAGCCTAAGGCAAATGCCACAGTGAAACAGCTAATATTCCATTGATGCCATTCTAGCAAGGGTACAAAATTGATGTTGGATTTTTAACTTTTAGGAGTCTTTCCTTTCCTTTAAATTTTGCTTTTAATGTGAGTAATGTTGATTTTAAATTTTGCTTTTAATATAACAAGACTAAGGCGAGAGGTGTGTGCCAACCAGGGTAATGAGATTTTTATCTCAACTGCAGTGCATGGCAATCTGTGAGTGCTGGGGTGGGGGGTGGACCAAGCATGTTCAGCATCCTGCCATTAATTTCAGTGCCTCATTACTTCTCAAGAAGTGCTCTTATTGTGGCCATCAGTTGGAGTAGAGGACTCAGTCATACCAGAGGGTACCTGTACTACAGGTGACACCGAAGGCAGGCGGCATATTTCTAGGCACTTGGTGGTGATGTGCTTAACTTTTTCTTCAGTTTAGGGTTTCCTTAAATAATTAATGTCTCATGAAATTGTTACAACCGCATTTTCTGCATACGAGAGTGGCTGCCCAAATCGTCCAGCTGTGGCTTGTTGTGGCCTTGAAGACGTTTGAGCATATTTTGTTGCACCCAGCTGCCACTCGATAGTCTACCGGTGTGGCTGGGCTGATTTCAATCCTGGTTCGCTGCAGTGCTGCCCAGCTGTTGGTCGGTCTGCCCATCTTGCGCCGCTAGTGCGATCCTGGGCGGGAAGGGGCCATCGCAGAGTTGGCAGGGAGGGACCTGGTGTACGCGCCTCGCTGGCGTGGGGGAGCGGCGGCCGGCCAGGGGTTCTCGGCGGCCCCTAGCGCCTCGCCCGGTAGACTGCATGTGGGGCTCCTCCCTCCCCCGCCCTGCAAGATGGCGGCCACACGCCGCCCACGTGACTGGCGCGCTGCCCCGGGAGGGCGGGCCGAGGTGGACGAACCGGGTGTGGGGCTCCTCCTGGGCCTTTGCAGGGGCGCAGGGGTGAGGCTGCAGCTAGAGGGCCCACTGAGAATCACGCGGATCTCAAATGCTTAACCGTGACGGTAACCCTGGGAAAGTGGAAATTCTTGTGGCAACACTTTACTGACCCGGAAGTAACCTTGTGGTTTCAAGTATGCAATTTGTAATTGCTTAGGAATCGCGGTGGTTTTTTTTTTTTTCCTGTATAAGTGAAGGTTTTGCGTGCTCCAAAGCGAGTGTTATCACCCATACTGAATGTATATAATACTGAATCAGTATTTAAGTAAAAGTATATTGGCCAAGAATAGTGTTTCCAGCTCTCTAGATGTATCCAGTCCCAAAGAAGCAGCTCTCCTTGAAAATAAATTTTTAATTGGCGAGTAGGACATGTGCTTTAGTGCCAGTTCTACATTCGTTACATATTTTGATGTTGAGTAGGTCCAGCACAAAGTGTCATGCCATGGTTAAAATGTTAATAGTTGAGGTGACCGCACTCTGCCAATTATATGACCTAGGTCACATTGAAAAGCAGGAAATCTCAACAAATGTGTTTTTTTCTCTTAAAAGTGACATTTCCAAAAGGTTTTAAGAATTGTGGTTTGGGGCTGGGAATATATAGTGGCGTAGCGCCTGCCTGGTAAGCCTGAGATCGATTCAAGAACAAACAAAAAAAAAAATGTGATTTGGATAATTTTAACATTACAATTTAAATGTTGGCATTCATTTTATGAGACATGTATGTAAATCTCATTTTCTTGACTCCAAATGGACTGCCAGTAACTTGCATAAAATTCAGCAAAAACATTAATTGGCTATACTGAAAACCCTTATTAACAGTGCTGCTGGAAATGTGTGATTGGTATAATTCTGTGTTAGAATTACAGATCCATGTGTATGGTGGAACTGAAATCTCAGGAATTGTAGTAGGAATGAAAAACAACTATGGAACTATTTTAAGAGATAGTTTTTGTTATATCTACTGCAGTAAAAACACACAAAGATAGACAGGCTTCTGTGTTTACATGTTCGAAGACATACTTGATTCACAAACAGAGATATTCTTTCTTAGAGGTTTATCCCCTAACCAACAATACTGTGCAAAGGTGTAAGAAACAAAATGCATAGGCTATAGTAGTGGTTGACAATGGCTTGACCCTTCTCTGATGATTGTGTTTTCAAGATTCTCAAAGCTTGCTTGGTTGAATTTGGCAAATAATATTTTGAATAAAAGGCAAAAATGTAAACCTTTAGTACAAAGATACACATTTCTGTCTCAATGTCATTTGAACTCATGAACCATATTTGAACTCAGTATCATTTGAACTTGTAGAAGCGACCACATTCATAAAAATTAGTAGTTAGTAAAAGATACAAAAAAACTTGCAGAATCATTACTTTTCATAGAATTGGTAAGTTAGCTATGTATTACCCAAATATTCCCACTCATTTTTGCCATACAAATAGTATATTAGCTGTGCTGGGCCTAAAGAAATTCAGGTACTTTAAGAAAACTTGAATATTTTTATGCCAACTAAAACCCAAGAAACCAGTTTCTTAAGAGGGAAAAGTAGGTAGTCTGGATTTGTGTCATTTGGCACTAAAAAGATGCTTTTACAAAGTTACTTTGAAAAAGAATAGTTTTGATGGTCATTAGCAGAGATAATTTTACTTGATCTATTGGCCATTTCTAGAATATTTGCTAAGGTGAATGGTAGTGTTAGAACAATGGGCCTTACCTGAGGTTTTCTCACTTAAAAGTTAGGGATTATAACAGTTCTTACAAGTATTTGGATTACAAAGATACAGTGAACAAGTACTCTTAATTATGTCTGTCATATGGTTTTCATTAAACATTAGAAATTTTAGGTAACTTTGTATATAGAAGGTGGTATGGGAGTGGTTTTAACCTCTCACAAATTGAGCATAGGGAGCCAGAATAGGCATATCTGTTTTCTTATGGAAAATTTTAGATTAGTTGGGTTGCAACAAAGAATAAAAGCAACAGTTCAGTTATAAGTGACTTTGAGCAGAGACTTCTTAGAATATTAGAGTTAAGTAGTGGTTGTTTTAGTAGCAAGTAATCACTGGTATTATGTATTCTTTCTTAGGTACATTTTTTTCTGTACTGTAGTTTTTTCAGACAAAGAGTACTCTTGTGGAAGATCTCATACCATGGACCTGTGGCATGAGGAGAGCAAGTTCTTTCCTTCAAGTAACTTAAGATGTGTTTGTGTGATAGATATATCTATATATGTGTGCATTTTTCTTTTTTCACCACTTTTGATTTTCTTTATGGGAAGGGATAAAGGGAGAGGCTGTGAGGATATCCTGAAGAGTGATAGCCATGTTTAGTGGAGCACTTCTTGGAGGCTTAAATTCTAGCTCTACTGCTTGCTTAACTCTGTAATATTTAACCAGACCATTTAAATCTGTGACCTTCAGTTTTATCTGTAAAATTGGGATAGTAACTTCCTTTGAGATCCTGGTAATCGAATTAATAAGGGTGCAAAATACTGCTTCACACTGCTTGAACTCCTATTCTTAGTTCAGAATAATGCTCAATAGTTGTTACCAGGAATGTAGGGTTTGGGATTTTTTGCTCTTTGTTTGCTTTGTGTTTCTACTTAATGAAAGTTCACATGACAGAGTATTTTATACAATGGAATTCATGCATGTTTTAGGAACATTTTATATTTTTTAATGTAGACGTTACCAAGTTGGCTAATATTGTCTGAGAAATGCCATAGTGTTTTGGGGGATTTTGTTTTTCTTTTTTTAGCGAAACAAGCAAAGGGGCTTGTACTACCCTCATACTACACTAGACTTTGGTATTATTGAGTGTTTTTTGCATTATGAATGACTAGAGAATTCTTTGTCACGAAAGCTACTTTCATCCAGTAACTTTTTTTGGTTCCTGAGTAAACAGTTGGTGTAGAAGGGAAGTGCCTCACTGGGTGTTTGTATTATAGATAGTATAGTGCTGGGCCCTTGGTAGTTACTCCATTTCCTTCTTTTCCTGTGCTCCAGGGAATATTTGACCTTAAATTCTCTTCTGTATGTCTTGGTTTGTTGTTGATGTTTGATGTTCTTTCAGGGAGTAGTTTATTTAAGGTCAGTTATAGGTTTTTAAGAGGTCAGTTTCCAAACTTGACTATAAGATAAAGGTATCATCCTCATCTAGTTTATGTAACTGTTGTGAATATGACTGATAAAAGTACATGAAAATTCTAGGTAAACATGAATGAGATACTTGTATTCAGTGATTAGCACAGTTTGATTGTGGTAAGTAAATGAGTTGGAAGAGAGACATACGAAGTGATAATGGAAATTGGGCTACAGAGAGCCTTCAAGATCAGATTAAGGGACTAGGCTGTCCATAGGTTGCATGGGCACCAGTGAAAACTTTTTGTGTGTGCATGCCTAGGATATGTCTTATCTCCCTGAAGGTGAGCTGTCACTTTAAACTTAATCCGTAGAAAAAGCACATCATTGATTGTTCTTCCAGGTTTTCTCAATGGTACCATTGTACTATAGTCACCCTGATTGCTTGATTACCTTAATGCTCTTATCCCCTTATCTCCTGATGCTGTCCTTTCCTCATCCTTGCTGACACTGTTCTCTTTTGAGACTTTATCATGATTATCCTGCAGTGTTTAGAAGGAACATATGTAAAACAAAGTGACAGAATTTGATACTAATTTGTGTGTACATATTTCTCTGGTTGCTTTGTCCATAATATTTGGAAAGTTGATCACTTAAGTTGAACTTAAATGTCTTTTTTAGACCATTTTAATTTACTAACCATTTCTATCTACCACTTCTAGAGATTCTTGACAAATTATTGTGATACACTTAAATTGCTTAATTTTGTATATGTATAATTAGACAATTTGCAGATATTTTGTGAGTGTTAGGGTGTTGCCCTTTTTTTGATGATTGCGGTTATCATTTCCATCTGTGAACAACAACATAATGACAGAATTGCTTTGAAAATAATAAAATGAATTGTTTCTTTAGAGGAAAGTGTTGGGACAGTATGGATTTGAAAGGAGTCTTCCATGGATCAATGCAGAATAGTTGAACACTTTCAAAATCAGACTGTATTCCCTGAGTTAAGTTTTTGTCTGTAGGGTGCATAAATTGCTGTAAACAAGGTAGCAATGCTTTGATAGAAGTCAGAAATTACAAATTTTTGTTATTTATATTCTTAACTGTATGGGGCCTCCAGTATCTTACTTTACTTTATAGTTGGCTTGAGAAATGGTGGGAGTCATATGTGGAATTGCAGAATTTCTTTGCTTGTGGTTAGAAAGGTAAAACCTTTGGTTACTGAAGTGAGCATGCTCAGATGTATGTGTTGTGGAATTTTAGTTTTCTTGTTATAGAGTCTCACAGTGCGATTTTTATTTTTGATACTGGGAATCGGATTTTTAATTAAAAAAATTTTTAGTGGTCCTATAAGGAACAGTATGGTAATTGTGGACCGACTATTACAGTGTTTGGGAGCACTTCCTTGAGAAGAGGTTACCCATACTCAAAGAGGTTCCCCAATGAAATTGTGAATTGAATAGCTTTGTTAACTTGGGAAAATGATTTGCTAAGTCATAATGCAGTGTTTCTCAACACTAACCAGTTTATATCTCATTGCCTCAGGTCCTTGTTAAATTCTTTATGCTTAAATTTGTACATATTGCAAGAACCTTTCTGCAGTGAGAATGAAGGCCATGGCTTGGCTGCAGGAGACAAAAGGTATGGCAGTGCCTGGGGTATTAAGCTTGCTTTCTACCAAGGACCCCTTGGCTTCTGCTCTGGTGTCACACAGGGCAAAGTTGTGAAGATGAAGGCAGTTAGAAAGCACACATGGCCTAGAGAGGTGATACACAGTTCTCTAGGTACCCAAGCTTGTGAGTGTGTTTTTTGTCTCTTCATTCAAAAGCATTGTAGTGTATGGATTCAAAGATTGTTTGCCCAGGAATTTAGTGAGTCCTGGGTTTGCCTTGGTCTTTTTTCCTTTTGTGAAAGAAGAGTTCTTGAGTGAAAGAAAGCTTTTTCCTTCTGTAGCAAAAGGAAAGAAGAGTGAGAACACAGGTGCTGGTGCCTTAATCTATGTTAGAAAGCCTTTGACACTACCTTTGTGAGTACTGTACCTTGCATTGTGTGGCCTAGTATGAATACTGTAGTCTTCACCAGGTCCTCTGTCAACTAACAGGTGGTGCTATTTAGGTTGAAGTAGCAGAGGCATGAAGAGAATTTTACAGGAAAAATATCAAGGCTAATTCTTGGGTGAAAATTGCTGCCCTCACTTCTCTTTCATTCTCCACTTTCCTCCTTTCACATAGACCTCTTAATTGTGCAGCTTACAAGTTCAGTTCTCCAATAAAGATGATGACATCAAAAATTTTAATTTTTAATTAGTAACAAACATAATAGAGTTTCGAGAAAATGCATAGAGAGTGATAGTGATATCCTACCTTGTTCCATTCATCCAGTTCTGCATAGGCAACTCTGATTGGTTCACAGGTGTCGAGTTAACTGCTTTGCAGTGCCCATGTGTCTGTCATCTGTATGCTGTGATTGCAGAGTATATGTAGATTCAGTAAATTATCCCCTGCTTACCATTCAGCAACTGGATTACATTTGCCCATGTTTTAAGGTAGTTTATCTTGTCACTCTCTTTTTGCTTAATCTAAACCTTGCATTCACATTTCTAGTTAAACTAACAAATAGGGAACCTTTGATCATAGCAGAAATCTGTATCATGCTGTTTCTGAGCTGTTGATTCATCAGTCTCCCTCTTCTCTGAACTTCTGTGTCAGTTTTGTTGTTCCTGGCTTATTATGTTTGTAGGCATCATTCTCTTTCCAAAATTTGCCTTTTATCACATGCTGTAATGTGATTCTCAAGGCATTAGAGTTGAGGCATTAAGGTTGAGTTGTGCTGTTTCATTGAGAAGGGATTAGATAAACATCTGCCATATCTTAATTAAATAGAGGCAATTAATAATTACTAAATTCTCCCTGCTTTATTTTACAAAAGTGGGAATCTTAGTAGACAAAGTGGGTATGATTCCTTTACTATATAGTTCTTCCTCTGCTGAAAGAAGAGCAACACTTATGTCACATGTGAAGTGAGAGACCTCATTGCTGACAGTCATTCACTTGTGCGGCTAGTAAGTACCGTAATTTTGATCTCTGTAGGTCATACATGGACTTTGTAAGTACTTTGAAACTTCAAATAGTTTTTTTGGTGGTATTAGGAATTGAACTCAGAGCCTTTATATTGAGCTACATCTGAAGGCCCCCTCTTTTTTTTTTTTTTTTTTTTTAACTTTGAGATAGAGTGCTACTAAATTGCCCTGGCTAGGCTTAAAGTTATGTCCTCCTGCCTCAGCCTCTCAGAGTATTGGGATTACAGACATTTGACACACTGTGCCTGGCATATCTGAATAGTTTCATAGCCTTAGTACGTGCTGAGACTTTACAAACTTAGGTCCTTGGATAGAAACTCATACTTCCATTTTTCTCAGCTTGTTAATCAAGGATTTTTCTTGATTGTTAAATTATGTTCTTAAAAGTTATCTTAAACTGAAAATATGATTTTCGAATGCAAAGCAAACTTTTTGTAGAATAATTGCTTCAGTATAGTAATGCTTGTTTAGGCAGTATGATCATATTAATTTTTTATTATGCAATACTGTGAAATTTGCTGTTAGCCCTTTTGGGGTATATAATTCAGTAGCACCGAGTACATTCATCTCATTTTGCAATGATCATTACCATTTATCTCTACAACTTCTCTATCCCATACTTTAACTTTATAAAACATTAAACAACTCCTTATTTTCATCTTCTTCAGCTCACAATTATCAGTTTTTCTATTCCCTTTATGAATTTGACTAGATGTCCCAGTTACTTTTCTCATTTCTGAGACAAAATACCTGACACCCACAATGTTGAGAACAGCTAAAACTAGAAATCGATCCCACATGCGGGGCTAAAACAAGGCTGATTCCCAAAACAAGGAATACCTTAGGCAAGCCACATAAACAAGCTACTCCAGCCCAAAAAATGCCAGGCCTTAGGTTGGCCTATATACAGGTTGCTAGGCAACAGTATGTCACGTGACATTAACTTCCTTAAATATATAAAACACACTGCATTGGATATTTCTGTGTCTTGTCTATTTATTCACCTTCTCACTACCCTTAACGATTCTCATCCTAAAAAGTTCAAGCAGCGTGGGCTGCAGCAAAATGGTACCCAAACAGGGACTCCGGGCATAAAAAAATTTATTAGTAGGTACAAAAGACAATTCTTGTGTGTGCACAAAAGGGAGAGAAGTGTACCAATGTCCTCCCCATCGATATCAATGCTGAACCCAAAAGTGTATTGATATCCTCAATATTGAGCCCATTAGTATCATCAATACTGACCCCCTATCAGGTATAAAACGTGGGACAAACATACACTTTCTTCTTGTGGATTTGGATTAGAGAGTGCTTTAATGGCTGTAGGCTTGTTGAGGTGATCACAAAAGGTTTGATTCAGAGCACTATTTTAAAATCAAGTCCCACAACAGGTAAAAGATGGCAGAGCAACAGTAAACCTGATAGAATTTAAGCCCTCTTATTTTGCTCAGGTAAGGAAGGATCTACAGGGTACAAAAAGGACCCTTCTCCATTAGAGGAGTGTTTCACTGCAAATTCCATTTCATAGCACTTGATACCCTTAACTGAGCCAAAAGCAGCAATTCCTGCCTTTCAACTCAGAGAAATTTTGCTACATCAAACTTCCACCTCTCGGAGTAGAGCCATTTTTTTCCTCTCTGCCTTGCAGTTGGCACCAAAAGAAGCTAGACAAGCTGGGGAGTCCATGGAGGGTTTTCAACATATCCATTCTTTTAGTAAACTTTGAGTCCCCAATAAACCATAACAAGTTACATGTCTTCATAAAGCTGTGCCCTTTAAGTCCCTAAAAGAATTAAGACAAGCTACCAATACCTATGACCCTACAGCCACTTTTACCTTGGGTCAGGTTATGGCTCCAAATGATTAGAAAGCAATAGCTAAACATGTTTGAGTCCAGGTGATTACTTCTTGTGGAAAGGAAATTTTTTTGAATTGTGTGTGGGTCAGGCTATTTGCAGTGCCACTCACAACCTAGCCATCACAAAAGACATGATAACCAGAGAAGGTGCCTTTGCTGCCATGAATAATCAACTTACTTTTAAATTACAAGTATATGAGCAAATTAAAATAGCTTGAAGGGAACTTCTTCAGAGGGCAAAACATCCCTTGATTTGACTTCCATTCATCAGGGTCCCGATGAACCATTTCAAGATTTTGGAGCATGCAGATCTTAGGCTAGTGGAAGGGTTATAAGCTTGCATTGCTGCACCTGTAGGGACAATATAGCCAATATCTGTCCTTTTAGCAAAACCTACTATCTGTCCAAAATGTAGACAGAGATATCACTGGGCCTCTTGGTGTAGATTCAAAACTGATATGAAAAGCTGACCCATTCTGGGAAACTTCTAATGGAGCCTGCCTTGCCCTGCCAAACAATAGAGATGCTTCCCTTAATTCCTCCCCAGCCCTATTCTCTGCTGCCAAGCACATCTCTGACCTCTGGTGAGTGACAGAGGACAGTGGAGGCTTAAACCTGAGTCCCTCCTCCAGATTCATACTAATTCCTAAAATGGGACCCCCAAGTTATTCTTCCTGTAGTCCATGGACCTTTGTCTCAAGTAACAATGGGATTCATGCTAAACCACAGCAGTCTCATTTTAAAAGGTTTCCAGGATTTGCCTGGTGTCATTGATGTTGAACAAAAAAAAGTCAAGATTATAGTTCAGTCTATTTAAAACACTGTTCAAGTCATCCAAGACTCATATCGCTCAAGTGGTCATCTCTCCCTACAAAATTTACACCGCATAATAGACTTCACCGGATGATACATCCTGTTTAACTTTTTAAATTCTACTAAGGATAAAACTACAGCAGCAAAAAAAAAAAAAATTCAGTCAAATAAAAAAATCTAAAAAGGGTCCTTTAAAAAAAAAGTCTTCATACTAAACAATAGAATAGCCCACTATTCACTTAAAAAATATGCTTATGTTTTTCAGAACAAATGCTAAATGGCCTATGTAGGTACCAGAGTGTGCTATCCAGCTATATCATAAATGCAAACCCCAAAAAAGAGTTAATTCCAACTTTCAAAAAGCTGATGCTGGGCTGGGGATTTAGCTCAGCAGCACAAGCACCTGCCTGGTAAGCATGAGGTCGCAAATTCATTCCCCAGTACCAAACAAAAACAAAAACAAAAAAACTGATGCTGAGTCAGGGATATAGCTCAGTGGCATAAGTGCCTGCCTGGCAAATACAAGATCCTGAGTTTGATTCTTGGTTTAAAAAAAAAGCTGATGTTCAGTCCTATAATAGTGATACCTCAGAAACCACACCACAGCCCATGGACAAAGATGGAGCTAAAACCAACCTGGGACCAATGAAAAAAATTGACTCAGGATGTTCAAACATTGGTAACCATAAATAAAAATCAAAAGTCTAAATAGGTGACTAAATATATAAAAATAACTGAGCTAAAAGCTACATTAAAAAACAAATGTTACAAATCTTCTTAAAATACAAAAATATGTGTTGATTACAGGTAAATGATTTTATTACTTCCACATTCTTAGATCTCTGCTAACCTACAAATAATTCTTCAAAGTCAGAATTACACACTTCTAAAATTACACACTTCTAAAATTATAAAAAATTATTATAATTCAATTTGGTTAAAAAATATATTTGAGTACATGCTAATTTTATGTTTAACTAGTTTATTCAGCTATATACTTCTTTGTTGTACTCATAAATAGCTGTTTTTTATTTGAGCTCAACAATTTTCTCTTTTTCTTTTGCATTTTAGGTCATTTATTCAAAATTTAATTTGATTTGTAAATGTAAAAAACATGCTTCCACCTGGATTGCCAGCTGGTCAGAATAATACCAAAACAAGTTCTCAAAGGTCATCAAAAAATTGCTAACTAAAGAGTCATGTCAGGCAAAAAAAATTATTGGTGAGGGCTTCCTTTGGCAAATAAAAAAGCACCTGCCTAGAAAGTTATCCCAGCCATTATTTTCATTTACAGAAAGCCCCAGTGATCTCCATATCCTTCCATAAGACACCCCAATAATTGTTGTTAAAAATATGTTTACATTGGTCGTCATCAAAAAGATTTTTCTAGACAATAAGGTTTTTAATTTAAAGATGTTCTAATACAAAGGTGTTCATATGGCTATAACAATTGATTATTTTATTAACTTTGTGATATGGTATATTAAATATATTCATGCTTCCAGATGTACAGGTCTTCCAAAATATAAAACAGAGATTGTTTATGATGATAGACTTTTCCAATTCAGACCTCTGCCATTAACAAAAACTTGCGAAATACACATTCCACTTAAGGTCAGCAAGTTAATAAAAGCTTCTTATATGTTAGATAAAAATGATTAAGCTGGGTATTTGTGTCAAAAATTCAGCTGTTACAAAAATGTCATCAAAATTGTCATGCTACAATATTACATATAGTTTTAATTTCCAATTTTTTATAAAATATATAACTTAATTAACATTCTGTAGAAATTTAAATAGTAAACCATCCATAGTTGTTAAAAAATAATGGTCCCGTTTTATGTTCTAAAGTGCTTAGTATTAAAATAAGATAATGCGAAGCTTACTGCCTCTATTACATTACATGATATCAGTCTTCGATATTCAATGACTGAAGTTTAGAGACCAAAAATTAAAAATAAGTGGGCTAAAAAACAGCCAGTATTTTGGCTCTAGTTCTCTAAGCTCAATAAAGACCAAAGACATAAAAAACACTCTACTCCAACATCCTATTCTCAGTGAGTCCCAGGTCTTATAACCAAAGAGATTATAAGATCACAAAAAAAGGTACACAATATATAATGTGCCTAAAGACAGTCACCAAAATGTGTATATATACATGCACACACATATATTCCAGGCTTTAATAAAAAACAATTTAGTCAGTGATCATGACCAATGACACTGACTAAAATACTAAAGGGTATTTTAGTATTTTTGTCACTTGAGGCAAAGGTCCATACAAAAATACTACATGGTTCCAAGATAATTCCCAAGAAAATTTAACTGACCTTAATAATAGAAAAAAATTAATGTAGGTCTTACTATAACTTGGTCTTGTATATCCAGCAAAAAACATAACCACATACACATAATAAGTCATCTACAGAGTCCTCCTGTTTCAGCTCCTCCAACTTTATTTAAATACCCTTTGATTGCAACTACAAAAATAAGAAAGGGGAAGATGTGGAGAATGGCTAGAGCTAGAGATTGATCCCACTTGCCGGGCTAATGCAAGGCTGGTTCCAAAAACAAAAAGTGCCTGAAGCAAGGTACAAGCAAGTTGCTCTAGTCCAAAAAACATCAGGCTCTTAGGTTGCAACATCGCTAGGCCAACAGCATGTCACATGACATTGACCTCCCTAAATAGACAAATGAGCACACTGCATTGGTTGAATAGTTCCTTTTGTCCCATCAGGAGAGGGTTCTGCCTGATCCCAGCTTTCTTTCTCTTCTCTATGTCTTCACTTTTTTTTTTAAACCAGGAATCAAACTCACAACCTTGTGCTTGCCAGGCAGGCGCTTAGGCCACTGAGCTAAATCCCCAGCCCTGTTTCTTCATTTTCTTGCCACCTTCATGGTCCTCACCCTAAAAAGTTCAAGAGCAGTGTGGGCTGTGGCACCACAGTTAAACAGGAAAAGTTCATTTGGCTCCCAGTTTGTGGAGGTTTCAGTTCGTAGTTGGCTGGCTCCCAGGCAGCGGGACATCACAGAGGAGAAACGGTTCCTGAAAGGCAGAAGGCAACAGGCAAAGACCTTTTTCTGTGTCTTACATCTTACCCAGAGTAGGGTAGCCTTTATTCTTGCATTGCACCATAAATCAGTTCTAGCATCACATACCCTATCTCCAGCTTCTTCCGAAAAGCTCCACCTTGACCACATAAGGCTTTGGGGAGACACCTAGATACAAACTACAACCCTAGGTAACATATATAAGTGAAATCATGAAACATTTCTCTTTTCATGTCTGACATTTTGCTTAGCCTATTGTCCTGAAGATTAATCTGTATCACAGTATGTATCCTTTTTAAGGCTAATGCATAGTTTATGTGTATACCATATTTTATCTGTTCCTCTTTCAGTGTATATTTATTTCTACCTTGTGATTGTTGTGAGTAATGCTGCTATGCACATTTGTGTTGGTTAACTGTTCAAGTCTTTGCTTTCACTTTAAGTGAGAATCAGAACTGAAGTAATTCTATGTTTAAGTTTTTGAGGACTTCTCATATAGTTTTCCACAATGGCTGCACCATTTCATATTCCTACCATCAGTGCACCAGGGCTCCAAGGATTCCAGTGTCTCCAGATCCTCAACTGCACTTGTTTCTAATTTTGCTTTTATTTTTAGATTACCATCCTGATGCTTATGAGTATATAGTTTTGATTTGTTTTCTTTAATGAAAACTATCATTTTTCATTCATTTATATTTGAAAGTATGTTATTTTAAATGTATGAACCATATATGAGCAGTGTAGAAATATATCCTGTTTACTTGAAATGCCTGATCTCTTCAGTAAGTTTCTGGTTAATAAAACTATTCGAGAAGAATTGGCTTTTCTTTTTCCTTCTCTTTCACCTTCCTTCATTCCCTCCCCAAGGCTTTATGTGTGCTAAATAGGCATTCTACACTGTTTCACTTGCAGCTTTCTGTGCCTTTATGATTTTTTAAAAAAGTACTTACAACTGTTGAATTTTTGAGAAGCAAAATTTCTTCATCAAATTTGATCTGACTGCTTTATAATGAAATTATATAATCTGGGTTCGGATATAGGTACATGATTTGGTTGTTAAAATCATAATCACATTTTAAAAATCAGTAATATTGAAACTTGGTGAATGCCATTAGGCTAAATATTTTAGAAGGTGAATATTTACAAAAGAGGTCTGTCTGCTCCTCATTAAATGGCTGTTTATTGACTATCTCTATTTCCTTAGGTTTCTAAAAGATGGTAATGTAAGGCCAAAGCTTAGTTCTCAAGAATATCTAATATGGTGCTTTATTCCCACAAGTAAAGCCGTCAACTAGCAGAATACACTTATTAGACTAGGATGCATGATTGGGACAACAATAAAATATTTTAAATGGAGATTTTTGGGAAGTTTAAAGTCTTTTATTCACTTCACTACTTGCATAGTTTTTTAAATCAGTGTACATTATTTATTGTGGATTTACAGAATTGTAACTGGTTCTTTAAACTGAGGTGACTTTAAGATGGTACTTTGATGTGGAAGCAAAGGGCAGAGGATGAATTGTGACATAATAGAGAACTGATATAAGGCTATTTGGGGGGGCTTATAACAAAATATGTACATGATAGTGCTTTAATTCTGGAAAGTTGTAAGTTTTGCATGCTCTTTATTACAACTGTTCTTCTAGGCATAAAAGTCTAGTTTACTAATGCTTGGCTGAGAACACTCAAGTAGGTACTGTATAAAACACCAAATTATTGTTAGATGATTTGACTTTAATAGTAAACTCACTGTTCATTTAGAATGATTCAGCATGTATTGATGCTATTTTTTGTAAAACTTTCCTAACAAGCATCTCTTTAGTGTCATTAAAAACAAGCAGTGAATAAAAATCATCTCATGTTTAATGTAAAAAATACAGATGCCATTACCTTTGGAATATTAGCAAAAATTATACTTTTTATTATATATGTCCTTTTGATTCTAGTTCAGAGTGGTATAGAATTGATACACTAGTAGCTCTGAAGAGCAACATATACTTTTTTATGTTCCAAGACAGCTGGGAAAGTAAGTAATTGATAGAATAGTACTAGTAAATGAAGATAAAACATTTAATACTTCTCCATTTACTTATAGCTCTGATACTTTATGTCTTTCTGCCCTTAATATGGAGTCACTTAATCTCTAAAAATTGCTATTAAAAGAATTAAACTCTAGTTTATTTTTGGTTTATTCTTGTTACTCTGTGGTATAGATTAACATGTCCCCCTCTTCCTCCTTTAGAACAACTCTGCTCATGGTGATTTCTTGCAAAGTAATGAGACCAATTTAATAGAACAAGCCCCAATACCTCAGGATGGACCTACTGTGGTACCTCATAGAACTCAGCGAGAAGGTATGGTCCCTCTATTTATTGTAAACTTATAGCAGGGTGCTTTTTAAACTGGTTAACTCTTCATTCTCTTTTTTGGAGTGGAGAAATCATACTGGTACTGGGTTTTATTCAAAGCCAGTTCTCCTGGTTCTGCACTCCACATTCTGGGCTCTTTCTTGCTTTGCAGCCTTGGCTTCTTGTAGCCTGCACTTCTCCACTGTATCTTATAGTCAGTTGTTTTTGGATCTACCCTAAATGTAGTCATATCCTTCCAGAGAGCAAAGACTTTATCCTAGTCCCAAAGTATTTCATTAGTACCTTATGTATAGTGTATGTTTGGTGTCTATCCAAAAATAAGTTTTAGAGAGTTCACCAATAATATGTTTTTAACACATTCACAACAAGGCTATAATTTGTATGCCTCACTGCAAGTGGCTTGAACCACCAGTGGCATTTGTGGTTGTATTTTTATTAATTTTATTAGTAAAAAGACAGATAAGGGGTTTAGGTAAAGGGATTAGATCCATTTATACCACCAGTGCGACAAGTACCACTGGTGGTTTAAACTAGCAGGAATGTGGTATGGGGGCTGGGATAGAAGAGTGAATGTATGATGCCATCTAAAAAGATACTGAGCTCAGATCTCTTCATATCTGGGGAGTCTATTAATCTGTACTGGGAGGTTTTTGTTTTGTTGGGGATTTTTTGTTCCATTCTTTCTTTTTTTTGAGACAGGGTCTTGCTGTGTAGTTCAGACTGGCCTTGAACTCACTAGGTAGCCCAGGCTGGCCTCAAACTCATGGCAATCCTACCTGAGCCTCCCAAATGCTAGGACTATAACTGTGCCACCATGACTGGCTGTAGAAGAAATACTGAAACTGAAAATGTGGGCTGCCATCAAGGCTTTAAAAGAACCCGAAGAAACAATGAGCAACATACTCAGATACAACAACTCTTATTTATGCCACTATGTGTCCATCAGTAACTCTTTTGTGTAACATATTTTTCATGGATCTGAATAATTAGGAAAAATCATTTACATGATTACCACTTTTGTTCAAGATGATCACATTACTCTTGTCTCTTCAGTTAGACTACCTTAATCATAGATTTCCACCAAACTCGTTGAATATATAAGTAACTAATGAAAGTTATTTTGTTTTAATAAAAGTGTAGAAAAATGTAAAGACTATCAAAATGCTACCAATTAACTGTAAGATAGTGTTATAGATGATCTTAAATTCCTAACTTAAAAAATACACATAATACATGCTGTTTTACTTTGTAAGAGTTATGACCCTCTTATTAGCCATTCCTTACCATATACCAGTGGTGGTGAACCTATGGCATGTATGCTACAGCAGGCTGTTTATATTATTGAAAGCTCTAAAACTTTTGCTATCACTGCTATATGCTCTTCTCCTGTTGTAGTTTACCTTGATTTTGGTCGATAACAGCAAATATAACTTGAAATTCAGGCTGAAGCTATAGCCAAGTTCCCATGTAATGTAATGCCATCGTGACATTTTCTGCTAAGCTACACTGGGATCCGACCCCTCCAAAAGGAACCCAAAACACAAGGCCCCCCACCCTTTAGCTCAGTATTTTATAGAGGCAGAGCTGCTTTATTTCTGAATCTAGATTAATTCTGGAGGTTTTTGTTTAATAGCATCAGTCTTTAAGTTAATATACCAGCTTTCGGTAACAACAAACATACCCAGCCCTACTTTAACATTTGTGATACAACACAGGTTCAAGGATTCACACACTTTTCATGTGCCTTTTGAGATACTTTTTTTCTCCAGAAACAGCCCACCAAATACTATATATTTTATAAATTGGCCCAAAGTAATAGCCATGATCTTTCCTGTTTATTAGGAATGCCTGTTTCCTTGCGTATTTTCTGTATTTTATGCCTTTTCGTTGCTCACTTTTCATGATGTATTACAATCTCCATTCTCTCCTCTATACTTTATCACTTTGTACATGTATTCTTCATGTGTCTTCACTTCTTCCTGTAAAACAGAACTGAATAAGTTGTTTTTGTTCCTCATCTCTTGCTCCCCTGAATCCAAAAACAGTGTACTCTGTTGTGTTGCATTACTTTCCTAACCTCATCTTTGTGACCCGTATTATACTCATTGTCAGCCTTTGATGTTACTTCATTCATATAAAGTATTACTTCTGTTGATAGCCTGAGCAGCACTCTGTTCTTAAGTCTTTATTTATTACATTTAGTACATGAGCTCTTTTCAAACTGACTTCTTTTCATTTTATTTCCTAGAATATTTTTCACCAAAAGGTGTAAAATGAATAGTTGCGTCTGTACATTGTTTACTTCATGAATAAACTGATTAGTTGAATTCAGATGAACTGTTTTTTAAGTTTAGTGTTATTTATGGCCACTGTTTTATCTTTGTAACTGTGAAGAATTTTGCTACAGTGAACCTTCATCATTATAATGTTCTTTTTTGTATTATTGTGTGACATTAAGGATCACACTTGGAAAAAATTTAATTTCCAGTTAGAAGTTTTGTCAGTTTGTTATATTACTGTTACTTTCAAAAATAGATATTTTTTAGTTTATACCTTTTATGATAAGCAAATGATATTTGTTAAAAGTGCTATATTTGATAATCTGAGTAAGTTTTCAAGATTATCATGAAGAACATATCTTCAGGCATCTTTTATTTGTTCTTTTCTATCTAGTGTTTCTATCTCTAGTGTTAGCAGAATGCTTGACTGTACTTGAGCACTCAGCATGTCACATGTATACAGGAAAAAAATCACTTTATGAATGCTTGATATATTGCTGTGCTTCTGTTTTATTTATTTGAGGCCAGTAGTAAAGATAACTCACTTAATTACTAAGCATTTGTCAAGTTATAAAATATTTTGGGTTACTGAATTGTATATCTAGTGTCTGAACCATAAGTCAGCATGTGTGTGTTTTTTCTTTCAGCTGTACATATTGAGAAGATAATGTTGAAAGGAGTCCAGAAAAAAAGGGCTGACAAATATTGGGAGTACACTTTCAAAGTAAGCTATTCTCACCCACAAAAGATAATCTCACACACCCTGTTAAGTGATCTTTGGAAGAACTTAATGCCAGGCAGGTTTGCTAATTTAAATGGAAAAATAATTTATTTTTATAGTTTTAATTAATGGAATGTACCATTTTCCTGTGTGTACACTGGATGATTTGCTAAGTTTTGTTTTTTTAAAAGCTATATCACTGAAAAATTATTCTGATAATTGTATTATAAAGCAATGATAGCCTTAGATTTAAGGAGACAATTAACAGTAGTATCACTTTCACCAATATTTTTAAAAATCAAGATCACAAGCCTTTGTTTCCTGGCATTTTTTTCCCTGACATTTTTCTCTTTCTCTCCTTTCTCAATATTTTTAGTCCCTGCTCTATTGCCTTCACTTCTGTAATTTCTCTATTACCTGTGCTTTAGTCAGCTGTCTCATTTACCATGGAGCCCAGCTCTATTTCTGTTAGTGCCACAGTAAGACTTTCAGGACTCCTTTGTGCCTGTTCACTATGACATGGATTCCTTGTCCTCACCTTCCTGATTCTTCCTCACTGTGGCTTCATTGTAGTGTCCTTTCTCTTAATGTTGGATTATAGGTGAGGCCATGAGAATGAGCCCATGTTTCTGTGCTACTTTGCTTCAGTTCCTCAAAGGCAGTGCTTGCCAGATTTTAGCAGTATCTTCTCCTGGAGTGACTTCTAAGCCTCCTTATAAGGCTTAGAATGCTTCCTCCTTCATCTGAGGTTTTCTATAGACATCATATTTTCATAGATCCTTCCAGTAGATTAATACCATGTAGAGAGCGGGAGTCTTCATCTTTTGCCATCCCAACTGATTTGACTTACTCATTACATTTGTCAAATGAGTTTCAAAGGCCTAGCTTCCACTTTGAGGGAAGAATATTCTCTATTTTCAGGTTTTTTTAGTCCTAATCTCTGCATGTCTCATGGCATGTTTTAGTCTACAATACTCAGGCATACCGGTTCTTCCTTTGTTGCTGGAGCTTACAGCTTATTCCTTCCTTAAGACCTCACTGTCCTCTCACTCTATACCAAAGCATAGCTGACAGTTACCTCAAATAATCCCTGCTCTGGGGCTTTCTTGACACCTAGCTACTCATGTTTCAGACCTATTCATCTTTGAAGCACTAAACACTGATAGTAATTCTTACATATGTATTTGGTTTTTATCTGTCTCCAGGACTGGGCTGTGAACTTAGCCAGTGGAGACTTTCATTATCTCATCTGTTCCTGTATCCTCTGATAAGAGTCAGAACAGTACCTGCCACAGTAGCTGCTCAACAATTAAATATTTTAAGGCATTTAAGAAGTGTTAAAAACATTGATTTGAGGGGTACTAGGTAAAATTTCTTATGCATTTTAAGTATGTTATTAATTGATAAGGTGTAGTTATTAGCCACACTCAAATATTTATTTAGTTCAGATATATAGAGCATAAATTACTACTACTAGGCCATAACTGAGTCCGCAAAGTTAAAAGTGCCAGGAAGGTCGAGCAGCACTAAGTAGGTTCCAGTTCTGACTCGTTTTTCCTTAGGTCATACCTTGGAGGGTCACTTTTCTGAGCTTTAGTTTCTTCATCTGAAAATGAAAGTAATCATTCCTGCTGCAAACATCTTATTAGAATTTTAAAGGTTTGAGATAAAGATGAATCTCTTTATTAAGTCTCCCCAAAATAATAAATTATACTACCAAAGATGGGTGGTATTTCTCTTAATGTGTGTTTATTAAGTTTTAGGAGATAAAGCTATAATTTTATCTTTGGCATGCGTAGATTGTACTGTCAGAGTGTCATGTTACTCAAAAAACCATAGAAACATTTCCTTTTAGAAAAAATTACCAAAACAGTAACATTTTAAGACTGTATTTTTAAAAATGCAATTTAAAATGAATTATTATTAGAAAACTTGAGTACAATATATCAGTATACAGTTTAACAACTTTGAAGAAATGACAATGCTAGATGAACTTTATATTTCTGTTACTCTTAATAAAATTTAAGTAAGGCCCTTTGTTTTACACGTGGCTTTTTTCTAGGCAGTTCATGTGTAAGCAATAACCATTACAATATGTGTGTTTTTTTTAAATCAGGTAAATTGGTCTGATCTTTCAGTCACAACAGTAACAAAAACTCACCAAGAACTACAGGAATTTCTACTGAAGGTAAAATTACAGATTTTTTTTTGTTAAAATAATTTTTATATAATATACAGATTCTAAAAATTTCAATATCAAAAGAAAACATAGATAAAAGTTGGCTCCAAACTCTGAATGAATATAAGCTGTAAAGATACCATGTTACCTCAGTATAAATGTTCTTGCTCTACATTATCAACATAAGGAAATCATGAAGAAGTTTTCACGTCTTAAAAAATGGAACATTATTTGTAGTTCCTTACAGAAGATGTACATTGTTAGTGGCTGCTTGCAAGGGTACTTCCAGTATGTCTGCAAAATGAGATGGGGCCTGTTTTTATATGGTACCTAACAATTATTCAGCTCCTTCTGTAAATTTCCCTTATTCTTCCTCCATCTTATTCCTTGAGTTCTGGCTCCCCCATTCCTACTCCTTCCTGTTTGATAAAAATTTTTAAACTGTTGAGAATAAGAAGATAATAGGAACATACAAATTTACAGAGGAGAAAGATATCTTAAGATCATTTCTTCAAACCCTCACCTGTTTCTTTAAAATACTGATTGAGACTTTATTAAAAAAGAATATAAGTAGAGATAAATGATCAATAAATTACTATTTCTCACTAAGCATTTTTTGTTTGTTTGTTTTTGGTGGCACTAAGGATTGAACCTAGGACATTCACAGAGTTGTTCAGTTTCCCTGGCCAGGCTTGAATTTGTAATCCTCATGTCTCAGCCTCCCAGAGTGCTAGGATTACAGGCTGGCACCAACACATCCATTTTAATTATTAATAGGGAAATAAAGCAGTCCAGAAATAAGCATTCTCAACTCAATTATTACATTTTGGATAAAAGTATAGTTAGTGAACCTATGCTATCTGAAATTTTCAACCTAGTGTTGTCTGCTCATCATACTGTTCTTTGCAGATCATGACACTTTTCATTCTTAAATCCACAGAGACTTTTCCATTAAGGCTTTGAGGAACATACTACTGGCTGCTTCTCTGAGGAGAATATAGTTTGAAATGCTGCCATCTGGGGTTTTTGATAGTCTCTCTGAATGAAATAACACGCAGAGGTGACTTGAGTAGTTCCATTTTCCAGTGGCTTATTTTAAACTAAGCTGTTTCAGTTAAGGCTCAAGGACTTCTGCACTCACTCAAGTGAATGACCTGCCTGCTTATAAAGATGGGGGTGAGGTTTGTTCTAGTTTCAAGAGGCCTTGTGCCTCCCCTGACCCTCTAGCTCAGACAGTTTGATAAGGGATAAGACAGTTGTGGAAGAAGTTGGATTTTGAGCACTTGATTCCATCTGCTGGACTCAGTCTTAGGAATAGAAGAGTGCCATGCAAAAGAGTAGATGCATCCCAGCTAGGCCCCAGCAGTGAGACAGCACACACCATTGGAGAAAATAAGCTCCTGGCTGGTGTTCTGGTTGAGGAAGTTAAGCAGGCAGGGCAGTACCATCTCTCCTCCACATGTGCTTTGAAAATCTCTTCTACTTATTTCCACCTCTCATCTCTTGACAGCATAAATTTATCAAAGTTCAAGAGCAAGTAAACATGAGCAGCCATGATTTGGGTTAGGGAACAACATACTCTTGTTTCCCCTTTTCTATTGGTTTTCTGTGACACAATTCTAATCCTGGGAGGGTGAGCCTCAGGGGACACAGCTGAGGCTGAGAAGCACTGCCACATGTCACAGTCTAGTTACTTGACACCAGTTTTCCTCAGGGGTTGCTACCTCCTTGTCATCTCACTGTGGATCAATGAGAAAGCACACGGCTCATCCCCAGCTTATGTCCTGGCTCCCATACAGTCTCCTTTCTTACTCAGTTTCCTTCTCTAAACTTCAGTTACTGTGTGTCTTGACAGATTTCATTTCTTTAGTCACCCAAGTTTTTCTAAAAGCTAAGTGCTTTAAAAATAAATATAGCCACAAATAGATAATTAACTGTTCATAATTGTTGTAATGAATGATCCTCTCTTTCTAGCCAACATTTGACTATTTCAGTATTTTTCTAAAATAGGTATACATGCCTCTCGTAACATGAAATAATCTTCAACATGTGTACTTCCAGAAAGAATTTTTCCTTTTTCATGTTTCCTTTCTTTTAACATCATTTACAAAAAATTCAAGAGCAAAACTTGTCCTTTTAACAACTATGCAGACTAACATCTTATAGTTTCTGTGTATGCTCTTGAATTGCACTTTGTTTGCTGCAGTGTGGAAAAGTGGATGTGTCAAGTCTTTTTTTCTCTTACGGGATAGCAGCTTTTGACTGTGTATCTGGCCCCATCCTTCATTGTATTTTTCTTCACATTACTAGAAACTCAGTTCCATACAGGCAGGGTTTTTGTTCCCTCATTGCTATATCCACAGTGCCTGAAATAGATCTGGAAAGAAAGTAGGAGTTTGAGTACTAGAAAAAGCAGAAATTGAATAGATGAACAAAAGGTGTTAGAAAAACTGAATTATAATGAGGTTTTATTTGTAAATTAAGCCTCAGTGTTTTTAACAATAAATTTATATTGCTGCATACAAAAACCTTTCACTACTCTGACTTGTGCTGAGGACCAGGCAGGACTTCAGAGGTGGGAAGTGAGGTATGCTAGAGCTGAGATGGACCGAGAAGAAAATTCAAACTAAGGGACTAGAATATAAACAGTACAATTTAGAGCATGTACTTTTAGCAAATATGCTTCTTTAGGACTGGAAATTAGAGATAAAAGCCATTTGAAAATAAATTAGTTTTCAAATACTAATGATTACATGGTCATCCTGCCTAGCAATGTGTGTGTGCTACCAGAGCAAGCACCTGCCTAGTAATGTGAATAGTGTCATTGACTTGGTAAAAATTTATGTACATTACTGTTGATTTCAGTGTTTAGAGCAGTCATCAGTTATTTGATAAGTAAAATAGATTTTTTCACTAATGCTGATTTTCTTTAGTTGTGTGCAGATACTCTGTGAAAATTGTTTAACATTGGTGATATAAATGCCACATGAATGGTAATGGTAGTATCAAAGTATAAATATTGGAGTGAATAGTCACTTCTGTGTTGGAAAAATTTGTCAATCTAGAACTTGTTTCTTAGCATTATGGTCAGAGGACATGATTTCCATAGCCAGTGTGTGGGTGTCATCAGTTCCTTCAATCTTAGCAGATTAATTAATGAGCCAGGAGCTTTATTCTGGCAAAGCATCTTGATTCCATACTCTCATGTGCCTAAAGTTATAATGGTTTATGCTACATTTGTTATATGGTCCATCATTTTCAGTTTGTGACTTAGAATGCTTATTTTTAAGAAGAATATTTACTTTGGATTCTAAAATGAAGGATCTGTATATACAAATCTATTTACATAGTTTTTATTCCTATAACTCCTTAGATAATGTATTAATGATTCTGGTCATAATCTTAACTTTAGTGAAAGTGCCAGTAATTCATAAATTATTGACAAAAGTCATATTTGAAACTTGGAATTCTTGGCACTGAGGATTGAACTCATGACCTTGTGCTTGCCAAGCAGGTGCTTATGCTGCTGAGCTAAATCCCCAGCAAAACTTGGAATTCTTAAAGTTAGTTTTACAAAGAATCAGCTTACTAGGAATTTTTAGAAGTATACTAGTTCAGTAAAATTACTAAAATTACTAGTTTTAATTTTAAAATATTTTTCCCAAGGGATTTTTTTATGATTTGTAGCACATTGCACAGAGTACATCCCTATCACCTTGAGGGAAATCTGTAATTAAGAGTTTTGATATAAAAAGATTGAGGGCATCACACCTTGCTTTTTTTGCTTTTTTAACTTGGTTCTTTATTTGGTGCATAGCACTGATAGTCTGATAGTGCCTGAGGTTAAAATGTAAAACGAGATACAAGAGTGAAACCATAAAGCTAGTGATAACACAGAAGAATACTGTTCCAAGGTACAATTAATACCAGGTGTACTTTGTAAAATGTTCAATTTAAGTTGAACATAGCTGTCCGTTGCAGGGTGATTATAAATGTGAGGTCCATGCCGGTGTACAGTATATGAAGGGCTATTAGGGTTCCTGTGCATCAGGGCAAGCCTTGAGAGGTATGCTCAAAAGAAAATATGATTTTCCTAGAGGAGGCTCCATGGGGTCCAGTGATAAAGGTTTTAAAGAGAAGCTGCTTTTAAATGATTTGTGAGCAGAAGGCATAGATCTGTAACATGTTTGCCAGTAAGTGAGAAACTTAACATAGATACTGTCTTTCTTTTCTAGCTTCCAAAGGAATTGTCTTCAGAGACTTTTGACAAGACCATCTTAAGAGCCCTAAATCAGGGTTCCCTGAAACGGGAGGAGCGGCGTCACTCTGACCTGGAGCCCATCCTAAGGTAACAGTTTTACCTGACAAATGGCTGTCGGTGCATAGGATAGGCTTTAAAGGGAACACAGAGATTCTTTTTCTTAGGTGCTTTAAAAGTGAACTTTTTATCCTGTGCTATTTAGTTCTAGGCTCACAGTAAAAGATGTCAAACTTATTTTGTGAGTGTGTCTTTCAGTTCTCTAATACCATAAAATTTAGTTTTTTCTAAACGATATTGAGTAAAAACTCTTATTTTGTCTATAAAAATTTTACTAAGTGGAGCTCTTGTCCAAGAGCTCAGCTTGAGAGATGTTTTAAGTTGTTAAGTAAAAATATCAGGCCATTGGATGGGAAGTGAAGGGAAGTGGCCCTTTTCATTCTGTTATTCACTTCTCTGGAGCCCAGTGTCAAATAAGGCCAAGTCTTAGCCATTATGAGTTGTTGGACCATTGGAAAAGACAGGTATGAGTGACACATGAATTCAATATGATACTAGGGAGACATAAACCTTGTCTTAAATTAATTATTAATGTTTCCCATGTGTCTGTAGAAACAGAAAAAAGAGTTGCATACACACAAAGGTTGTTAGTGGCACAAAGGCAGGGTGAGTGTGGCATAGGTAAATTTACTTGTTTCGTGATGGGAAGTTGAGATGTTTGTCTAGTGGTTTATATTTTCTCTAAGAGTTTTATATGAGATGGGTCAAGTTAAATTGAGACCAGTGTCAAATGCTTGAGGGTAGAAGAGATTTAAAACTATGTAGGGATCTGGAGCGCATCCTTATGAAGGAAAAGTCGTAAGCTGGACAAGATGTGTAATTGAACTAAGATCAATCCTTACAGTGAAATCAGTCTGCTCTGTTGTGTGCATTTAAAAAAAAAATCTTTGTAGTAGTTCTTGTCCAAAAATAAGGAAAGATAAGGAAAGATGTGGATTTGTGCTAGATGGGGGTGTTCTTGGGCCTGACAGTAGGACAATAAAACAAA
This sequence comes from Hydrochoerus hydrochaeris, assembly GCA_004027455.1. NCBI lineage: Eukaryota > Metazoa > Chordata > Mammalia > Rodentia > Hydrochaeridae > Hydrochoerus > Hydrochoerus hydrochaeris. The sequence continues at coordinate 826,447 of PVLA01000065.1, forward strand.
AGACTTTAGGAAGAATGTTCAGTTTTTAACAAATGATAGACCATCATATCTAAAGTAGCTAGGAAGTATGAGTGATAAGCCGAGTGACAGAGTAGACTGCACCATGCTTGGAAAACAAGTGTCATGGTAAAGTATCAAGTTGGATTTAGAGCATGAGATATCTAAGGAATGGATGAGGTCACTAGTAATTTTGGAGGTTCGAAGTTGTGGTTTGACAGTTATCCTCCTCACTCTTCTCTGAGGACTTCTCTCTCTTTCCCTCTCTCTCTCACTCTATTTAGTTTAGTTAGTTAGTTAGTTAGTTAGTTATTGTCTTTTTAGGCAGTTTCGCTGTGCAGTTCAGATTGGCCTTGAATTTACTTTGTAGCCCAGACTGGCTCAAATTTGCAGCGATCCTCCTGCCTTAACCTTCTGAGTACTCGCATTACAGTGGTGTACCACCATGCCCAGGTTTGAGGGCTTCTCTTTAAGGGGGAATAATGGCCAAAGAGTCCAATGCTGTATTACTGAAAAATTGCAGTTATTAATAAATAAGTAAAAGCAATGCTAGAGCCCATGTAGTTTAAGGTCAAAGCTGAACCTGAAACAGACTATTTTGAGAAGCAGATTTCCCAATGGAGAGATGGAGCAGAGATGCATATTTCTTACTCTAATGGTTCTTGCTTTCCTGAGAAAATCAGTCCCAGGGAATTTTCTCAAGATGAGAGTGGTTGAGAAGAAAATAAGAAACTTTGTTTCTCAATAGAGACCAACAGAAATCTGCGAGAGGGAGAGTATTTTCATTGTGTGGCATGATCCAAAGTGTGACTATGAATATAAATGACTAGAGTAAGATAGGAAATACAGAAGAAGACAATGGAGAAAAGGCAGATGAACAAAGAACTCAGTGTCAGGTGGGCACCCATGTAAACACCTGTGTCATCATCAGATGGTAGATGATTTAGAGTGTAGGACAAAGTGAGGTTGGTTCCAGAAGTGAATATGGACATAGAAGATTGACCTAAAGGTTGGTGCATGACACAGATGAGGAATGCTAGATCCCAGGTTTTAGAAGACTAGAAAAGAACAGGCTCTAGTCACTGAAGAATTTGAATGTTTGAGAAACCTTATGGGGCAGAATGGAGGGGTTTAGAGAAAGGAGGAATGGGAGAGCAGAGAGCATTCCAGGGATGAAACCAGAAGACAGGGTGGGTGAAAGTACAAATTAATTGAGTGCTTGTTCTGCTCAGACTTTTATGAACATATGTATCTCCTGGGGATCTTGTTAAAATGTACATCCTTATTCTGCAGAACTGGAGATTTTGCAGTTTCAGAAAGCTCCAGGGCATGTTGGTGGCCCACAGAGCACTCATTGAATAGCAAAGCTTCAGCAGCTGGTGAATACTTGGACTGTTGGATCCAGAAGTACTTGGAGAGAGTTCTGCAGGGTGCTGTTAGGGAAGGGGCTTGGAAGCATGATTCTGGTGATCTGCCTTGGAGTGGTTATGAAGTTAACCAGACTGCATGAGAAGGAATAGAATATGACTCTTACAGATTGATGGGGTGATGCATGCTGTTATCCTGCCCATACTGGTGTCAAGCTCAAATTCAGCCTAGCAAACATGAGAAATAATTATTAATATCCTTGAAATTTTGGGGATAGCAAAGAAACTCCAAAGAACGATGTCAGAAATGTACTCTGCCAGAGGCACCTGCCAAGTCTTTAAAATAGTTGTTAGGGACTTTGCATTTTGTGCCTGATAATTCACCTCACTTGTTGTAAACTAGTCAGTCTGCAAGCTGCCGTTGAATCTAAAGGAGACACAGAATGTTTTGTTGAAGATGGTTGGGAAACATAAGACCTGAGCCATACCCACATAAATTTCAGAAAATGAAAGGTCAGACTGAAGTTACAACCTGTGAGGGTTGCAGTATGGCAGAAATGTGTTTAGAGCCCTCGTAGTGGTGCACACCTGTAATCATAGCACTCGGGAGACTGAGACAGGAGCATTGCTGTGAGTTTGAAACCAGCCTGGGAAATACAGTGAGACTGTCGCAAAAAGAAAGAAAAAAAGAATGTTTAGAATCTAGGTAGCCTTGTTCACAACCAGGTGCTTTCCCTTGTCATATTCACTTTCCCCTCTCATACACTTAGCTTTTCCTTTTGGTGAACCAACTTGGTTTGTTTGTTCGTTTGTTTTGTTTTTGGTTTTGTTTTGCAGTGTTGGGAATTAAAACCAGGGCTGGCATACTGAGCTGCATCCCCAACCCATTTAAAAATGTTTATTTTGGGGCCAGGGATGTAGCTCAGTGGCACAAGTACCTGCCTGGGAAACCTGAGATCATGCATTCAATCCCCAGTACCCAAAAAAATAAAAGTTTTATTTTGACATGCCTGTCTCAGCAGTTGGGAGGCTGAGGTAGAATTGCTGAATTCCAGGCCAACCTGAACTACATAGGGAGATCCTAGCTCAACTCCACCCCAAAAATATTTATTTTTAAAAAAATTTTTCAGAAAAGATCTTCCAAAATCACCCAGGCTGGCCTAGAAATTGTGATCCTCCTGCCATGGCATCCTAAGTGCCTAGATGACAGATGTGCACCACCAGCCCCAGCAACAGATAAATTTTCTACTCTTGTCCCTTAGATCAGACATGTAGTTGCATTAGTGAATGCCTCTTTTTAAAATTCAGGTACTTACAATGGGATTGGTGGCACACCCCTGTTATCCCAGCTCTTGGGAGGCTGAGGCAAGAGGATCCCTGAGTTCAAGGCCAGTCTTGGCTACATAGTGAATTAAAGGCCATCCTGAACTACACAGAGGGACCCTGTCCAAAAAAAAAAGTTGTTAGGGGAAGCATGAAGAGACTGAATTTACTTTGGGACTTTAAGCCCCAATCGCTGCTGCAAATCCAGGCACACAGTAGGTGTTCTGTAAATATTTGTTGAATGAATTTTTTTAAAACCTGCCATACATACAGAATGTAAATAGAGTTTCTAAAGAGGAATACTGCACCTTTATTTTTTTTAATTAAGTGAAGAATATACATGGCCCAAATTCAGAAGTTACAAAATGAAAAGAAGTCTCATTACTGCTCTTCAGCCCCTTTTTTCATAGGCAGACAATCTCTTTACTGTATTATGGTGTAAAATAAATGATTTTATTTTCCCTCAAGACTGGCTCTTTATTGTAATCAACTATATCAACATTTAGCTGTTTATGTGTCTACTCAAACTACTGCAGTAAAAATTCTTGAATGTTTATCTTTTCATGTAAGTGGGAATTTGGCTGTGGGATAAATGATTAAAAGGTTGTCTATGTTGAACTTTTATATTTCCAAATAGTTTTCCATAGTAGATCTTCCCTCCAGAACTGGTGTTGAAATTTAATTGCCATTTTAATTTGATACTGCCAGTTATCAAAAGTTAACAGGTTAGGCCTGGGGATTTAATTTAGTGGCACAAGTGCCTGCCTGCCAAGCACAAGGTCATGAGTTTGACTCCCAGTACCAAAAAGAAAAAAAAAAAAAAAAAAAGTTAACAGGTTAGCACAATGATAATAGGACTCTTACATATTTGGAGAATGTCCATGTTCAGATTTTAGGTACATATATATCTTGTAGTGGCTAAGAAATTAGTCTTAGAAGGATTGAAAAAAATGGCTTGTCATGAAAAGAATCAGTTTATTAGCATATCTTCTGAACATAGATGTTATGGTATCCCTTTTTAAGAGGAAAAGAAAGAAGTGACATGAAAAGAGATTTTCCTGAAGTATGAAATGTGCACTCAATTTAGTGTGTTCACAACAGGGCTGTAATTCGTATGTCCCACGGCCAGGCATCCCTGAACTATGGTACGTGCCTGACTGAACCTTCAGGTAGCATGGCGTAGTCAAGCATGTACCACACTGGTGGTTCAAACCAGTGGGAAAATCTTAATGTCTGTATTTCTGTCTCTGACAAGCTGCATGGCTAGATCCTCTTGACTTCTTTGGTCAGTCACTAGAATTCTTTTTGTTGCTGTTGTTTTGTTTTTTGCCTACATTTGTATTATTTTCTGTAATCATGAAATTTATTTCATTACTCCAAATGAAGTCAGGATCTCAATTAACTTCTTTTTTACCTAATGAATTCTTTCTCATATTATCAACTTCTTATGTGATACTTTATCATGCATTCCTAGGTTAACTGTTCCTGGGTTTCTTGTTCTACCAGTCTGTCATTCTTGTCCCAGTAGCACATTTCAATTGTTAGAGCTTTATAGTTTATTAGGTATTAAATAAATGTGGTTTTTCTTCTGGTTCTGTTTCCAAACTACTCTTACACATTATCAGATATTTATTCTTTGGCTTACTTATTTTAAAACTTGATGTATATATAAGTATTCTAGGAGATGCATTGAACTGATTGGTTCAAGTCTTAGTAGTACCAGTGACTACTGTCTTTATGTGATTATCATATTTTAAAAAACCATTGCTGATTCCTGTCCTCCTTTCCCTGTTCCCTTGTGAACAGTTAAGTCATGCAGGGAGGTTATGTACCAGTATCAGGAAAGGAGGATGTGCCCCTGTGAGCTGGAGAAGGGGCATAAGAGGCTTGAGAAAGCCATTGACTTCCGGGGTATGATGAGGTACACCTGGCACAAGTGCCAGGAGCCCAAGGGTGAGGGGGCATCTGTGAGTGGATGGCCTTGTAGGGTACTGAAGCTCAAGTAAAGGTCAGGGATGTCTGTGTAAGTGTTGGAAGAGAGTAGCAATGGTGGAGATAGTTTGCTACAAGGAATTAGAGTAAATATGTAAGATATATTAAGGGTAGTGAGAAAAACCTTGCTTTTTTCTGGAGAAAGGTTCTCATTGGAAAAGGAGAAAAGCAAAATAAATTCTAGATGGAGTGTCTGATCAGAATTAAACTTACTGAGTGCAGGATATGCAGTATCTATAGATAGAGAAGTAAATGTGGCTGTGTATACATGTATACACACTCATTTCCGAGCTCTTTTCATTGAAAGGGTCCAGAAACAGCAGACTCCAGTAACTGAGCATGCAGATGTTCAGATCCTAACTTCTGTATACCATTCTCCACTAAAAGGAACTGGAGCTTGTTGAGGAATAAGCTGCTTTTGGGGCTTGGGCAGGAAATATACAAGGCGAACCTGTTGTTCCTGAAAGCACTGAAGTAAGTGCTGAAAGAATGAAACAACTTTGTCAGAAGGATGCAGAGCCAGCTTGAAGAGAGTCTCAGTTACCAGATCTGGGGCAGATAGAATATCAAAAATAGAAAAAACACTACAATCAGGTGGAATTCATTCCAGGAATTCAGAGGTGGTTCAACATATGCAAATCAGTAAATGTAATATACCATAACAACAGAGCCAAAGACAAGAAAATCACATGATCATCTCAATAGATGCAGAAAAAGTTTTGACAAAATCCATCACTCATTCATGATAAAAACCCTACGGAAAATCGGAATAGATGGGCTTTGCCTCAGTCTGATAAAAGCCATATATGATAAACTAACTGCAAACATCTTACTAAATGAGCAAAAACTGAAAACTTTCAACCTAAAATCAAGAACAAGATAAGGATATCCATTATCACCTATTCAGTATAGTTCTGGAAACATTAGCCAGGGCAGTTAGACAAGAGAGAAAAATAAAATAGTATACTCCTATTCAGTATAGTTCTGGAAACATTAGCTAGGGCAGTTAGACAAGAGAGAGAAATAAAGGAATAAAGATAGAAAAGAAGTTAAATTATTATTTGCAAATGACATGATACTCTACATAGAAGACCGCAAAACTCCATTGAAAGACTTCTAGATGTAATAACCAGATTCACTAATATAGCTGGATATAAAGTCAGCATGCAGAAATCAATAGCATTCCTGTACCAAACAACAAACTCACTGAGAGAGAAATTAGGGAAATCACACTCTTCACAATAGCACCCAAAAAAAAATGAAGTACTTAAGAATCAGTCTAACAAAGGAAGTAAACAATCCATACATTGAAAATTACAGTACTCTGAAAAAGGAAATCAAAGAGAATTTCGGAAAATGAAAGGACATTCTTTATTCATGAATAGGAAGAACAAACATTGTGAAAATGGCCATTCTCCCAAAATTGTTGCACAGATTTAATGCAATTCCAGTCAAAATACCATTAGCATACCTCACAGATTAAGAGAAATTATTCCTAAAATTCATCTGGAATCAGAAGAGACCTAAAGTAGCAAAGGCAGTTCAGGGCAACAAAGGCAAGACAGGAGGCATCACAGTTCATCATTTGAAATTTTACTGCAAAGCTGCTGTGATAAAATCAGAATGGTACTGGAATAAAAAGAGACCTAAAGATCAATGGAATAGATCAGAAAATATAGCCATAACAAACAAAGAGACCAAGCATGTTAAATGAAAGAAAGATAGCCTGTTTAATAAGTGGTGCTGGAAAAGCTAGCTTTCCATATGCTGAAAACTAAAACTAGACCCACACCTATCACCATGCACTAAACTAAAGTCTAAATGAATCAAAGATCTAAATATTAAAACAGAAACGCTAAATCTGCTGGAAGACAAAGTAGATAGAAATCTTGAAGACATAGGGGTCAGCAGAGAATTCATGAACTAACATCAAATTGCATGGGAAATACTTCCCATAATTAACAACTGGGATCTTGTCTTTGCATGTCAAAAGAAATCTCCAACAGACTAAAAAGAAAACCCACAAATGGGGAAAAAAATCTTAGCTGTCCCTCAGACAAAGGACTTCTATCTAGAATATGTAAAGAATTTTTAAAAAATCAGACCCCTGAAATTCAAAGACCCAGTCCAAAAATGGGCACCGGAGATGAATACACAGTTCTCAGAGGAAGAAATACAAATGGCAAATAAATACATGAAAAAATCTTCAGCATCATTGGTCATTAGAGAAATGCAAATTAAAACAACACTGAGATTCCATCTCCAGAAAGAATGGCCAGGAGCAGGAAAACCACCAATAACAAATGCTAGAGGGGCTGTGGGGGAAAAATGAAACTCTTCTGCACTGTTGGTGGGAGTGTAGACTGGTGCGACCACTATGGAAATCAGTGTGGAGGTTCCTCAAAAAGCTAGGATTAGGTTCCATTTGACCCAGCGATCCCGCTTCTGAGCAATTTCCCAAAAGAATTGAAAGCATCATACCACAGTGATATATGTGCACTCATGTTTATAGCAGCACAATTTATAATAGCCAAATCTTGGAAACAACCCAAATGCCCATCAACTGAGGAACGGATAAAAAAGATGTATTTGTATACAGTGGAGTACTGCTCAGCTATAAAGGATTGCATTGAGGCTTTTATAGTGAAATGGACGTGACTTGAGACCATACTCATAAATGAAAAAGGTCAAATTCACATGTGTAAATACCTTATTGTCTCTTCAGGGTAAGAAATTTAAAGAGCAAATAAGATCCAAAATCTACAATAAATACTATATAAGGGTATGAAACTGCTCATAGGGAAAAAGTAACTGGGATAGGGGAAAGGAGAAAAGAAGGAAGGGAAAAGGAAAAATATAAATTTATATATGCATACATAAGATAGCTAAGATAACTATACTACTAATTCTCTTAGTTCTTGGAAAAGAAGAGTTAATAGTTGTATCATTAGATCAATTTTACATATCTTTATCCTGGTAATCTAAGCAACTCTTTTGAAGATAATAATATGTAATATAACAATCATTGTTAAATTCCTATCATCTTGTTTTGAAAGCCTATATTGTTATAGTTTTGGATTTGTTGTTTTACTTTTTTGTTTCTATTTTAAATAAAAAAAACTAGAAACAGTAAAAGTTGTAAGTCCATGTTGAAGTAAATACTAAATGAATTGATTGAATGTGTCAGGACCAAGGTATTGACCTTATTAATGTGCTTTCCACAAAATTATGCTCTTGAATTATAAAGGGAGAAAACATCTTGAGAGTGGAGAATGCTGACAGATTCCACTTTAATCAAGTAAAGTGAACTTTGCAGTGATGGTTCAGTCAAAGTTGTGTACCACACAATCTGCTGAACACAATCTCACTGCTTTGATAGCCCTGCCTGCATCTAATCAGACACACCTGCATGGAGAATATTCCACAGAATGCCTCCCCTGTTCTCTCACAACCAGAAGAGCCATAGAGACTTGCAGCAGCTGAGTGCAACACAGAACTCTGAGTGGGGCCATTGAGAAAAAAGATAAAACTCTGAGCGCGGGGCCATTGGAGTCAGTTTGTAAAACTTCACTGTGGGCCAGAGGATTAAAAGAAAGACTGAGCAATGTTAATTTTCTCAGTGATTGTAGAAAATGCTTACTGATGCCTTCTTGGGTGCTGAAGCAGCAGATCATCTACTTAAGATTTGTGGAAAATACGTGTGTGTGTGTGTGTGTGTGTGTGTGTGTGTGTGTGTGTGTATCTTCTGTAAGCTTGAGATTTTCAGAAGAAGAAAATAATTATTTCTACAAGGATCCACTTTTAGAAATTTGACTCTTAATCACTACTTCAATTAAAAGTAAAGCATATCACTTTGTTGTTCTCAACAACGATACTGTTTTGCTTCTTTTCTTTAAATGTCTTGGGATAGGACAACACATTAGTACATGTAAAGATCATTCTTTTGTATTTTATTTTCTACATAATCCATTTGTAGCTGAACCTTAATCAAATTAGTACATTTTATGGCCATTTTAGTTGTTTCTAAGTATGTGTAAACTACTACAAATAATACTACAGGGTTTGGGAATATTTCTTAGCACATTTGGATATATTTATCTAAGACAATTTTATAGAACTAAACTTGTTTGTCTAGACAGTCATAGTGGCACATACCTGCACTCCCAGCACTTGGGAGCCAAGGCAAGAGGGATAGCCATAAGTTTGAGGCCAGCCTGGGCTACATAGTGAGTTCAAGGCCAGCCCCTCAGAAGAAGCCAGAAAATTTGTATGTTGAGTACCTATGCAATTGGCAGTATACTATTTATCTCTATATGTTGAGTATTATAAATAACCCTAAGGGCCGATAATATTTCCTAGAAATTCAAATCTGAACAACTTAATTTCTTGAGGGTGATTCAATTTATGTTTGGGTTCAGATACTGGTAAATACTCCATGACACATCCTTTAACTGTATGCTTAAGACACATTTTATAGCTACCATTATAGGAAAGATCTTCAGTTGGAACCTTTGGGATCTTTTTAATTAGGTTAATAAAATATAAGGAAAAAGGCTTCTCAAATATAAAACAAAAGTATGATACATATTCAACATGAATTTTGATGTAGTCATGCCTTAGGATGTAGTAATACTTGGATAGTACATGTTAACTACATCACCGTGTTTCATATTTTTCAGGACTTCTAGCATCCCAAACATTACAAACTCCTGTTCAAAGTGTAGCACAATCCCTTAATGGTACAGCCTAATTATGAAAATAACACCTATGAAAACATTGAGTTCTTCTTCTTAAGCAGCAAGATAGCTATTTGGACTACTTGGCAAAGTTCGAAACAGTGCTTTTTTCTTTCACCAGAACTGAAACCTTACCATAAAAATAAACCTGTTCAGTAGGTTTTTGAAAATTGGTTTTATTAAGTTTTACTCCTATAGGAAATTGATTAGAAAATAATATTCTTTTTGGGGGTAGAATTTTTTTTCCCCCTGTACTTGAATGAAACAATCACTTGCTGACTTTAACTGTGGATGTACATACAAATTAACAAATCTCTTTTTTGAAATTAATCTCTTTTCTTTTTACATGCAGGCAGCTATTTTCAACTTCATCACAAGCTTTTCTACAGAGTCAGAAAGTACACAGCTTTTTTCGGTCTATATCGTCAGATTCTCTACACAGTCTCAGTAAGCATCCTCTGTTCTTTGCAAAAATTTGGGTTTTTTTCTTTGCTTATGCTTTGTGCTTTATCCTGTCATCTTGTAGTTAAAAGTTAAAAATTTTTGTTTTAAATAAATAAGAAATTATCATTTTTAATGAATTTTACATGGCAGTTTTAAAGTAATGTATAAAAGCAATATACCCAAACAGACATCACTAGGGAGAATCTAAGAATCTCTGAGACTCTGGGACATGGTTGATCCTTCAGTTCCTGCTGGCATACAGATTGGTGATACATGGCAGTGCTGGTTGTAGGGTTATGAAATCTTGAGTCTGCCTTCATCTGGGGTCACCTGTTCTGCAGTCACTTTCAGAACCTTTTAACCTCATTCATTGCACTTTTTCTCCTCACTTCAGCTATTTAAATTATTTACCTGTGACAGGTAAGGAACGATTTCCTATTTGTCCCTTCCCACACATACCATTGTCTTAGTCCTTGTTTCATGCAGAGATTGTTTATCTGCAAAGTCCTACTCATTGCTCAGATTCTAGTTTCTACTTTGCCCTATTCCAGGTTCCATCACAGGAATAAATTTGATTATTAAGCCCCTATTTAAAAAAAAAAAAAAACCTAAAATTTGGTATGAAATTCAAGCCCTGCTGAGAACTCTTGAATTTCCCTTGTGCTGTCTCAGCCTGTTGCTGCTTAAAGCCTCAGCATTGCCCTGGAAACCCTACTACTCCTGTTCCTGTGTCTCTATTTATCCATAATCGTACTTAAACATCTATCTTTTATCTAGATTTGTTAAAATCAGACCTGTTGTAAGACCCAGATGTACCTCTTTCGGAAAGTTTTTCTTATATTTTGTATAGTTCTGCCCTCATGTTTTAGCAGTCATCATTATCTGCTTTGTGATTAGTTTTATGCACATCTCCTTTTTAAAAATTTTGCCAGTTATACTGACATCTTTTAAAGAATCTCTGCTAACTTTTAAGCATAGCCACTATATAAAGAAATGTATTTTCCTATACCAAAGGAGGAAAGAAACTGCTTATTTTCTCACTTCAAGGTGAAAAAAAAGAGATGAAAAAATATAATTGGATGTTATAAAATGGATTAACTGTTACTAAAGTCTGACTGTCATTTGAATAGATGCACATGCCTTAAATATCTTGAACATAATTAGCAATTAGAATTAAAAGACAGCTTTTATGACTAGTTGACTAGCATGTACAACTTAATGGTTAAATTTATGCCTAAACAATGATAACAGACTGGCCATTCTAGAGCATACTGTATATATAACAATCAGTGCTTTTTACTTATTATATAAGTACTTCTAAATAAATATTTATCAGTAGCATATGTTTAATTCTAGGAAGACATTAAAACAGAAAGTTTACCAGCTTATACTAACAGGTTGCCTAGGGAAACTTTCCTACACAAGGAACTCACCCATAAATACAGGAAAGCTCATCCTGAGAGCTTGGCAATGCTTAAATTGCATGAGTAATGCTAATGAGGTTGGCATATTTTGTTTTAAGGTTGTAAAATTAAAATACTGTTGTAAGAAGCCTTATAGTACATGTCTGAGTTGTTTTGAATACTTTGTTAAGGTTCATTTGCGCTGCTTACCTTTTTGTTTCCCTGGGACAGAGAGCAACATTTCATATCCCTATAGCTATCTCTGAGTAAAGAAAGTGTTAAACTCCTAAATGACTTAGGATGTTGAACACTGGGATCCATTGCTTTCAGAATGTGTACCGTGGGCCAGGGGTGGTCCACAAATCATTTGTCATTGCTCTGTAATAGAACAGAAATTCAGAGTATATATGGAGAGAGCCTTGTAGTAATTAAGCATTGCCACAGTATATTTTGTTTTATAAAAGTAATAATGTATAATCCCAGCACTCTGGAGGTTAAGGCAACAGGATTGTTGGGGGAGTTCAAGACCATCCTGAGCTACAGAGTGAGCTCAAGCCCAGCCTGAACTGCATAATGTGACTTTATCTCAAAAATACAAAAAAAAAGAAAAGAAAAGAACAATGTACAGTGAACTGGAGATTTAATGAAAAGAGTTTTGAGCCCCTACTTTAGGTATGTGAGAGGCACTTCTTGTCCATTTGCTTGTGTTGCACATGAACACATAGAAGTTGATAGGTGAGCTGTGATTCATTCAGGTCATGTAGTTCTTGAGGGAATAGCTGACTCCTTGACATACCTCATAGGCTGGTGCTTTGTGTTTTGTCCTCCTGTTTTCCTAAAGGCCCTCACTAGTAGATATATTCTCCTAACCTGTTATTTTCTTCTTCCTTAGTGAGGAGTGATTATTATATTTATCTTGGTATTATAATTTTCCTTTAAAAATTAATAGTATTGAATTACTTCCTACAGATAACTTACAGTCTTCTCTGAAAACTTCTAAGATATTAGAACACTTAAAAGAAGACAGCTCAGAAGCGTCAAGTCAAGAAGAAGGTAAATGTGAGTTTACTAGAATAAGTCATTTTGCCTAGTATGGCACAATGGAGCAGATTAAGGAGCCCTAGAGACAGAAATGGGGATTAGGATGTGACAAAGGTGGCATTGCAAAGATCACGAAATGGCCTTGGCACAATTTACCTTCCATAAATAATTAAAGCCCTGTGTACCTTACACACACAAATTTTATTTAAGCTTAAATTAATCTGGGAAGAGAAGATGTTCTTGGACAAGGCAGAAGATGACCACCCATCTCACTAATCTGAAACAGAGTGTCTTCACTTTCTAATGATTTAAAAGAAAGAGAATTCCACCTGAAATTGAATGTCATATTTGCCACATGCAGTGGCATGTGCCTAGTAGATGTGTAGTTTTGGAAAAGATTGATGTGTTATTAGACAAAATACATTTGAGAGGCTGTTTAAGGTAAATTGATAGCTTATTCAGTCTTTGAAAATTCCTTAAGGTGTTGTTTTCTGTGTTGGGCAATACTTAGAAGTAACAAAGTGTTGATTGCATAATTCGAAGTCTCCTTTTGCATATGTGCTGTGGCATTTATTGTAATAAACTGTTTATTTTTCTTCTCTAGATGTATTACAGCATACCATAATCCACAAGAAACATACTGGAAAAAATCCTATTGTGAAGTAGGTATATAATTTTAAAAATAAAAATGCCTTTGTACATTTTTAAATCAGTGTAACATTTAAATTACTGATATATTTGGCCATACTTCTGCTATTTTCCCTCTTACTGAGTTTCCTGTTGTCTTCTTTCTTGCTGCCTTTTGGACTGTTCTTTTTCTCTCTTCTGTTAGCCTTGATAGTTCTATATGTTGTTTTTCCATTCTGATTGTTACTCTAAAGCAGTGGTAGTGAACCTACAAGCGAGCGTGCCACAGTGGGCTGTTTATGTCATTGAAAGCTCTAAAAAGTTCTCCATCACTGCCTAAAGATTGTATTGAAGTCTTTGACTTATTGTCTAGTACTAATTTGTGCTTCTAGTGTTTCCCAGTTTTAGGACCTTAGATAACTATAATCCCCTTAATCTTTTCATGAACTATAAATTGTAGTCACTAGGGCCGTAGATATACCTCAGTGGCATAGCACCTGCCTGGCAAGTGCAAGGTCCTGAATTCAATTCCTGGTACCAGAAGAAAATAAAAATAAATTGTATCTATCGTGCTTTTTCATAGTTTTAAACTCCATGAAGCCTTTTTCCAGTATTCATTTAGATTTTACCATTCTTTTGCTCTTCAGTCCTTCCTATGTCATTAAGCATTCACCTATGATCATTTTCCTTCTAATGGAAGAACACTGAACATGAATGAATTTTCTTCTAAAAGTTGGCCTTCATGTTTGAAAATTGTTTTTGCTGTGTACATGATTCTAGGTTGGCACTTACTTTCTATTACCTCTTTGAAACTATAGATTTCATCATCATTCGGTCAGTGATCTGTGATCCCTTGTGTTGTTCAGTCTACCTCTGATGTCTCCTGCAGATCTTATAAAACCATTCATGTGACTTTTGACTTAGTACTGTCTTCCTCAACCATATGCCACAAGACCTCCACTTTCTGCCTCAGGCCTTTGCTAACTCTGTAGCTTGCTTCCTACCCTTTAGCAGATAATTCTAGGAAACACCAGCAACTTTGAGCCCCTTGGCTTATAGTGACAACCTCTTTGTAGGCTTGTTATTTCACTCTCCCTATTCCTTTGCTCCCACTTTCTGTGACCACCTATCAAATAAATTATGCCACTTTAGACCATGAATGTACAACCTTTCGGCTTACATAGGCCATACTGAGTGAAGAGGAATTATCTTGAGCCACATATAAAATACATAATTAATGTATATGAGTAACAAAATTTCCTTTTAATATTTTAAAATATTAATATATTTTGCAAAACACAAGCTTAATTTTTATAATAAGAAAATTTACATGTCTGCTTAACAGTAAACTGCCTTCATAGGCCTACACGAGTAAATAGATTGAAATACTGTTATTGGTATTCACTGTGTTTTTACTTGCCAAGTCACAGGAGTGCCTACAAAACCTGATACACAGGAGTTCCAGTTAACTATGTGCAGGCTCAAGAAGCAGAGTTAGTGCTGCACTGTACCTTCCCTTACATGTTGTTCAGTTGTCTCCTCTGCAATTCACTCTTCAATTGGAGCAGTATCAGTAAAAATTATTTAACCATGTGAAAAATGTATGGTCTTGTGGAGCCACATTACCTGACTGTCTATAGCTATTCGTTCTATAGCTATACGTGGCCCATGGCCTGCAGGTTGAACTTTCCTGTTCTAGACTCTGCTTTTGACAGGAACTCAAGTTATCTGGCTGCCATTTTTAGTCAATCTTTTTGTAAGATTTGAAGGTAATGTAATTTTTTTTTCTCTGCTTGCTTTTAAGTTTTTTTGATCGTTTTGTTTTCTTTTTTAATTTTGGAAAACTTTTTGCTTTTGTCTCTTTCATATACAGCTTCTTCCCTCTTCTGTTGCTCCATCTTCCAAGACTTATAACTCCTTAATATATAAGGCCTTTCACTGTGTCCCACATGCAGAATCCAAAAACTGTTTCCATGTTTTCCCTTACAGTGCTTCTATATATTTTCTTCAGCCTAAATTTCCCCTACACTAATTTTCTTCATCTATTTCCTATGTACTGAGTTCTTAATGTTAATTTTATAGTTCTAGAATTAAGTTTAACCTTTATATTTCTTTTAAAATCTTCATTCATGTTGTATTGATTGATCATATTAAGCACTGTTACCTGAAAGTCTATACCAGTACCTTCATATTATGGATTTTTATTGGGGCTTGTCTTGTTCCTATTTTTTGTTCCTTCGGGTCTTCAGTCACTTTTTTCTGTCCTTTCATACACCTGTTTATGCAGAGTACTTAGTATGACAATCCTTTGCAGATTACATTTGTGTAGCCTGTTCGTTTCCAGTTGCTGGCTTCAGAGCTACCTCTGTTGCTAAGTCTCAAAGTCAGAGTACACATTTGTTTCTATACTCTTTTTTTTTTTTTATTAGTACCAAGGATCGAACTCACAACCACATACTTGTAAGATAGGCACTTATGCCACTAAGCTAAATCTCCATCCCGCCCCTCTATACTCTTTTTTTAAGAGACAGCTATTCATGATAAATTAGATGTTGTGTACCTGTTTATTTCTCATAGTTTGTTTTTTCCTTTAGACCTATCACTAGACATTGAAAAAACCAACTCCCCAAAAATGTCACAGATTGAAGAGTGTTAATGAGCTTCATTGAGATGACTAACTTAAATTAATGAGGATAGATTGTCACGCTTTCATAAATTTTGCTTTTAATAGCAGTATTGGTACGAGCTGTTCTCCGTTAGATGGGATTACTGTGCAATATCCTGAACAGAATGGAGTTGTGGATTGGAGGAAGCAAAGCTGCACTGCCGTTCAACACCCAGAGCACTGCGTGAGCTTGGCTGACCAGGTATGTGGGGTTTTGTTTTGGTGCCGTATAGTTAGAGCATTATATCTCTTTTTTTTGTTGGTGGTTGGTGGTGTTTCAAAAATGAAGGACTGTTTCAGTGTTAGACTTTTTGCTTGTATATATGATATAAGCTCTTCTGAGACCCGGAAAACTTTTATTTCTCCTATAAAATTAATGTACAAACTTTTATTGCTTATATAAAATTAATACTCTTGCATATGACACTCAACATGCTTATTCTAACCCCAGAGTACATTAAATTGTTATGCGAAAATTTTTGTGGTCGTGAAAGAATTATTTACATTTTAGTCATTATCTTGCTATGGAAAATGTGAATTTTCAAACTGACCTTTCTTCATGAGTTCACTGACATTTCTGAATATAGTTAAGAAACATTTGCTTTCTTAGGAATTGCATGTGATCAGAGAACAGACTGCTGCCAGGTATGTATAATATGCTGCCAGTATAATACCCTACCACATCCAGATTGGCCATAGGGCAGTATACACATTGTAATGTGGAGTAAATCTTATTTTATCTAGAAAATTCATTTCATAGCTTAATTCTATTTCTGACACATTCAGATCCAAATGTTAACTCATCATGGAAGATGAAGTACATTTTGAGAAATGTAAAGTATCTCAGTCATACTTAATGGCCTCTCTTCAAATACTATATGATTATACTCTCCCAGCCTATTCCAGTGCCTAGACTCTCAGAGTTGACAAAATTATGTCAGTTTTATCAAATAACTTCAAGACAATCTAATATATAGCAAATGCTAGGTACTTGGTTATGATTTATTTTGTATGGTAGTCCCAGTGTTTTACCTATGAGGAACATATTTCAGGATCTTCAATGGATTCCTGAAACCACAGATAGTACTGAACCCTATATAAGCTATGTTTTCTGTTTTCTTATATAAGCTATGTTTATTTTTCCTGTATAAATACAAATACCTATGATAATATTTAATTGATAAATTAGGCACAAGAGGTTAACAGCAATAGCTAATAATAGAATAATTATAACAATATATTATTAGTATTAACAAATATTTTATGAATGTGGCTGTACCCCTCCCCCGTTAAGAGACTAGTGTCAAATACAGAAATAGTGAACAGAAGGATAATTTGTATTGTGAATGGGGTGGAATGGTTGAGCATGAGATTTCCTCATGGAATTCAAAGTAGAATTTTAAATTTATAAAATGTTTCTTTCTGAAATTTTCCATTAATATTCTTGGACCATGGTTGACCACAGAAAGTGAAACTGCAGATAAGTGTGGACTACTGTAGTATTTCCATTTTAAATGAACAGACTAAGCCTGGCATGGTGGCACACTCTTGTAATCCCAGCACTCGAGAGGCTGAGGCAGGTGGATCATTGCAAGTTGGGGACCATTCTGGGCTACAAAATGAGCTCAAGGCCAGCCTGAACTGCCTGTCTCAAAAAGACCAAAAAAAAAAAAAAAATTTAAAAAGTACATTAAGGTAATTGTCACCAAATATGTTAAATTTTTGGTTCTGAAGACTGCAAAAGTAGGTTGTAAATCAAAATATATTAGACTTTACACTTAGAAAATATTTAAATGTTTGCTATAATGCCAGGTGTGGTGGTGCACACCTGTAATCCCATCACTCGGGAGACTGACACAGGAAGATCCCTGCAAGTTTGAGAGCAGCTTGGGCTACAAAATGTGCTCAAGGCCAGCCTGAACTGCATAGTGAAACTCTGTCTTGAAAAGACAAAAAAAAAAAAAAAAGAAAAAAAGCCTGTTATAAAAATACAAGGATATCTGCGTCAGTATGATTTAGCTTCGATCTGTTTGTCTTTTCATTTCAATAATAGCATTCTGCTGAAAAACGGAGCTTATCTTCAGTAAATAAGAAAAAAGGAAAGCCACAAATAGAAAAGTAAGTTTAAGTTTCCAGTATGAGACATTGGTAAGGAAATGCAGTATGTAACATTTAATTATGAGCATATTTAGTTTTTATATGATAGTTTCCTTCTGTTTGTATTTTAATTCTGGGTTTAATTTTTTTAGTTGAAAATAGCAGTTTATGCAGATGATAGAAGTAAAGATATTATCAAATACTATAATTGAGTTTGGAGTATCAGTTCTGAGAACTTTATCTCATGTTTCTTTTTTTACTAAATTTTTTTAATTGTAAGAAAAGCTTGAGAGGAATTTAGTAATATTGTACTTAATGTGTTTTGTAGAGAATTTTATACAAATGTTGGTAATCTGTACATTTGGTTTAGGGAGAAAATTAAGAAAACTGACAACAGATTGAATAGTAGAATAAATGGTATTAGACTCTCCACTCCTCAGCATGCCCATGGTGGTACAGTGAAAGGTAAGAAAGTTTGTTTTTCTTTCAAATATGTATTATCTCGAGATATACAACAGAATACTTACTGTATTGTAAGTTATAGTGTGAAATCCTGTTATTTTCACTGTGCATTGATGTGTACAGCAGTTTCCAAATTAAATAATTTTGAAACTAATGGAGTTAGTTTAGGGACTATTATTTAGCCATTAAGGTCAGCATTTCCTGTGTCTGTTACACTTCACTGCTTTCCTTTTCTCTGGTGGCAGCAGTTGCCCAGTTGGTTTCCTTTTTAAACCAGCATCTACACCAGAGCACAGGTCCCAGAGGTCATGAGGGTCTTCACTACAGCTATGCAAGCTGCTTTCAGAGAAATCTGCACATGTTTTTATCAAAGTCATTCTTTTAGGAAATTGTTGATGTTTTCATATTGTAATAACCTTTTATGGGAGGGAATTCTGACCCTCAGATTTTTGTGAGCCTGTTTTTGTTGTGATTTCTGTTTACCCACCACTATTTTAAGGTCTGTTTCAAAGATCAGGGTTCATTTAATTTAAAAGTGCCCCTTCTGTAGTTTATTAATTACTTGTCTGTGTTTTATTTATTTTTGTTATTAATAATAAAGATAGAAAAAGTGAATGCTCTCAGGCCTCTAGAAGAGTATTTTGTCCATGTGTATTACCTGACACATTTACTGACTGATCCTAAAAACTAGAGTTTTTAATTCAAATTTTATATTGTAGTGCATTCAGTTGTGATAAATAACCACAATGTATTTACTAAATGGAGAAAAGTGGTTTTTTTGTTTGTTTTGTTTTTTGAGACAGTGTTTCACTATGTAGTTCAGGCTGGCCTTGAACTCATTCTGTAGCCCAAACTGGCCTCAAACTTGTGGCAGTCCTCATGCCTCAGCCTCCCAAGTGCTGGGATTATAGGCATGTGTCACCATGCCCAGCAATGAGGAAAATCTTTAAACAAGGTATTTGTGCAAAGAAACTGTACAGTGATGAAAAAAAAATAGTTACATTTTTCAATCTAAAATCACCTAGCAACTCTTTGAAACTGCTGTGAACTGAAGATTAAAATGACTTGGGGGGAAAATGCTTTTCTTGTTTATATAAAGTTCCAGACCCCAGGAATATAGTAGACTTTATAGTGTCTGAAGTTACCTCTGGTGATGGCACTAAGTAGGAGGCAAAAGCTAAATAAAGAAGGCAAAGATCTCAGTTGGTGGATGACTAGAAGTGACTTTTGGCAGACCTCTGTTTCTTTCTTGCTCATTTTTCATCCTGCTGCCAGATTTGTCTTGGAAGAACACACTTAACCAGGCAGTCTCTTCATGACATTCCTGTCAAGGGTACTTGACCCCTCCACAAAGTCATGCCTCCGCTTACCTCATTTGGGAACTATAGCTCACCCAAAAAGTTCATGGCTATGCTTGCCTTTTTATCCTCCAGTTGCCAAAAGAGAAGCATGTGCACTTCGATCAGAGAAAGCTGTGGGTTTGGATCTTTTGCCCCTACTTTCTTTAATGTGTGTCCTCTCCGAAGCTGTGGTTTTTCTCATTCATAAACTGGAAATAGTACCTACCTACCTCACCACATGTAAGATTAAATGTAATAACATATGAGTAGCATTTTAGTTGGAATGAGTATAGTACCCAGGTGTTGAGTAATTGAGTTTGTTAAGATTAACAAAGGGGCTGGGGATTTAGCTTAGCTTAAGTGCCTGCCTAGTAAGCACAAGGTTGTGAGTTTGATTCCCAGTTCAAAAAAAAAAAGATTAACAGAAAAACTCTAGTTTTTTCTGTTATCCTTAACACCCAGGAAATGATTGGTCTGACCCGTCTACACCCCCCCAGCTACCCAATCATAGCTGGTTCCTACATCCTGCAACCCAACCTCTCTCTCCTCTCCCCTGGAAACAACATGTAGGGAGGTCATAGCCCCCATTACTATAGCCATGTATTCAGCCATTCTTGCTCCCCAGTCTCAGCCAATCTACCTGTCCCACTAACCCCTAAACCATATCCATAAAAGACCTGGCTTAATAAACTGGACTTGGACTCTCCTTTGGAGTTATTCTAATAGCTCCTCCCCAGAAGCCCCAATTTCAGGCCAGTATATTCTTTACTGGGTTGTCACCATTTACTTAATCATAATCTTAGGATTTTGGAATAAGCTAAATGTTTTCCCATTTTGTTCTCTACATAGGTTGTTGATTCATATGTAGCTATACTTGTGGAGTACAACTGGAATAAACTATGTTTTGGACAGTTTGTCTCATTGATGTCAAATATAGCTCAGGTGTATTTCAACTCCAAATTAATTAAAAAAAATTATTTTAAAGGGAAATTAGGTGCTAATTTCCCTTTAAAATAATTAAGGTACTAAAAAGATTGCCTTTAAGCATTCAGTTAACTTGAAATATGTTTAAAGTATTCCCCACGCCCTGACCTTATAGACCATCAGCTCCTGTTATAAAATGTAGATTTTATGTTGGAGCTGAAAATATTGGGTCTTACCAGTTAGATTGTTCAGATCTTTGAGGAATGCATACTAACGTAACATATGTATTATTGAAAGTTTTTTATTATTAAAGTTTAACATTATTTTGAATGGGGATATATTTTACATAGATCAAAATCCTAAAAGTGCAAAAAAGAACAAAATAAGGACCCCTCTGCCTTCCTTCAAGTTGTCTGTTTCCAGGAAATATTCAGTGCTAATAATCACCTGTATTTGTACTGTATTTTCTTTTTTCTTTTCCTTCTTTTTCTTATGTTATGTTATGTTCTGTTATTTATTGGTACCAGAAATCTAACTCAGGACCTCATGCTTGCCAGGCAGGCACTGTGCTGCTGAGCTATGTCTCTAGCCATGCACTGTATTTTCTTTTAAAACTTCATCTTTTAAAGTGGTATATGTTACTGCATGCTTATTACTGAAAACCCTTGCTTTTCAGTTTATCACTGTACTGTTTTCTCTGCACTACCCTCCTGTTGCTGAAAAGTCTGAGAGGAAGTGAGGTGGTTGGTCTGTGTATTTTACAAGATTCATAATATAATCTAAAGATCTCCAGCTACCTTTAATAATTTAGAGAATAAGTGTGGTTTTATCACCTGTGAGTTACTTAGAAGGTTCTTAACTTGGTAACAAACTTTTGTGTTTGTAATTCTAATAACCAGAATTTTTGTTAGAATAATGCCTTATATTGTAAGGGGTTTTGTGTGTGTGCATGTGTGTGTATACTCACACGCATTCCCATATGTGCACCTTAATCACATACAAGACCTTTTATCGTACATGATAAAAAACTAAAATGATGTGTCTCTGTATTTAAAAAGGGCCATTTTTGGAATATTCATTGGCATAATTCTTTTCATACTTACCTCCCATACCTTCTGAATCTCTAGAGCATCACTTAATTCTGATCATAAAAATTCCAAGGTTCCACAGAATTTTAAGGCACTTTTCTGAATCACCAAAAACAGAAAGTTACTTTTAACATATTTTTAGACACATACTTCTTTGGAAACTGTCACTTTATACATGGCACTTGGGTGATTAGAATATCCATTTGCTAGGTATGATATAAAGGAAATTGCTTCATAAATTAAGCCATTTAGAGAAAAAGTCACTTGGAATGTTCATTTTGTTGTATACTCAATGAAATACATATGTATAGGATTTTCATGGGTCTTGTAGTATTTATACATTTCATTTTCATGAGTTCAATTTAATGCTAAGTTCTTCAACTATTGTCTAACTTACTTTCTCATTGCTGGACAGAATATCTGACACCCACAGGTTAAAGGAGGAAAGGTTTAGCTCAGTTTTGTAGAGGTTTCAGTCCACCAGCAGCTAGTTCAGTCCATATCAGATGTGGGCTGCTTGGTAGAGGAGAAACAGTCTATGAGTGGGAGACAGGAGGCAACAGCCTTCTTCAGCTTTCCTTTTTATTCCCTCCAGGTTATAAGCCTGTTGGATGGTACCACTCACATCCAGGACTGTGCTGGCTCTTTCAGGCTACCCATGATCTAGTCATTCCCAGTAGCTACAACTATGAGCTCATGGGGCTTTGTGGGTACCATCTAGATATAAGTCGTAACAACCACTGTCTTACATTAGGTTGTCTTCAAGCCATCTTTGGTTTGACTTGTATCCCTTCTTTAGTTGTGTCGTGACTGGTAATTTAGAGTCCATAGCCAAAGATAAGTATACTTTAGATCATTTTCTACAGAAATACTACCTGCCCATACAACTCCTCTGCCACTTTTCTGACAGCTCCATTTGGTGAATGGAGCTGTCAGAATTTTCATGCAGTTTTCTTTTGGTAATTTGGCATTTAACTTGTTACTCAAAAGGAATTAGCAACATAGGTCCTTATTTTTCTGTAGTATTCATCCAACATGAGTGTCTAGACTAAAATAGGCAAAGTCATCTTTTAACAATCAACAGTTATAAACTTACCTCTTCAAAAAACTAAATTGCTCATTACACAAACCATGTCTTTTCTTTGCCAAGTGTACATAGTCATTACCTTTCAATGGTGTGGCCAGGTTACTACAGAAATGACCCATCACCTGTAATTTTTAAAAAAACCATGGGACTGCGTATATGAGGATTCATAGAATAAGCTTGATACTTGCTGAAAAGCAGAGGGTATGCTAGCTACTGGGTTTACAGATATGAACAGAATAGCTCTCTTAAGTCTGGACTAGTATATGAATATCTAGGGATAGACATACCAAAAAATCACAGCTAATTAATTGTGGCAAGTATTGTATCTGTCTCCATTCCACTTTAGTGTAGGTTTGGCCTTTGGCTAGAATGTAAGGGGCTACTCAGTCTATTTGATGGGAAGCATTTTATTCTTTTGAATAATCTGGCCTGATAATTTTAACTGAATAGGCACTTTGGCAGAACATTCTGTTCCTGAAAGGATCTTTTAACAAGCTCTAAGGAGTTAGAATATGTAGACTTAGAAAGTGATTTAAAGTAGTGGCACTGGATAGACTCTACAAAAAACCTTAATTCTGATGTCCTATGATTGACTCCTTTTATGCCTTTGTTTAAAGAATCTATCAGTTATTTTTTTATTAAAATTGCTCATGAATTTTCACCTAGATCAAAGACAAACCTTTTAAGTGTTTGTAGAAAACCTAAAAAAACATTTGTAGCTATAATTAATTTCTGGTGGTTCAATTTGGAAATTAATTTAACTACTTAACATGATTTTTTTAAAATGGAGTTGTTATTTTTAGATGTGAATTTGGACATTGGATCTGGACATGACACATGTGGAGAAACATCTTCAGAGAGTTACAGTTCTCCGTCTAGTCCACGACATGATGGAAGAGAAAGTTTTGAAAGTGAAGAAGAAAAAGACAGAGGTTTGCTTTTAGGGGGGACTATAGGAAGAGGTATGGGTGGAGGGAAATGACTGCAAAAGTATGTTATGTTCCTAACTGCTCCACTCCTACCCCCCCCCCTTATAATTTATTTCACTGCATGTGAAATTAAATAGAAAACACAAAATCATAACAAAATAGTGTATAAAGATTAAAGTATATGTGTTGCTAGATGCATATATATTTATACTTTTCATGTTTTCCTGATTGACTTTTTTATCATCATTAAGATACCCTTCTTTGTCTCTGGTAACACTTTTTTTCTTAAAGACTTTTTTGTCTGATAATAATATGACCACTGTAGCTTTTTTTTTGAGGAGTACTACTTATGTGGCATTTTATATTTTATTGTTTTTACTTTAAGCTTTTGTTTATTATTAACTTTTGTTTAATATTGTTTTTATGTTAAATCTGTTTGTCTTTGAATGTGTCTCTCGTAGACAGCATATTATTGTATCATTTGTTACTCATTTTGCCAGCATCCGCCATTTGATCTGAATATATAGTTCATTTACATTTATGTAATTTCTGATTAGAAGGGTTTGCATCTTCCATTTTGCTATTTGTTTTCTGAATGTGTTAAATCTTCAGTTCTTCCTTGCACAGAGACTCAAAGTCAACCAGCAGTGAGAATTTTTCTAGGGGGAATCCTTAGGTCTTTCCTAAGAATGCACACAGCCTTACCCTGGAGCATAGCTTTCTAGAATCCCACTAATACATGAAAGCTTTTCAAAGCTCCCTAATTATGACTGAAGTCCTGTGGATAAAAGATCATTAACACAGTGTGAGCAGGACCAGCCAGACGAGTCACACAATAAATATTTTGGTAAAGAGATTTTGGAGGTAACTCTAAACCTGTACTTTGTGTAGTGGTTGCTATGCTGCTGATTTTCACAGCTACCACAGTTGAGGTACTGTTAGTCTGCTAGGCTGCTTAAATGCTCGAGAAAATGAGACAGGGATTAGGATAGGGCTTGTTGAAAGGTATAAGGCTCTCCATCCTTATGAGATTTAGCTGTTTTTCTTGATTAAACACTCCTATGGCTGAAAGTCTTCAGTTAATTCCATGGTTCTGAAAGCATAGATTTTTGACAGACATTGCTGTGGGTTTTGTTGTTGTTATGGAGTTGTGGATCATTGGAGGTCGCTTACTCCACCATTCTGATCTGGAAGTAAGATCTTACAAAGACATATGTTGAATGACATATGCTCTTTACACATGCTGACAATGTCTGATTGCTAACAGCTTGGTCATAAGGTGTACTCATGCCAAGGACTGATACCCAATGATTTTTCTCTGTGCCATTTCTTAGACCACACCATTTCTTACTGGGCATCTTGCAGTTCTCTGGGACCTCACCTTCTGTGTTCCCTTCAAGCTGCATCTTAGAGACCTGAGCAGCAGTGTGTGCAACAGTGTTACGGCTTTGCAAACAGTTGGAAGTTGCTCTTTGCTTTGTTATTTGTAGTCATACCAAATCCATTCTGTAGTAATTCTGCCACCAAGTCTGCCCACTGGAAGCCACACTTCTGCTCTGCAGATTTCTTACAAAAGACAAAGATGAAAATAACTTTTTAATGAGGGTTAAATAAGAGAAAGTTTTTATGCCTTTTCCAGAATAGACGTTTCACTAGATTTTATGGCATATTCATGTTTGATCCTACAGGATGTACAAATAATCCCATGACTCTAGCTCACCCCTCAAATTTAACCTGATTTTTCAGATAGTAGGCATTGTTCTGCTGGCATCAGGCAGTATAAATTGGTGGGCCTTTATGGAAGATTTTATTTGTATGCTGGTGGCGCGTGTGACATAGGAGGCTGTTAGTACCATTGAAAGCTCTAAAAGGTTCACCATCACTGATGCAGGCTTAGTTGTTTACAAATAAAAATGAACATTTCTTTAATGAAAGAATCACTTAGGGCTCTTTCAGACTAGGAAAAATATACATTGTGATTGAGAGCTTTGGTCATTTTTAGAATTTTAAGTGCATAGGAGATTGCTTTGAAAATATGTTGCTTTGTTAATTGTAATGGTGTTTTGTTGGATACTTTCCAAAGTCAGTTAAAAAAAAAAAAAAGATGTCTCTCTTTAAATAAGTAAGTGAATCTCCAGTTCTTAGAAAATCATTGGGGAACCATTTAAAATCATAGAGCTATTTGGTATGACTTAAGATTTAAACCTTAGTTCATACAGAAATTTAAATGACCATCCAAAAAATGTTCCGGGTCTTTTTAGACTTTTATTTTTGTCCTTTAACTCTGCACTGGTGGGGTGGTAAAGATACAATGCCATAAATACTTAGTGATTTGGGGATACTCTTTGTTTCATAAAGTTTAGTAAGAATGCTCCAAGCATTAATCTGTTAAGAGAAAGTTTATGCTGGAACCATTCACTCAATAATTAAATCTCTTCTAATATAAATTAAGATAGTTCAGTTAATAACAGTGTTAACATTTTGTATCCCTAAGTATATTCTGTTTAACTTTTCTTTAGGAGACCAGTCTTAATTTGTTTTTAATATTGTTTCAGTAATTTTAAATAGACATTACATTTAATCAAATGGTCTGTGTACACATCAATGCATTATCTGGTTTTAACATTATTGGTCCATTATCTGGGATACTTAAATGTTGTGAGTTTCTCTTTTGTCCCTTTATACAAAAAATTCAGAAACCAGAAGTCCAGACTCAAGTTATGTCCACATGTAAGCATAAGAATGATACATTAGTAAAAATAAATGTAGTGTTACACCTGCCATTTTGCTGCTTTGATTTCAAAGAAATGGCAGTGCTTTCATATTTGTTCTGCTGTCTGTGTTCTAGAATGTTTATTTTATGACTAATAATAGTTTTAAATTGTCATTTTCTATTGAAATTTGTAACAGCAAATTTGTTCCATCTTTAAAAATACTTCCTTTTGCTCCCAATCTTTAGATATTTGCATGAAATATTGTCTTTTTTTGTTTGTTTGTTTGTTTGTTTGAGAACAGTTTGGAAGAAATATTGTCTTGATTGAACTTTTTAAAAGTATCATTTATCTGAGACAGATGGAAGGGCTTTAAGGTACAAAATATGAATCATGTGGGTTACCTAAAGTTAAGATTTTAAATATTTCATGTTTTTTTAGTAATAAGATGATGTTAAATAAATGTCTGCATTTTATACTATGCCTCACTCAGTCTCCAGATAATCTTTTATTATTTTGCTTAATATTCCCATATTTTTAAGATAAAGCATTCATATAGGGAATAATCCATAGAACACCTAAATTTTTTTTAAAAAGATACCTTAGACAATTAGGAAATGTGATAGAGGGACATGTTCCAAACTTGTGAGGTAATTTTAGGTAGACTTAGATTTTATTTGTAGCAAGAAAGATGGAGGCTATACTTGGGTTAATACCTGTCTTTTTTTCCCCCTTTAGACACAGACAGTAACTCTGAGGATTCTGGGAATCCATCAACAACCAGATTTACAGGTTACGGTCCTGTCAACCAAACTGTCAAGCCACCTGTTCAAATTGCTTCACTAGGAAATGAGAATGGAAACCTTTTAGAAGATACCTTGAACTCGCCCAAGTATCCACATATTCCTTTTATGCCAACTTTACACTGTGTCGTGCACAATGGTGCCCAGAAGTCTGAAATAGTTGTTCCACCACCCAAATCTGCAGATGGCAAAACAATAGGGATGCTTGTTCCTAGTCCTGTTGCTATTTCTGCAATAAGGGAGTCCACAAATTCAACCCCTGTTGGAATCCTAGGGCCAACAGCTTCAAATGGAGAATCAGAAAAACACCTTGAATTACTGGCTTCCCCTTTACCTATTCCATCAACCTTCCTTCCGCACAGTAGTACTCCTGCCCTGCACCTAACATTTCAGAGGTTAAAATTGCCACCACCGCAGGGATCTTCTGAGAGTTGCACAGTTAATATCCCTCAACAACCAGCTGGAAGTCTGAACATCGGATCACCAAACACTGCCTTTATTCCTGTCCATAACCCAGGTAGTTTTCCAGGATCTCCTGTGGCTACCACGGACCCCATCACAAAATCTGCATCCCAAGTGGTAGGACTAAATCAAATGGTGCCTCAAATTGAGGGAAACACAGGGACAGTCCCTCAGCCTACCAATGTGAAGGTTGTTCTTCCAGCAGCTGGCCTCTCAGCTGCACAGCCACCAGCTTCCTATACCTTACCAGGCTCTCCCCTTGCTGCCAGTGTGTTACCCACCCAGAATTCCAATGTGCTGAACACAGCAGCCACTTCTGCCCAGCCAGCAAGTGCAGGCATTAGTCAGGCCCAGTCTACTGTTCCTCCTGCAGTTCCTACCCATACCCCAGGTCCTGCCCCAAGCCCAAGCCCTGCTTTGACACACAGTACTGCGCAGAGTGACAGCACATCTTATATCAGTGCTGTGGGGAATACGAATGCTAATGGGACAATAGTGCCACCACAACAGATGGGCTCAGGTCCTTGTGGTTCTTGCGGGCGAAGGTGCAGCTGTGGGACCAATGGAAACCTTCAGCTAAATAGTTACTATTATCCCAGTCCAATGCCAGGACCAATGTACCGAGTCCCGTCGTTCTTCACTCTGCCATCTATTTGCAATGGCAGCTACCTCAACCAAGCACATCAGAGCAATGGAAACCAACTTCCTTTTTTTCTGCCTCAGACTCCATATGCAAATGGACTGGTGCATGATCCAGTCATGGGGAGCCAAGCCAACTATGGCATGCAACAGATGGCAGGATTTGGGAGATTCTATCCTGTATATCCAGCACCTAATGTAGTTGCCAACACCAGTGGTTCTGGGCCCAAGAAGAATGGGAATGTCTCGTGTTACAATTGTGGTGTAAGCGGACACTATGCACAGGACTGTAAGCAGTCATCCATGGAGGCCAATCAACAAGGTAATCACAGTAGCTCCCAGAGGACTTGTTTTTGAGTTCACCTGTTTATTCTTTCTTTCTTTCTTAATCATGTGATTCTGTTGTAGCAGAAAAATCTGTGTTCATTTACAAATGTTATGTTTTCAGTTAAAATCATTAAATGCAAACAGAAAAACCTAGTATAAACTCAGATCATGCAGAGCACAAGAAAGGTCAGAGGAATTTGGTTTCCAATTAAGAAATAAACTCTAATGACATTTTTCAAAGAATATAATGGGAATTTGAATTATATAATAATGAACTTTCTTGCTTACAGCACTTTTTTTAAAGCTACAATTAAGTTTTATAGAGTAAGAGAAATTTTTAAATATTGACAAGTTAGGAAGTATGCTAATCATTTGACATGAACAGTTTTTAGTAACTGTTTAGTGTCTGTGTATAACCAGCTGACCTCACACATATGCCCGTGTTACCCTTTTCTTTCCCAAAAATACATAAGAAAAAAATTTCAAGATTCTGTTGCATTTTACAAGAACAAAATAGTTAAAAGAGTAAAAGAATTTGAACCAAGTTCAATATTACTAACACCAAGAAAAAAGAAAATACACTTACACAAAATACAAGTAAGATACCAAATTCAGTATGAACCTGAAACTGTTCTTTTTTAACTGGTATTTAGCCTTTGTAGTTTTTGCCAGATCTTACCCAGAAAAAAAAGTTTTAACCTGGGAGTGTACTGACTTGGCATTTTTAAAGGACGGTCAAGTTTGATAGCTTTAGGTTAAACTTACAACACAAACTTCACATTACTTTTTATTTTTTAAAGTAATTTATTTGCCATTTTAGAATGGTGTTAATGCTGAGGAAGGTGCCTCCTGAAGAGCATGCCCATTTGATATCTTGTAGTGGTTTGTGACGCGTGTCATTGTCAGCGGTGACTTAGCAGTTCTGTCTTTCCCGTTTTAGGCACTTACAGACTGAGATACGCACCTCCCCTCCCCCCTTCTAATGATACGTTGGATTCTGCAGACTGAAACGAGTAAAGCTTGCCTACTTAATACACTCAAGTGTGGGGAGTCTTGGGGTGTGGAGGGGAGGAAAGGAAAGGTATTTTGTTTGTTTCTTTGTCTATACATTTCCTAGATTTCTATGCAGTTGGGAGTTTTTTTTTTCTCTTGTACCAATGTCCAAAGTAAGAAAGAATGCGATGCTTCTTGAGCCTCTGGTCTCCTGGTTCAACAACAGGCTTATATGTATGATACATGTAACTTAAATTTCCAGACAAACTTATCAAAAGGAAAGTGTTGATGCGTGCTTTTTTTTTTTAAACACTGAATACTTGCTGTGTGCAATGTTTACTGAATCTTTAAAACTGTGTATTTGACCTTTTTTTAACACTGGTGATAGTCATATATGGTTTTGAAAAAGAGAAACTTTGCTTCTTCCCAGCCTTTCACTTTCACCCTATAATACACTTTTCTCTCCAGCCACTCTCCCCTTTTTGTGGCCTGCTGTGAGAGTGCCCAACAGTGTTAATTGTCTGCACTTCTGTAACCTGCTCTGCACATAAGCCAAGGGCAGAATATTTCATCTTAATCTTATGGGATAAATCAAATCCCCAAGATAGTATGTATATATGTAATAAACAGCATCACGTAAATACATATATGCAGTGCTCATTGTCCAAATAAACATGAAAATAAGTGGGGGAGAGAGGAAGAGGTCAAACCATATGAAGCTGAAAAAAGTAATGTGTGAAATGGACTCAAAGCCTTTTCTTGGGGGGAAAAACACGATTTTTTCCTTGAATCATACTTTTCTAGCCTGTTGCTTCAGAGAGACACAAAGTGAACACACTGGTGTGAATGTCATTCTCTGTGTGCTTGTGTTTGTGATGAGAGTCAACAGCCAATTCTATTCGTCGTCTACCACCATGTCCTGCTCAAAAGACACTACTTGAGTAAAGATTTCTTTTGCTATACCAACTGTTACAGTGTTATGTTGTGTTTAAAATGTGTGTGGTTATTGCAATCTAAGCAGAAGCTGTGGGTTTCTACAAAGTCAGGTATTTGTTTCCTAACCTGTCATTCGTAGCAAAGTCACTTTTATAACCGTTTACCACTATGCTTGATTATAATGTGAAAGACTGAATTCTGAGTGTGTTAAGATGGTATTAATCATGTCAGTGTCATGTCACTAAGTTTAATGCTGCTGTTTTTTTAAAAAAAAAAGTTTTTTTAAAAGCCAATCTATGTACTAAATTGCTTCCAGGTAATTTTTGATTTCCTAAAGTGCACTGAGGTTATCTGGAAGATTGGGTGTATTTTTTGGTGATTGCTGCATTGAACAGCAGTGAACAGCTACCACTGTATAGTCATAGGTTTAAGGAGCTCTGGAGGCTGTTTTCCCACTCCTCAGTACAGAGCAGAAATGATAGATTTTTGTTGTATGAAATAATGTTGGTGAGCAGCAGAGAACCTTAAATATTTGGCCTTGGTTGAGAAGCCAAACAGATTACAAGACACAAGAAAAAACTTGAAGAAAAAAACGAAGCTTAATTTAATGCTTCATAAGTAGCATTTATATTTATAGCACCAATGTACATTTTAAAACTTTAAGGGTGGGAGTTAATGGGGAAGGGGAAGAGAAAGTTTAAAGGGGTAGATAAAAGCTTTAATTTAGAAAAAAGTTTTGAGTAAAGGAAATTATTTTGATTAAATATATTTTATTTGATTGGGTATTTTTGGACCACATTAAATCAATTGTTAAGCTGCAGTTGAGTTGTTCAGGTGAGAATGTTGATAAGCCACGTATGAGCGCATTGTGAATCACTTGCCAGTTGTACTTTATGGAGCTTATTTTATGATTTAAAATACTGTACTGTACATAGGAGGTATGTTACCTTCTCCTTATTTGTATGTTTACCATATACTTTGATATTTGAAATGTTATGTACTGGAAAGGCCACTTATATTTCTAGAACAGATTGGATTTTATGCAACCTTTTTTCCTGAATTAACAGCAATAAAAAAATGAAAAAAGAGCTTAAGAATTGTGCCTTATTGCAAATTTTTTGTAAAAATAGAAGCTAAGATATAGTTTTTTTTTAAGTGTCAGCTCATTTCCTTGTATTGTGAGTAGTGAATCCCAAAGTCAGTCACCATCTGGGAAGTCTTCAATTTTCCCCTAAATTTGCCTAACTGTATAGGTAATTCATGACCATTAAGAAGAGAGGCTTGCTTTCTGTCTGTTGAGTATATACAGTGTGCTAAGACTGTGGTGGTAAACAGGACAAAGTCCCTGTTCACTTGGACCTTAGGTTTCTGGTTTAAGCCTTCCCTTGTCAAAAGTATTAAGGATCTGATTTACTTTGTCAATTTTTTTTTAGCTGGGCAACTATCTTGGTTCAATACTGAGAATCTTTTATGTCATTGGCTGTCTCTTCTACTCCAGTGTCAAGTTAGAAGTCTCTTGAACCATCAATATTTCCAAAATTGGTGGGAAGTCAGCTGCTTTTGCTCTGCCCAAACCCCATGGTAGTTCCCCTGACACGTTCAGCACAGTGATAGATGCTCCAAGGGGCCAGGTCTAAGGGCTCTGAATCATTGTGTGCAGCTATCTGACAGATGTTCTCACCAAATCCCTCTTGAAGAGATTACAAGTGCTTTTTCCCAATAAATATGCACCTGTATATAATGTGTCTTCAACCTACTTTTCAAATCACAGTAACTGAAATGTCTGCAGTGTCTTTGCCTGTTGCATCTCTCTTTCCCCCTCACTACACCAAAGTAATTATTCTATATCATATTCCTTTTTTGTTTTCTTACATCTTCACCACCACCCACAAATACACACCATATTTTTTTGCTTTTGTTGAGCGTTATAAAAAGGATATTTTTCTGAAGCTGGTGTTCTAGGACTGGCTCTGTTCATCTGATTTTGTGGTCCTGATGTTATGTTGCTCAGGTTATTCTTTTTTACTTAAAAATATTCTCACATTGTAGGAAGGCTACAGATAACTTTCCATTCAGTCAACTTATATTTGAATGGTTATTTTTTACTAATATGAGCAGGGCGGCTAGAAGACTTTTGTATAAGTTTCCTGGTTCATGTGTATGAAAGTTCACTAGGGTATGTAGTAGGAGTGTAATTAATGGGCTATGAGACATGCAGATACTCAGTTTTACAGTATTTGCTATATTTTCCAAGTGATTTTTACTCACACCAGCAGTGTACTAGAGATTCTCGAAGCTGAATCTCCTAACACCCTCCCAAGATGATGTCGTAGAGCTGTCCAGAGGCGAGGCCAAGAGACATGCAGTGTGGAGATTTAGAGGCCCTGTGGGGGAGGAGAATCTTGGAGGCCAGGTGTACAGCATGGGCAGAGTTGATGGTCACCAGCTATGGAAGGCGACATATAATACACCAAAAAAGTGTGTAACAAGGACAGAAATGGTGATGGTACATGGTTGGAAAGTTGGGGAAATAGACAAGGAACATTAATAGTACAGAATATTTAACAAGTTTATGAGATTCATGGGTGCAGTAGGTAAAAAAGGGTCAGAATGGGGAACTTGGAGTTGATGAAATGCAAAATAGGAAGTTGTCAAGTTTTAGAAAAAAAGCCATACAGACTCTGGTTTCAAGGACATCTCTGAGGAGAGAAAGCAAAGACGGTCCAGAGACTGATTTCAGGGTCAGGCAATGAGGACATACACCAAGGTGCTAGCAGTAAGAGTGAGAATGGTCTTAAGCCAGTTCAGAAAGGGATGAGAGGGAGAAGGAACTCTGAACTTCATGTTCCCTGGAGGTGGAATGAGATGATTGATTTTAAATCATGGCTATCAAGATTAAATAAAATAATAGATGACAGACTCAATGAATAGCACTGAGAAGACACTCAGATGTTGAATTTTGATGAACAAAAGGATTGTGATTCTGTTTTAAGAGACAGGGAGAATGTGTTAACCCAGGAGTGAAGGTGATGGTACTTTGGGTGGTAAGGAATTTAGCAAACAATTCATTGTGTTAGGGTTAGTTACTTCAGTTCCATTCACCGATAAAAAAAACACTTGCCCTCCAAGAGTCTGTCTATTCAGAAAGCTTACCAATTGTAGGTATGGGCTGTCACATGACCAAGTCATGCCATCTGATTACTTCATACCAAAGTAAAATAATCCCATGACAAGCAATCCCTATCAAATTTTTTTTGCATAAATACTAAAAACCAAGCTTCTCTGAGAAGGTTCCAAAGAGCTCGAATGCAGTGTAAAATATCTTCAGGAAGCATCTAGTATTTAAGAGTATCATCCATTTGAGCTTGAAGCTACCTTTTCTCAGTTCTACACATGGATGACAAAAAGCAGTGTAACGCAATGGAACCTCAGAGACAAGTGATTCAACCCTTTGACCCATCCTGTAATTTCATCCCAAAGGAATACAGCAAATGCCAACTCTTCACCTCCAAAAAGACCCATTTACCTTAAAAAATAAAATGAGTTTTGAGATGTGGTGCATGAAGTGAGGAAATGGGTGCTGTGACTTGAAACGTGGTCACTGTATCCCTCCATCTTCCCTTTCTTCATAAGGGCAAGTGCAGTTGTGATGAGAAGAAAGGGCCCTGAGGTCAGAGAACTGAATGGCAGTTGGTTGTAGAGGGTGTGGTTCAGCTCTAGTGCTCTGGACCCTTCAACACAACCCTGAGCGGAGAGTGGGCAGGTCATGCTGCGCAACCCCCATTAACACCAGCTTGTACAGTTTGGATTGCTGAGGTCAATCTAATGTCAGTATTTCATGTTAGCAGCTCTTGTGACCACTCACCCAAAATTAACTCTTCTTTGCCATATAATTCCTAAATGCTGTCCTCTTTTGAAAAGCATAAGCCCTCCTGTTAGACCATAGATATACATTGCCTGAACTTTTTGTGTGTAAACAAGCTTATCAATCTCGAAAGTGCAGTGTTAGGCTTCTTACCAGTTCTGTAAAGTGCAGCACATCCCATGTGTAAGACTCCCTTCTGCAGTCACACCTCCCATTTATTGTGACTGCAGGTGTTGGTCACTGGAAGCTCGTAATCCCAAGATCCTGGTTGCTGTTTGAAATTGGGGAGTACGAGGTGGGGTGAGACAGGTTGGGTGTTTTTTCATTGATTTTCTTTTTCCGTCTGGCAGCTACCATTTGCTCTAAAAGGAGGTCTCAGCCAGCCTCTCACCAGAAGAAGTTGCTCATTGGAAAGCAATGCCACCCAGTGAGAGACAAAGACAGTGAAAGCAAGCAGATATTAGTTCCTCCTGACCTAATTTAAGGAAAGTTCTGTATAAAAGAGAAAACATTTGAGGCTGATGGCCTATGCCCAGAACCTTAATGCATTTTGAGCAGTCTCCTCTTTCAGAGCTGAGATCCAAGTTTGTGTACAAACATCTTAAAGGCACTTATGGTACTTTTCAGTTTCCTTCATGCTTTTCCTCTGCGTTCACTTAGTCATAACTGAAGGGGTTGGGATCTTACTCCTTATTTTATGATTAGAGATTTGGAGCTCAGGGAAATTATATAGCAGTGATGAAGGCTAGCCTCAACTGAGATTAATGCTCACTTCTTTGCCACTTTCTGCCCCCCAAGCTGCTTATATACTGACTCAACTACAGTGGCTTTAAAACTGTGAGAGCCCCTGAACATAACCACGTGGCCTCTAGATTTCTAAAAGAGGATTTGGCTATGGGCACACCTGGCACATATTCCATATGCTGGTCAAGTGGAATGTCTGTTTTCAGTCTGTATTAAAGGATGAAAAGACATGATAGGGAAAGTTTCCAGAAATAGGAAACCTTAGGATTCTTAGAACTAAACTTGAAGCATTTGTCTGTCTCTGCTAAATTTAAGGAACATGAATTTTTGCCTGTGTCAAAGGTTTTAAATGTGCACAAATGCCCTCTCTGGCCCTACAGAAGTTTTTGTTATCCCTGTGTGTTTTAAACATAAAGTGAAAATTCCATTAAAGACTTCAGAAATTTAGAGATGAAATATTGGCACAAGCAGAAAAAACAAATAACTAACATTCATTTAGATTGTCTCAAGCACCATCTTTTCCGCTTTCAGCCCCTCAAACACTCTGAAGGCAAAGAATGATGGTAAAAAGTAACTTTCATGCCAAAAACTAATACTCAGCTATACTCTCAAAAGTCATGCAAAATGCTAAGAATGCTACCATATGGCTCTTGCTAACAGATTAGAGCTTGTGTTAAGCAGGGACTTACTTGTACCTGTACCATAAACTAACTTGTGCAATAGGTAGCACCAATTAACATTTTGTTCCAAGCATGTCCTCACTGCATTTGACTTTTCTGGGGCTGGAGGCACAGAATGGAAATAACACTCTCTTTATAGAATAATTGCAAGGATTAAGTCTAGTAATATACATAAAGCACCCAAATGCATAAGTAGGCGCTCAATAAGTTTGTCATGGTAGGGAACAACTGAATGCCTATTATAAGCCAGACACATAGCTCATTCAGCTGTATGGTGTCCCTCCCTGTGATACAGGCACTATACCCCACTGTAGAGGTCAGGAATATCAGGGCACAAAAGCTAAGTGTCCACAGTCATAGAGAAATTAAGTAACAGTATGGCAGTGTGGCTTCAGGATTCTTGCTAGTCCACACCTCTGACTGTGTCATGGGCCTGGACATGGGCACGATGTCCAGACAGGCTCAGCCTTTAATGCTATTATCTTGAACATACAGCCCTGTTTTTCTCTCCAAAAAAGCTATACAGGTGGTCAGTAATGGACAGTATAAGTTGAACTTACAATCTCAGAAATTTCTTTTAGTCCCAACTAAAAATCTGAGGCTTGATTTTTTTCACTTTAAATGATTTGTCAAGGATTATAATTCATAATCTTTGTCCTTCTGTTGGCTTAATGGCTTTGAAGTCCTTTGATATAGTCGAGAGTACGTACCGACTCCGTGGTTGAGGGAATTTAGAGCTGAGAAAAGACTGAA
Organism: Hydrochoerus hydrochaeris; assembly: GCA_004027455.1. Classification (NCBI taxonomy): domain Eukaryota; kingdom Metazoa; phylum Chordata; class Mammalia; order Rodentia; family Hydrochaeridae; genus Hydrochoerus; species Hydrochoerus hydrochaeris. The sequence goes on from PVLA01000065.1 coordinate 862,882, forward strand.
ATTAAGCTGGCTCGTCACAAGGTGGCAGCACAAGCATAGCGCTAGATGTGCCAACCCTGAGTTCTGTCACCCATATTTTGCAGGCATTTCTCCACTTACTTGAACAAGTTTTCATTTGGGGCAGGCTATTTCCATAAAAAGTAACACTCATATGAGTCTTGTGCTGCAGGACCTGGAGTTACCCATAGGTCTAGAGTTGGCAATAAATACCAAGGTCTGCAAAGTAATGGCCCTACAAGCTAAGAGTGGCTTCTACATCTTTAATTGAAAAAGAAAACGACGCATGAAAGAAATGTAAGTTACAGTGTCTACAAATAAAGTTTGTTGGAACACAGCTGCTTTCATTTACCTGTTGTTTATGACCACTTTCAGCCTGCAATAGTTAGGTTGAACAGTTGTGATACTGTCCCTTAATACCTAAAATTTTGCTATATCCCTTTACAGAAACAGCTCACAAACCTCACATATACTGTACCTTCCTTAAGTAAAAATACACATCCCCATTAGGAATTTGCACACCCGTTTTGGTGCCGTGTTTCTTAACACAATAAAACATTTTTGTGCTTAAGTTAGTGATTCCTGCATACTTTGAGTCATTCAGTAAACATTGGCTGGGAGCTCCGCCTAGGGAAGGACACAACCAGCACCAACACACGCTAGGAATAGCAGAGATGGAGCTGGTGAGGCCAGTGCTGCAGAGAAATGGGGAATTTTGAAAGGACACATTTTAGTTGGGCTGGGAAGGCAGATTTTCCTGAGAAGCGGGAAGTTAGCAAAGGTCACAGTATAATCAAAGCTGTATTTCAGAAACAACTCATTTGGAATGTCCTAGCTCCAGGGAGAAGAAAAAGCAGGGAGTATTTGCAAATGCCTTGCCAAAGGGGCCCACTCCTGCCCTGGCTCCCCATCAGAAGTCAGCACCACACCTTCTGCAGTCTCTGCACCTCGCTGCAGCCTCTCTCCTCTTCAGCCTTTATACTCTTGCAAACTCTGGTTCCAGTCCCAGCTTCCAGGTACTTTTCCCCATGTCATGTAGGGACAGACTTGCCCGCAGACAGCCACACCTTGCCCACAAGTCAGTAATAAACCTTTGGTTACACATTAATACAACAAATAAATGGGCACAAGAGAGTTCGCGGGCCTCCAGAATTCCTTAACACCGATATATGTGTACCAAGTGGCTGCCTAAACCCAACACACTCCATCTGGACCTAGCTGGTTTAGAAACAGGAAAAGGTGAATAGCTAAAATTTATCTTCACAACTGTTTGGCAGGAGAAAGAACAGTTAATGCAGGAGCATAAATTCTATTCCTAAGGGAGTATTTGAACCACGAAGATGAGTGACTTCCAAGTACTTCAATGAGGCTCTACTAACAAATGATTTGAATTCTAACCCTTGTCCAGTTGCTAAATTTTTTGACCAGCAATGTAATATAGAGGTTACTGGTGTGGGGACTAAAATGTACTAGTCCAAAATACCCGCTTCCTTAGCATTGATCAAGATGGCTATTCAGAGACACTGCAGACACAGGAACAGCTCTGAGAAACTCCTTTCATAAGAGAAATACACATCCTTACACAGATCCATATTAGTGAAACAATCAGGGCATAAACAGCTTCGTGGGAGGTCCCTTTAATGGTCTTAGTGACTCTCAGGAACAACGTGTGGCCACCTCACCAAAGAGGCTACAGGCTGTCCTGCCACATGTTCTGAGGGCTCTCACTCCTGTTTCTTTCCATCTGATGTAAAAACTTTAATAGTCATTGGCCCTTCTTTGAGTCTCAAATTTTGCAAACTCCTGTGCATTTGGAAGTCATAAAGGTGTTTATTCCCCCTGTAAATCTATCTAGTGTCTTTCTATCTCATAGACACAAACATTGACTGCCAGTGTGGGAGAGGAAAGTTTCCTTTGCCTCTACTTCAGCATACACTTGCAAGCCTGGGCCACAAAGCCTGAGTCCATTTAACTGCTAAGAAAGATGACAAAAGAGTGTCCACCGCACAGGTGTATATAAAGGTCAATAAGATAAATGCATTTAACTGGGATAGAGCACACGGGGAGCACTAAGGGCTATAGTTTCTTTAAAAATGTCTTATTCAAAATCTGTCCTTATTTAAGGACCTGTCAAAATCAGAATGCTTCCCTTCTCTGCATTACACTGTGCTTTGTTCTTTTGCTTGTGTTAGCTACATTTTAGGTAATTACATAATGATCCTATACATGCACTTTCTATCTTCCTGTTTTATAACTGATGAGACAATATTGGTACTTTATTACTAAAGTCCATAGTTACATTAGGGTTCATTCTTTGGTACATAATTATGAAATCATGCAGAATAATTTCAACTAAAAGTTCTCTGTACTCCACTTGTCCCCTCCCTCTAACCGTTGGAAATCCTTGCTCTCTTTACTATCCTCATAATTTTGTCTTTTCTAGTATATTATATACAGATACTCCCCCACTTACCTATAACCCCATAGCCAATTGAAAATATCTTTAACTTGAAAATGAATTTAACACACCTAACTCACCAGACATCACAGACTAGCCCCATAGCACACTGTCCAGGATCAGCTGTTTACTCTTAGGATCAGTAGCTGACCAGGAGCTTCAACTTGCATCCCTTGCATGAAAGAGTTATTGTGCCACATCTCATATTGAGATAACTGGAAAGATAAAATTTTCAATTCTGGTTTCTATTCATATCATTTTCAAATCAACCTAAAGAAAAATTACATGCCCAACCTTCACAGGTTAAGAACTGCCTGTATAGTTGAAGTCATGGCCTTTTCAAGTTGACTGCTTTTCCTTAGCCATATGCGTTTAAGGTGCCTCTAGGTGTTTTCACAGCTTCATAGTTTCTCTGTCTCTCTCTTCCTTCCTCCTTCCCTCCCTCTCTCTTTCCTACCATTTCTTCTACTTCCTGCCTGCCTTCCTTTTTTTTCTCTAAATAATAGGCCCTTGACTAGATACAGTACAGTTTCTTTATCCATACACCTGTTAAAAGTCATCTTGGTTGTCAAATTTTGACATAATTAAAGATACCATAAGCTAGCTTGCAGGTTTTAGTGTGGATGTATGTTTTTGACTTCTTTGAGTAAATACTAGACAGTGTAACTGCTAGATCATTTGGTCAGAGTTTGCTTAGCTTTTTAAGAAACCATCAAACTGTCTTGAAAACTGGCTGCAATCCCACCAGCAATGACTTAAGAATTCCTGTTGCTCCATATCCTTGCTAGCTTTTGATGTCAGTGTTTGGATTTTAACCATTCTAATGGGTATACAATGGGCACACTGTTGTCTTAATTTGCAGTTCCCTTGTGACTATGATGTACATTTTTTCATACGCTTATTTGCCATCTTCTTTGGTCATGTGATCGTATCTTTTGCAATTTGTTTATTTATTTGAGACTGGGTCTTGCTATGTAATTCAGGCTGGCCTTGAACTCGCTGTGTTATGCTTAAACTACCTGTGATTTTTCTGCTTCAGCCTGCTGATTGCTGAGACCACAAGTGTGTACCACCACATCTGGCTTTACTGATTTTTTTAAATTTACTGATTTTGAGTTATTTCCTTATTGAGTTTTAAGAAATCTGTGTGTTTAAGATACTGGTCCTATATTAGACATTTGTTTCACAAATATTTCTCCCAGCCTGGGGCCTGTCTTTTCATTCTCATAATGGTTTGCACTTGTTATTGCAATGAAAAGGAAACATAGGAACACCAAAGAACTAAAAGCAGCCAGAGGACGTCACCCTGGTTTTATTCGTATCAGATAAAATGCCAAGCAATCCCTAGTAATACCTCCTTGTGCATTCTGCAACATACCAAAAGCGACATTCCTTGATGGTTGCCAAGTCTTTAGCCCAGACCTGGCACACTTCACTTAGCAGAGGACATGGAGCCTGGGTACTTCCCAGCTCCTCCCTGGAGGGACAGCTGGGTACAATGGGGAAAGGAGGACTGATCCAGTGCCAACCCCAGGAAACAGAAAACCTGGGTTTACGGGACTTTTCCTTATACTTCCTTCAACCATGTTTGACACAAATTGCTGAGCTCCTCCCCCATGTGTTTACAGGGACATGCTTGTTACAAGGACAGTTACCAGGTTCCCAAAGGCAGGCAGGGGTGCAGGTGTTGCCTGTTCCCCCTCCAGTGCAGGTGCGCCTCTTTTCTGGAAGGCGCACAGACCTTGGCAGGGCCTGGCAACACAATAGACAATAGTCCCAGCTGTTAGTCCTGTCTGCATCCCACAGGATGGAAAATCATTGCAGGGTGGTGAAAAGGAAGGCTGGCCCCCAAAGGGATTTTCCTGCAGGTCTCCAGGATGCTCCACCCACCCCATCTGCCTCCTGACAAATTGATGCAATGGTTTGGAGCTTTAGAACAGCTGTGTATCTCCAGCATTTAACGTTAACATATACCTATTTCTGGCTACACTGGGAAACATAGCAAGGAAGACAAACTATTCTAGACTTTCTCTGACAGAGTTTTCTGACTAGTGAAAATAAGCCATGCATCATGTTAGTTCTGAATCTGAATTGCAGTTTCCTCTTACATTTTTGACCTAGCAGAAGGTAAAGGTGTGTTTACCCTGGCAAAGAATGGCAGGAGCTCTTGAGTGCAAACTTTTAGAAAAGGCCTTTAAATTTACTGCCAAGTGGCCTCATGGGCCTGTTCCCTGGGCCTTCCAAGGACCAGTGGGGATAGGGCAGGACCATGAAATGCAGCGTTCAGGTCCAGTCTGTGCCACACCACAAAGCGCAGTAGGTAAGTGCCCACCTCGAATGTGCATTTCACAAGCTCCACCCTACTCGGATGCATGTGCATTTTAAAACCAGTAGATTAAAAGTACAAACTTCAAGAGGCCTAACCTGAGAACCTGGGCATAGAAGTATACACTGCTGCCCTTAGGCAAATATTTAAATGCCTTCACTCTCATCTTCGAAATGGGAATAATCACAGGGTTGTAGAGAAAACCAAGCATCATCCCCATGAACCATTTGCAAAAATTAACTGAAAATGACTTGTAGATTTAAATGTAAAAGCAAAACACTATACACTGTAGAAACATAGGAAAAGCTTTGTGACCTTGAGTTAGGCAAAGATTTCTTAAGATGCTACATTGAAAACACAATCTATAAGAGAACAAAGTAATACATCAGACTTGATTAGAATTAGTACTTTACTCTTTGAAAAATACTCTTAAGAAAATAAAAGCCAGACTTAAGATGGATGTTTTGCTTTCTAGTGCACTTCTAAGTATTCAGTGTGAGGCTCCGGTGACTGTTCTGTGTCCTTCACTCTGTCACGGCTGGGTGAAGCCAGACTCCCTTTTCATTGCACCAAGTCACATACATAGAATTGTAAAGAAAACCAATAGTAGTAGAATACAGTGTTGTCCCCAGAACCTGGCTATACAGGACAAGTGAGATACTACTTGATAATCTGGCAGTTCTCAACATAGATTCCAGAATATTCCAGAACAAGGAGTTTGACTTCCCTACAATGAATGAATTTTTTTTTTTTTTAATGAATGAATTGAAGGAACTGAGACACCACCAGAAATTAAAAGTGGAAACTCTGGACCATTATATATCTACCATATCTATCTACATCATCTATGTCTATATTCATATCTATATCTATCTCCAGTCAACAAAAGTGTTTTCGCGTTGAGCCTTCAGTGCTGGACTGGGAGGAGGTCACCCAAAGCCTCACGTCAGTTCGGCACGTTGCCACATTAAGAGGAGGAAAATGTGGAAGTGAGCCCGGCACTAGGTGGAGTCAGGGCAAGGGCCCTGGGGGCCTCCCGCCCGCCGCCCTGACTCCCACTCTCGGCGGGATCCCCAAGGCTCCTCCCGCTCCCGCCCAGCGCTAGGCCGCGGGCGCGGGGATTTGCGGCTCCCCACCCCAGGCACTCCCTGTTTGCTCAGGACATCTCCCCGTTTGCTCAGGAGTTTTCCCCCCGGGCCCCCCAGGCACTGCAGAGCGATCACCCGCCCCGACGCCAGCCAGTGTGAACACGTGGTGCCCCAGGGGCCGTCCCCGAGACATTGAGCGCTCCGCAGGCCTGGCGGAGGCTCCTCCCCAGTCCCCACACCTTCCTTAGGAACAAAGCAGTGCCTGCGCCACTCGCGGGGGCGCGCTGCCCTCTAGGGGTGTTGGAAGCGCGCAGCGCGTTCACGCCGAGGAGACCCGCGAGACCGCGCACTGCAGAGCCTGCGGAGGCTTCGCCGCACGCCCTTAGCTGGGCGCCCCGAGAGACGCTGCGACCCCAGACCCCGGCCCAACGCGCCCCAAGAGTGGGACGGGGAGAGGCAGGCTCTTTGAGGACAGGCACAACCCTCACCTTCAAGGCCACTGGGGTCTGGAAGACAGTGAGAAGGAGTTCTTTGCAAAGACAGAGCTTCCAATCAAGAAATCAACCAATAACGAATGCTGGCAGAGCTTTGGGGGGAAAGGAACCCGTCTCCACCGTCGGGGGGAGTATAGACTGGTGGAACCACTGTGGAAATCGGTGTGAACGTTCCTCAAAAAAACTTGGATTGAAGGTCCCGTTCAACCCTTTCCCTTTCTGGGTATCTGCTCAGAAAAATTAAAATCGTCATATCACAGCGATGTATGCACACCCATGTTTATAATAGCTGAAACTTGGAAACAGTCCAAATACCCATCAACTGGTGAATGGATGAAGATTTTTTTATGCAATGGAGTACTGCTCTGCCATAAGGCAGGATACACTTGAGACATTTCTAGGTAAATGGAAGCACCTTCAGATCACACTGTTTAGTGAAATAAATTGGACACACATGTGTAAATATTGCATTGTTTCTCTGGCTTGAGAAACCAAAAATATAAATAAGGACCAAAATGTAAAATAGGTATTTTGAAATAGGAAGAAAATGTCAAATAGAGAACAAAGGAGAGGGGAGAGGAATAGGAAAGAAAGAAACAGTAAAGGTGAAGAAGAAGGAGGAGGAGGGAAAGAAAAGAAAAAATTGAAACAAAGGCTTTGTAAATGGTGAGGGGAGGAAGGGTTGAGGTCACTTTGCAGTAAACTTAAAGGCCCTTTCTAAAGATGCCTCCTGTTGCCCCAACATAGTTTAATAAGTCACCTATGCAATCAAGCCCTAGGGAAGTATGCCATCAATCTTGCCATGTAGCACTATCTTTACTAAAAACTCCCAGGGCTGCTAACACAATTCTACCAAACCAGGCCTGATCTGAGGGGTAGCCAGAATTCCTGCCCTCTCCACCTTCATGAGAAAGTCCTTAGGAGAAATGCCTTGGCTCTTCTGCAGTCTCCATGTGAACAGCCATCTCTTCACTATAAACCCTTGCTTATACCTGTGAACAGAGCAGAATAGGCAGCACATCAAGGTGGACCAGAATTCTGAGAGGAACTGTTTGCTCATCAGAAGCGAATAAATCCTTTAAGCCTGCAGGGTTTGCCCACAGGGAACATGCAACATTGGGAGGCTCAGAAAGTCTCTGGAAGATTTTGCTGCAAATACTCCCTGGGGAATTAGCAGAGCCTTGAATTTGCCCACTGGCAAAAGCACCCTTTCTCTGTCTCCCCAGGTTGTTCTGTTGTTTTCATTTGATGCTGGAGAGATTCAGTCATCATTTCAAGTTCTATTCTTTCCCTGAAAAAGAAACAATCCATTTACTTTCTCTTTTTCCTTTTTCACTTTAGAAACTTGGAAACTTTCCATATAGTAGCCACATAACAACTCTCCTAATTTTACTAATGATGATAAGAATGAGGGGCATTCAAGTAAATCACTTGGCTTAGTCCTTAGGATGTTAAAATGAGCTCAGACTGGACCTCCTGATAAGACAGGACTCTTGTGATCTGCCCAGTTGCTGTATCACCAGAGTGATACTGCAGGATGCTTTTGGGATGGAGGGGATCTGCAGACTGGCTGGCAGGGCCTGTTCTTCCAAGAATCTACTTCCCCCTGGCTGTCTCTGATTGTGTTCCCTTCCACTCTGTGTAGCTTCCTCTCCTGATGTCGAATACTGCTATCCTAGATTGTGGCCCATGATGCTTTGTCCAGACTTCTGCACACCATGACCTCTGTAATTCTTTCACTGTATTTCAGAGATTGTATCTTTAGAGAGAGACAGAGAGAAATAGACTGGCCCTTGTAGTAGTTTTCTAGGGCTGTCATGACAAAGTACAGCCAATAAGATGGTTTAAAGCACAAACATATATTGGCCCAGGGTTTTGGAGGCTGGAAAGTAAAAGATAAATGTATTAGTAGGATTGGCTGCTCCTGGGGGCTATGAAGGCCTATGTTCTGGGCCTCTCCCCTAGCTGGTTTACTAGGAACTTTTGGAATGCTTTTGCTTATCGGTGCATAACTCCAATCCATGATTTCTTCTTCTTCACATGTTGTTATTTCTTTTCTCTGTCTTCAGGTGAAATTTTCTGCCTTTTATAAGAACTGCAGTTTTGGGGGGTTGTTTTATTTTGTTTCATTTTGATTTTAAGCATCCACCCTACTCCAGTATGACCTCATCTTAATTTATCTACATCTGAAATAATCCTATTTCCAAATAAAGTCATAGTACAGGTACTGAGGATTAAGACTATTACATATGGAACTCAGCACAGGAGGCTGAGGCATGAGGATTACTGTGAGTTCAAGGTCACCTGAACTCCCACCAAGATCCTATCTCAAAAAGAAAAAAAAATCATCTATCAGGCAAGAGACCTGGGTGGGAATTGGTCAGTAGCCCCCAGAAGTTCTGTAGGAACTCTGTCATCATAACAGACCCGGCCTAATAAAAAGATATGTTGGTTGCAGAGAGTATTGGTTGCTCAATTAGTGCTGAGGTTTTAGAACAAAGCTGGAAAGTCAGCTCTCCCTCTGACAGAGGTACCAGTTACAAAGTGAAACAACCTCTCAGCAGGCTCTGGAAATCAGACTCAGCAACCACAGGACTCATTTCAGAGGTGACAGGGGACTCCCAAGTTCCCCCACCACCCACCCGTAGTCAGTCTAACGGTAGAGGTCACACACTGTGAGGCTAGAATGATACCTGCAGGGGCTCAGGACAGACTGGGAATGATGCTGTCCCTGCCATCGCTGAAATCTGTGGGTCTAGGAGCCAAGTGGAGGCTCTCTTTCTCTCAAGCAGAAACTGATCCTTAGTCCTCCATCACACAGAATCACTATGGGCCATGGTTACACTGACCACTTAATACACGGATGTAGAATGGAGAGAAACATTTAGAAGGGATCTCAGCATAGCTAGGTGAGAAAGAGAATCTGTGATGAGAAAGAGAAAGAGAATTTTGAAATGGCATTTAAAAATCCAATCAGACAAGCAGATTCAGTAAGCTGCCAGCCGGCTGGTATTTCCACACCCCATACCCATCACCTTCACGGAGGGCTCCCCAAGAGGTACACTCTACTTCCCAGCCATGAACTCATTTGTACAATCCTCAAGTCTGGTTTTAGGAGCCCTACCTGATAACTGGGGAAACCGAGGCAGATATCTTTTAACTGGTATAGGACAAGACTAAGAACCCTTAAGTAACTTCTATCCCTATTCTAGGCCTTTAGCTTGCTGTTAATTGTGCTGTAGAGTTTCAGCAGGGCAGTGCACATGCAAGTGCTATTTGTCAAAGAAGGAAGGATGACATTAATAAATGCATAAGAAGGTCACTCTACTTAATCCCTGAGGTCCTCTGGGTTCCCCTGTCTTAGCTCCTCATTGCCTTTATTAGAAATTCACTGCTTTCTTGTGCTCGTTACACATCGCCCTGGGGTGGCGGGGGTGGCTCGGGGACAGAAGGAATAATTAATTCCCAGACTCTGCCATCCCTTTGTCTCAAACACTGAGCATCCTCCTGTCTCTCTCCTCTAGAGATCAAACTCTTTTATCCCTTTTTCTATTTTCCTTTGATGCAAGTTTCATGACTGGGAGGATGTGCTTGTTAGTTGCTGTTCTAAAGTCTTGGAGGTCGTTTCAGTACCTGTCTCTGTAGGAAGGATGACTTTGGAAAGAGGCAACTCCCCAGCCTGCCCTACCTCCTCTCTGCTTGTTTGTGTTTGCATCTGTTTTCAGTAGTAATTGTCCTATATATGAAAATATGAAACCTTGCTTTGACAGCTAGGGGTGTCTCTGACACAGGAAGGTGTCATTTGGAGAGAAGGGGAGATGCGCAGATCGGAGGCCGCTGTTCCTTGCAGCAGGAGCCTATGAGCACAGCTCTGGGCTGATGAGGGTGGGCCTGGGAATTCAATGGGTTTATGTGTTTCTGTTTTGCATTTTGCCACATCTGCAGGGCTGGATACCATTAGGCTACAGGCACCACCTTCTATTTAGTCAGAATCAGGAGTTCTCAGCATCAGAACACAAGAGAAAGAGTATAGAGATGTAAGGAAGAAAAAGAAAGGAGAAGAGTAGAAAAGACTCTCAAAAGGTAGGGAAAAAGTGAAATAGAAAGCCAGAGGAGGTGGCATACGCCTGTAATCCACTACTCTGCAAGGTGGAGGCTGGAGAATTCCAAACTTGAGCCCAGCCCAGGCAATTTAGCCACTTAGCAAGAGTCTGTCTCAAAATAAAATATTTTTAAAAACGTTGGGGGCATGGTTTGGTTTGAAGGCACTGTGTTGAATTCCTAGTACCAGGAAAAACAAAAAAACAAAAACGAGTAAAGCAGAAGACCATAACTATAGGGGCGAGAAACTCCAGGAAGAGAAAGACAGGAAAACAAGGACACACCAGTAGGGCACTTGGTGGAGGGGGTAACTACCAGAGTGGGCTTTCCCCTAAAATCTGGAAATCCCCCCACCATTTTTGCTGATTAAAACCCCAGAGGTGCACAGGGAGCTGCAGGCTCCCCACTCATCTCTGCAGGCTGCAGTAGGGACCCCTGCAACTCCTCCCCACACCAGCAGCTGGGCAAAGCTTCCAGCAGCTGAGCAAAGCTTCCAGCAGCAGGCAAAGGCGAGAAGTGAAAGTTGCCTGCCTGCTGGCCTGCTCTGTGGCTGCCTGTGGTCAGTAAACATACACCATGGTAAAAGTGATTCTTGTGCTTTCTTAGTGATTCTTGTGCTCCCCTACGGACCAGCCAGGCCTCCACTGCCCTGGCTTGTTCCTACCCCAGCAGTAGAATCAGTTCAGCCCAAAGCCCTGCTTCCTGCCCCACACACCTCTCTCCTTCCCCATTCTCCTTCCATTCTGTTTCCTGTCCTGAGAGTTCCTTGTCACCTCCACTCCCAGATAGTCCAACCCTAAAGGCCATCATAGCCTTATGGCTGCAAGTTGAGGATCACACAGGAACTTTGGGACAAATCTTCATGACAAAGAAGCCCTCAGGTAGAGTGGCTCACAGGAGCCAGACTGGGTTTCTCCCCAAGCTTATGACTGGGAAATTCTCATGGATCGCTGGCCTCTCAGCCACCATCAGGCCCCAGATTTAGGGAGGACAGCTGGCCCTCCCTGGCTCTTGCCCAGAGCTGCTGGGCTTGCCTGTGTAAACCCAGAATATCACACTCAACCAGGGCAGCTGTGACCAGCTTCTGACTGGATAGTAGAACTACATGCATCCAGGGCTTGCTGGGGAGGCCCTAAGTCAGCTGCCTCCTCCTTTCCAGTCTAAACACCTGCTGCCTACCAGGCACCTCCTGCAGCCCTCTGTGGAGTTGGGGAGGCCACCCCTCAGTCCCGGGATGCCTTGGCAGCTGACTCTACAGAAGAAGGGAGGTTTGTAGGACAAGTGTCATGTGTTTCTATCCACATCACACTTAGCTAACAGAGCCACAGGAAAGTTCCCTGACTTTCCTCAGAATGGCCTGGCCACACTTGAGGTGCACAGAGGAGCGGTTCAAAGTCATCTGTCAATCCCACCACCCTGGCAGGAAGAAGGGGCAGGAAGACAGGAGGGTAGAGCATGGCTGGATCTGGCTGCTTCCACTTTGAGTCTGTCTTAGTTACTTTTCTCTTGTTGCTGAGACAAAATACCCAATACCCAAAGTTAAGGAAAGAAAGATTTATTTAGCTCAGTTTGTTGAGGTTTCAGTCCAAAATCAGCTGGCCCCTGTGGCAGAGGGGCAACAATTCATGGCCATGGAAGAAAACAAATGCAGCAACAACAAAGTGGGTGAAAGCTTCTTTTCTTCCCTTATACTGTATGCAGGCTACACACCCCCAAGCCCAGCATTAGACAAGAAATCAATCACAAACTCTAGAATCAGCACCTCTGAAAAGCATGCATCCCATTACTGCATGAAGCTTTGGGGGGACATCTAGAAACAAACCATAACACAGTCCTTCTGGTATCAGAAGCTCCCTGCACAGCTGCCACCTTCCTGGGTCTCAGCAGAGATGAGGTGCTGGGCCAGTGGGGATTCAGCAACCCCAGGAAGCAGGGTTGACAGCCCTACTCTGTTCCCTGCAGGAGGATGGAGTGGCTATGTGAAGAGCCAGCTGTATTTCCCTCCATGAACTGTCTTTCACTGGTCTCCTATATTAACTTTGAGTCATTATCCCAAGGAGAAAATTTCAACGAGATGGTGGTCCCAGCATTCAGCATTACAGAGTTTGAAAACTGATAGCTCAGCTAACACCCCTATATATGAACTGAGCAACTTACAGAAAAGCCTAACAAACATTACATAGTTTCTTAAATTCTCTTTGGCTATATTGATATATACATCAGTTCACAAAGCTATGACCAGTAGGAACAGACAATTTCATGTTTTACTTTTCTTCACTAAATATTTTATATACACATTCTCATTTAGTGGCATATTCTAACAATATCTAATAGCGAGAAGTTTTTATTAATCCATGTTTCTGTACAACGAATATATTGATTTTTTTCATTGTTCATCTTATAAATAGTGTTTCTATGGGTTTTTTATAGAATTGTTTCCATTCTGAGGTACAGTTTCCAAAAGTGAAAAGACTGGTCCAAAGAGTATACCCAAGGGATTGATACCTTATTATATCTTTCCAGCTTCCTTTTATATAAGACAAAACCTATTTCAGTACACTAGCAATAAATAGTTTCCTTTTAGGTATAATAGGATTTCTTCCTTTTTATTTTAGTTTTTTAGTTTAATGGGTATGCAGTATTGCTGTTTATATTGTTTTTAACGTTCCCTACCCTTATCCCTCGATCCTTGGTCCCCTTTCTATTTGCAAAAAACCTATCTCCTTGTCTTTTATTTTGTACTTTATTTATACTTTGAGTTTTTGTTGTTTTATTTTAGCTCGTTTGTTTGGTTGGTTTGGTTTTGGTAGTTGGAATTAAACCCAGGGACTCATGTATACTAAGCACATAGTCTACTGCTGAGCTATAACCCTTGGTTCCTAAATAATTATTTTAAATGTGTATTTTGGAAATTGAAACTAGGGTAAAGAGGACACCTCTGAAGCCACCTCAAAGTAACAGGGTGTCTTCTCCCAGACAACTTCCCTGCACACATGTTTGAACCCAAAGAGAGAGTTTTCTTTGAGTTCCAAACCCAGACAGTGACTCAAAAATGAATATGACTGCTCAAGCTGGCTGGGAGCATGTTATAGTAAACATCAATTCAGTACCCACTGGAGGGCAGCTAGACAGTCCTTAAGTAAATGCTGAACTTTCTGACTCTTAGGAGTATTAAAGAGAGTGTGATTTTGTGACACTTCCTCTCCTGAAACTGTGCAGCCACACATGGCCGCTTACAGAGCTTGCTTTTTCACTGTGTCCTCCATTCTGAATGTGACACCACCATATTTTTTTATTTTTTAAAGATTTTTTATTTTAAGAATAGAATAAGACAAAACAAAGCAGATCAGAACAAAAAAATGCAATCAACACAAGATTTCAAAACAAGACAACAGGAAATCAACAGTGGTTATCATAATGTCTCGTTTTCTTCAAAGTAATTGTCCATATCTTCACACACAATGAATTCAAACAAGATAAAAATAGTATAAAACCATTCAAAACAAAAGAATGAAAGCATTACAGGCCTTCAAAACCAGACAATAGGAAAATCAACAATGGCTACCATAATGTCTCTTGTTTTCTTCAAAATAGCTGTCTGTACCTTCACACATATTGAAATTGAATAACACAAAAAAGGCTAAAACCAATCAAAACAAAGAACAAAAGCATTACTGAACTTCACAATATGATAATAGGAAATCAGCAATGGCTACCATAATGTCTCATTGTCTTCAAAGCAGCTGTTCATACCATCACACGTAATAAAAACAACTCTTGTAATCTCTTTAGAAGTTCTGGGCATGCATAAGCATGTACATGTATATCTATCCTTTCTGTATTAGAGGGGAATACAAAACAATTTACAAGAAAAACAAGAAACAAAAGAGACAAATGAATAACAATAACAAAGAGCCCAAAATAAAGACAATATAGGCATTCAAAACAAGATGGTAGGAACATAACTAAGGTTGTTATTTTGCAGTTATCTTCAAAAAGTTACTCAGATTACCAGATATAAACATGCAAAATTGATCTAATTCTATGAATGTTAACTTTTTTGTTCAAAAAACTAATAGAATTAGTAGCAAAATCATCTTAGCTATCTTAAGTGTATATATGCAAATTTATCTTTTTTCTTTTTCCTTGTTTTCTCCTTTTCCCTGAGTTATTTTTTCCCCTTGAGCAGTTTCTTACCTTTTGACAATATTTATTGAAGATTTTGTATCTTATTTACTTTTTTAGTTTCTTACACTAGAGAGGCAATATGGTATTTACACATTTGAGTTTGATTTATTTCACTTATAAGTATGGTCTCAAGTCACATCCATTTACCTATAAAAGCCTCAATGTGATTCTTCTTTATAGCTGAGTAGTACTCCATTGTATGAAAATACTACATCTTTTTTATCCATTCCTCAGTTGATGGGCATTTAGGTTGTTTCCAAGATTTGACTATTACAAATTGTGCTGCTATAAACATGGGTCACATATATCACTGTGGTATGATGTTTTCAGTTTTTCTGGAAATATGCCCAGAAGTAGAACAGCTGGGTCAAATGGGACTTCCATTCCCAGCTTTTTGTGAAACCTCCAGACTGACCTCCACAGTAGCTGCACCAGTCTGCACTCCCACCAATAGTGCAGAAGAATTCCTTTTTCCCCACAGCCTCTCCAGCATTTGTTACTAGTGGTTTTCTTGATCCAGGCCATTCTTTCTGGATGGAGATGGAATCTCAATGTGGTTTTAATTTGCATTTCTCTAATGACCAATGATGATAAACATTTTTTCATGTGTTTATTTGCCATTTGTATTTCTTCATCTGAGAAATATGTATTCAGCATGCATAGCTGTTTACAGTCTCACTGTTTAAACATCTACTTTGTATGCTTTAATTTTGTAACTTGAACAACTATTTCTAAGAGGACAATATGTAATTTATCAACTAGTGATTTCTTATTGTTTATATTTTTAAAATTCTGTATTATCTCTACACTTTAATGCTTTTGTTTCTCTTTAAATAAAAAAAAAACTTTAAACAGCAACCATAACACATTGGTGTTTTACTATGAAAAAAAAAGAAATATGTATTCATCTCTGATGCCCATTTTTGGATTGGGTCTTTGAAGTTTAGGGGTCTGATTTTTTGAAATTCTTT
The DNA here is from genome assembly GCA_004027455.1 of Hydrochoerus hydrochaeris. Classification (NCBI taxonomy): domain Eukaryota; kingdom Metazoa; phylum Chordata; class Mammalia; order Rodentia; family Hydrochaeridae; genus Hydrochoerus; species Hydrochoerus hydrochaeris. Next base: position 878,505 of record PVLA01000065.1, read on the forward strand.
ATATGTTCTAGATAGAAGTTTTTTTTCTGAGGGACAGTTCACTACGATTTTTTTTCCCAACTTGTGGATTTTCTTTTTCATCTGTTGGAGATTTCTTTTGACATGCAAAATCTTTTTAATAAGACAAGATTCGAGTTGTTGATTCTGGGAAATATCCTGAGCAGTTTGATGTTAGTTCATCAATTCTCTGCTGACCCCTATGACTTCAAGATTTATACCTACTTTGTCTTCCAACAGATTCAATGTTTCTCATTTAATATTTAGATCTTTGATCCATTTTTACTTTAGTGCATGGTGAGAAGCACAGGTCCAATTTTAGTTTTTGGCATATGGAGAGCCAGTTTTTCCAGCACCACTTAGTAAAGAGGCTATCTTTCTTCTAGTGAATTTATTTGGCCCCCTTGTCAAAGATAAGGTGGCTGAGTGTGTTTGTAGTTGAGGTTGCATCTTCTAATCTATTGCATTGATCTTCAGGTCTGTTTTTATTCCAGTACCATACTGCTTTTATCACAGTAGCTTTGTAGTATAATTTCAAATCAAGGATTGTAATGCCTCTTGTCTTGCCTTTGTTGCCCTGAATTGCCTTTGCTATTCTAGGTCTCTTCTGGCTCCAGATGAATTTTAGGAATGATTTCTCTAGATCTGTGAGGTATGCTAATGGTATTTTGATTGGAATTCCATTAAATCTGTATAACAATTTTGGAAGAATGGCCATTTTCACAATATTTTATGTTCCTGTTCATGAATGAGGAATGTCTTTCCATTTTCTGAGATCCTCTTCTATTTCTTTTTTCAGAATACTGTAATTTTCAAAGTATAGATGTTTCACTTCTTTTGTTAAATTGATTCCTAAGTATTTCATTGGGAGGGGGTGTTATTGTGAAGGGCATGGCTTCTTTTATTTCTCTCTCAGTGAGTTTGTTGTTTGTGTATAGGAATGCTATTGATTTTTGTTTGAGTGTTGACTTTGTATCCAGCTACATTACTGAATTTGGTTGTTATACCTAGAAGTCTTTCAATGGAGTTTTTGGGGTCTTCTATGTAGAATATTATGTCATCTGAAAATAATGATAATTTGACTTCCTTTCCTATCCTTATTCATTTTATTTCTCTCTTTTGTCTAATTGCTCTGGCTAATATTTCCAGCACTATATTGAATAGGAGTGGTGATAATGGACATTCTTGTCCCTGATTTTAGAGTGGAAATTTTCAGTTTTTGACATTTTAATATGATTCTGGCTGTTGGTTTGTCATAGATGGCTTTATCAGGTTGAGATAAAGACCATCTATTCCAATTTTCTGTAGGGTACTTATCATGAATGAGTGTTGGACCTTGTCAAAAGCTTTCTCTACATCTATTGAGATCATCATGTGATTCTTATCTTTGGCTCTATTGATATGGTGTATTTATTGATTTGCATATGTTGAACCATCCTTGCATTCTTGGCATGAATCTTACTTGGTCATGGTATATGATCATGATGGTTTGCTACATTCTGTTTGTCAGTATTTTATTTAGAATTTTTGCATCTATGTTCATTAGGGAGATTGGCCTCTAGTTCTCTTTTTTGGTTGGGTCTTTCTCTGGTTTTGATAGGGAATACTTGCTTCCAGGAATGAGTTAGGGAAAATTGCTTCTCTTTCAATTTCACTGAAGAGTTTGAGGAGTGTTGGAATTAAGTCTTCCTTGAATTTCTTGCAGAATTCAGCAGTGAATCCATTAGGATCGGATCTTTTCTTTGTTGGTAAGATTTTAATTACATTTTCAAGTTCATTAATGGAAATTGTGTTATTCAGCAGTTTTACATCTTCATAACCCATCTTTGGTAATTCATATGTTTCTAGGAATCTGTCCATTTCTTCTGTGTTATCAAACCTCTGAGAGTAAAGGTTTTCAAAGAAGGTATTGATGAACATCTGTACTTCCATAGGGTTCATCGTGATTTTGCCCTTTTCATTCCTTATTGCTTGAATTTGAGTTTTTTCTTTCCTTTTTTAAATAAGGTTGGATAGGAGCTTATCAATTTTATTTTTTCAAAGAACCAACTCTTTGATTCATTGATTCTTTGTATTTTTTTCTTAGTCTCTATTGCATTAATTTCTACACTGATCTTTATAATTTCCTCCCTATTTTTGGCTTTAGGCTTGACATGCTTTTCTTTTTCTAAATGTTTGAGATGTAGCATCAGGTTGTGTATTTGTGTTCATTCTGTTTTCCTGATGTGGGAATTCACTGCAATAAATTTCCCTCTGATGACTGCTTTCATTGCACCCCACAGGTTCCAGTAATTTGTATTTGCATTTTCATTCAGTTGTAGATATTGTTTAATTTCTTCTTTAATTTCCTGTGACCCATTGATTGTTCAGAAGTGTATTATTTAACTTTCATATGTTTATGGAATTTTTGCAGTTTCTTTTGTCATTAATTTCTAGTTTCATGATAGTTTTATCCAATAACATGCATGGGATAATTTCATTTCTTTTGCATTTACTTAAATATGTTCTGTGGGCTAATATACGGTGTATTTTAGAGAATGTCTCATGTGCAACTGAGAAGAATATATATTCTGATGGGTGGAACACTCTGTACATGTCTACTAAGTCCATTTGTTCACAAGTTTGAGTCAGTTCTGTTATTTCTTTACTGATTTTCTGTCTAGTTGATCTGTCTCATTGTGTCAATGGGATGTTAAGGTCTCATGTTATAATGGTGTTCTTGCTTATTTACTTTTCATTTCTATTAATATTTGTTTTATATAGCTGGGTGCTCCCATATTTGGTACATATATATTTAAGATTGTTATCTCTTTCTCTGGAAGTTTTCCCCTAATTGGTATCTAGTGACACTTCTTTATCTCTTTTGGTCATTTTTGGTTTGAAGTTCACATTGTCTGCAAACAGAATAGCTACACCTGCTTTTTTTGGGGGGAGTTCCTATGCATGAAGTATTATTTTCCATCCTTTGACCTGCAGTCTATGAATTTCCTGTTGGGTTAGATGAGTTTCTTGTATATAGCATATGGTTGGATGTTGTTTCTTGATCCATTCTGCCAGTCTATTTCTTTTAATTGGTGAATTGAGGCCATTTATAATAATGGTTATAACAAATATATTGGCTTATTTTTGTCATGTTATCTTTCTGCTGATGGTTTTTTATCTTTCCCCTCTGTTTGTTTGCCTTGCTTAGTGTTTTTTTTTATGTTGGTGCTCTTAAAGTCATAGTTATTTTTATGTCTATGTAGAATATCTTCCAGTATTCTTTGCAGGGTTGGTTTGGTGCTTATGAAGTTCTTCAGCTGGTCTTTGTCATGGAAGTATCTTATTTCTCCATCAATTTTGAAGGACAGTTTTCAGGGTACATCAATCTGGGTTGGAAGTCATTATCCTTTAGGAGTTGAAATACTTCACTCCATGCTCTTCTTAACTTCATTGTGTTGAGAAGTCTGCTGTGATTCTGATGGCCTTTCCTTTATAGGTAATCTGTCTCTTCTCTCTAACAGCTTTTAATATTCTGTTCTCATGTTGAATTTCTGAGATATTGATTATTATATGTCTGGATGTATTTATTTTGGTTATGTCTAATTGGAGCTCTATATGTTTCATTTATCTGTATGTCAGTTTCCTTTCCTGTGTTTGGGAAATTTTCTGCTATTATTTCTGGAAATAGTTTTTTGATATCATTTGTGTTGTCACTTTCTTTTTCATTTACACCTATAAATATTATATTCCTTTTCTTGCAACTGTTGAATTGTTTTTTTCCTGATTCCTTGGTATTCTTAAAAGATCTTTCCTGTTTACTAGCTGCAATCTTGTCTTCAAGGTCTGAAAGTCTATCTTCACTTTCACTGAGGCAGTTTTGCCAGCATTTTTTGGAATTTTTTTTCCCTGGATATCTCTTTGAATCTCTTGCATGCATTCTGTTTCTTATATTACTCATTCAAGGTTTTTTTGCAATGCTCCTCAATTGTTTTTAACTATGTCTTCTGTAGGTGTGTTCAGCATTTCTTTTTTTATGTTTATCATTTCTTCTTTTACCTGGGAGATTATTTCTGATTTCTTTAATAGCTTCCCAGAGTTGTTTCTTTATACTTCAGTTATTATCATTTCAGGTGTATGGCTTACTTTTTCTTCTATATCCATGTCTCCTTGGCTTGTTTGGGATGAGCTGGAGGTTTAAGATTGTATTTTGCTCTTTTGTTTTGTCATTTTCCTGTATTCCCCTGGAGAAGCCGAATGCAAGGTCTCGGTTGCTTCTTGGGTTGAGAATATATCTATACTGCAGAGAGTTTCCCCAGTTGAGTGGATGTCATTAGTCAGGCCTTACCAGGTCCCTAGTGGCACTCAAAGTCTCCTCAAATTTGGGAAATATGCTAGGCAGGCCTTTAGCACACTCCACGTGGTACTGTGAAGCTTACAGGCTGCTTGAGGTTGCTGTGTGGGACTCTACCTGGTTCTAAGTGGTGTACCAAGGCTGAACTGTTCATGCCACATGGTGCACCAAAGCTCTGCAGCTGCTTGGTGTCACTGGGTGGGGCCCTACCAGGTTCCAAGTGAGATGCCAAGGTTGCATGGCTGGATAGGGTTTGCTGGGTGGGCCTTCAGCTCTCGCCTCTGAGCTTGGGTGAGTCTCTTGCCTGTTGGGGTTACTGACTACATCTTTTTCTAAATATAATTTTTGAGGGTTTTTGTTATTGCTGTTTTTGTTTTGAGGCAATCTCACTATGTAATTAAGACTGGCCTTGAATTCACTATGAAGCTCAGGTTCTCTTCAAACTCACAGTTCTCTTCCTGCCTCAGCCTCCCAACTGCTAGGATTACAGGCATCTGCCACCACCACACCCTGTTGCAATACCTTGTTGTAAATCTGCTAATGTTTCAAACATATGGCCTAGTTCTCCCTGTAAAGTACACTCTTTTTTTGAGGCCAAGTGTTTCAAATTTGAATTTGGAAAACATGGTCACTAATATTTTAGCATATTAAACTCACACCATTAGGATACAAGTCTATTAAAGTAAGAACAAAAACATTAAGTTAAATTAACTTTTAAAAATTTGTCCCTTAAAAAACATTTGTCCCTTTCTGGGCAGTGAAATACTTTTTTTTTCCTAAACACAATCAGCATAAATCTTTTTCTTCACTGAACTCAGATAAATCAGTAGTATAACTATCTTAACTACTTTTTATATACATATACATATATCTTGTTACTTTCAGCTTCTCACACTAGTGAGAAAATATGATGATTACACATGTGTATCTTATTTATTTCACTAATGAGTATGGTCTCAAGTTGCATCCATTTACCTATAAAAGTATCCAGCTTATCCTTCTTTGTGGCTGAGTAGTACTCCACTGTACAAAAAGACTACATTTTTTTTTTATCCATTCCTCAATTGATGGGCATTCAGGTTGTCTCAGATCTAGCTATTACAAATTGTGTGGATATAAACCTAGATGCACATATATTGCTGTGGTATGACGTTTTTAATCCTTTTGGGGAGATACCCAGAAGGGGAATAGCTGGGTTGAATGGGACCTCCAGTCCTAGTTTTTTGAAGAATCTCTACACTGATTTCCACAGTGGTTGCATTCCCACCAACACAATCTGCATTCCCACCAACAATGGAGAAAGGTTCCATTTTCCCCACAGCCCTGCCAGCATTTGTTATTGCTTGATTTCTTGATAATAGCCATTCTTTCTGGGGTGAGGTCAAATCTCAGTGTTGTTTTAATTTATATCTCTCGAATGACCAGCGATGTTGAACATTTTTTACATACTTATTTGTTGTTTGTATTTCTTCTTTTGAGAAGTATGTATTCATCTCAGATGTTCATTTTGGACTGCATCTTTAAATTTGGGGGGACTGATTGTTTTGAGTTCTTGATATGTTCTCGGTAGTAATTCTTTGTCTGAGGAACAGTGGGAAAACGTTTTCTCCCATGTTGTGGGGGATTGTCTCTTCACTCTGTTGGTGATTTCTCTTGCTGTGCAAAAGCTTTTCAATAGGGTGAGATCCCAGTTGTTGATTCTTTGTGATAGTTCCTATGCAATTGGGGTTTTATTCATAAAAATTTTGCCTTTACCAATGTCTTCAAGAGTTTTACCTACTTTATCTTCCAACACATTTTATGTTCCTGTTTTAATATTAAGATAATTGACTCATTCTGATTTTAGCTTAGTGCATGGTGAAAGATATGGATCCAGTTTTAATCTTTGGCATGTGTAGAGACAGTTTTTATAGCACCATTTATTAAAGGGGCTATCTTTCTTCCAGTGAATGTGTTTGACACCTTTGTCAAAGATAAGATGGTTTAGAATGTCTGGAACTATATCTGCATCTTCTAATCTGTTCCATTCATCTTTGGGTCTTTTTTTTTTTTCCAGTACCACACTTTTTAGTACAGTAGCATTATAGTATTTCAAGACAGGGATTGTGATACTCCCTGTCTTGCCTTTGTTGCCCAGGATTGCCTTTGCTTCTATGTCTCTTCTGGTTCCAAATGAATTTTAGGATTGTTTTTTCTAATTCTGTGAGATATGCTATTGGAATTTTGATTGGGATCGCATTGAATCTGTATAACAGTTTTGGAATATGGCCTTTGTCACTATATTGGTTCTTCCTACCCAAGACTATGGGATATCTCTCCATTTTCTAATATCTTCTTCAATCTCCTTTTTTAGAGTACTGTAATTTTCAATGTAGAGGTCTTTCACACCTTGTTAGATTGATTCCTAGATATTTCTTTCTTTCTTTTTTTTGGGGGGGTACTATTGTAAAAGGTATTGTTTCCCTGATTTTTCTTTCTGGGAGTTTGTTATTCATGTACAGGAAGGCTATTGATTTTTGAGTGTTGACTTTGTAACCAGCTACATTACTGAATTGGCTCATTAAATCTAGAAGTCTTTTGGTGAAGTTTTTGGGGTCTTCTAAGTAGAGTATGAACTCTACTTATCAAATAACAATAATTTATTTTCTTCCTTTTCTATCTTTATTGTTTTTTTTTCTCTTGTCTCATTGCTTCAGCTAAGGTTTCCAGGACTATGTTGAATAAGACATCCTTATCCTGTTTATGATTTTAGAGGGAACACTTGCAAATTTTGTTCATTTAGTATGATCCGGGCTGTTAGTTTGTCATACATAGCTTTATCAGATTGAGATAAAGACCATCTATTCCAATTTTCTGTAGGGTTTTTATCATGAATGGGTGCTGGACTTTGTCAAAAGCTTTTTCTGCATCTATTGAGATGATCATGATTTTTGTGCCAGGCTCTGTTAATATGGTGTATTACATTTATGGATTTATGTATGTTGAGCCATCCCTGCATCCCTTGGATGAATCCCACTTTCTCATGATGTATAATCTTCTTGATGATTTGTTGCAGTCTGTTTGGATAGTGAATTTTTTTTTTTTTTTTTTTTTTTGGTACCAGGGATTGAACTCACAACTGCATACTTGGAAGGCAGGTGCTTATGCTGCTGAGCTAAATCCCCAGCCCCCAGAGCAGTGAAATCTTGAAAAACAAAAAAAAGTAGTATGTTTTATTTGCCATTCCAAGCTTGTCTTCTACTTCCCACTACCTATACCATCCTGACTTTCAGATTTGTAAGATGAAAGAAGGTCTGGAGATGAGTTACACACTAGATGACTGCACTTAACCATCCCATGCTAAAGCGGGAGAGATTGTTTAATAGGCACCAAGTTTCTGTTCAGATGTGATGGCTGAATAATGACATGGATGTACCACTGCCACTTAATTGCAAACTTAAATTTGCTAAAAATTGTAAATCTATGTTATGTATATTACCACCATAATATTTTTAAAAACAATATCATGTATCAAGTAAATTTCCTTCTAAGTCAGGATTTCTTCCAAGGCCATCTTTTCCACTTGGCATGTCAATTCCTTGAAGCTTAAGAAATGCCAAAAAAAAAAAAGCAAATGTGTTCTCCAGTGAACACATAAAACTAGAAAGAGAAGATAGGCGTGGTGCTGCACTTTCTGTGACCCAGCACTCAAGAGGCTGAGGCAGGAGGGTCATAGCGAGTTTGAAGCCAGCCAGGGCTACATAGTGAGTTCAAGGCCAGCCTGAACATAGCAAGACCATGACTCAAAACAAAACTGAAAACAAAAACAAACTAGAAAGAGGAAAATGCAGGGCACATGGTGAGGGATTGGCACTTTTATGAGGTTAGCCTGCTCCAAGAATTCCCAAACTTTGGCATGTGCCAGAGTCTCTTAAAAAGTTTATAAAACATGATTGTATTTTAATTTCTCATAACTTACATTCCCATGTGCTGCTGATGTGCTGGGTATCTTGAGAACCACTGGCCTTCCAACAAAACCATAGTCAAAGAATTCTCAAATTTTAGTAAATTTTGACAAAGTGTTCTCAAATTTTGTTGCCATTTCAGATTTCTAACCTCTATAAAAATTTATACATTTTAAAGCTTTTTCAGCTGCTTCTTATGCAGTAAGTTCTCATTTTGTAGACTAATGAGTACTGCCCTAGGTATGCATTAATTAATTCTGTGGTTCTCAAAGTGTTTTGTGATGTCACCCTCAGATGCAGCATCAGCTGGTTCTAATGATAAAAGCAAATTCCCACTCAACACTCCTGAATCAGATCTCCTGGTACCAAGGTCTAGCTGTCTGGGCCTTTAATAGACCACGTGGGTGGTTCCATTTCACGTTAAAGTTTGGGAAGGGTTGAGCTCTATATTTTGAAGAAGTCTTTCTTTTTCATGATATGCTGAAGGCTAACCCAAAGCATTTAGACAACTGGATGTAACCAATTAGTGGTGGAAGGGAGTATTGATTCTGTTGTCTTGGAAATGTGATCTGTATATATAATGGGATTGGAAAAATTGAGGAAGATAATTAGAAGTACTCTGGTACCAGATGCCATGACTGGCATAGTCGATAGAAATTTTAAATTGTTAAATTTTGGCTCAGCCCTATGCATAGTGTTATTTTATGGAGAGTTTTGGCCACGCAAGGGTTTTCTTGGGGTGTCAGGAGTACCTTCTTTCTCAGGTGTCCATCTGCATGTCACAAAGGAGTCAAGAAGCAACTAGACTTGGTCAAGGCTTTCCAGGTGCCTGCCAGGACAATGCTAGCCTTGGAGACACCTGGAATTGTTTAGAAAAGAATCACTCTGGAGCACCACTTGTAAAGATGAGGACCAGGCACTGCACTGATTTTCAAGTGATTTGAAGTGCCAATGATATCTGAGAATCACTAAACCAGATCTATTTGATTTCTTTCCAAATCTGAGGGCTGTACAGCAAAAGAGAAAAAGGCTAGTTTCTAAAGGTGGGGATAAGAAAAGATTAAAGAATCTCCAGACAAGAGGTTTAAATTAAAAAGTAATATGGAAGATGGGGCCTCAGCTCCACAGAGAGCACCCATAAGAAATGCATTTAAACTGCAGCAGAAACAATTTGCATTAAAGGAAGAAACATTTCTTGGCACCACTAATAATTGGGCTAAGCTAACTTTGTTGACTATGGAAGGTATTTTGCTACAGATTTGAAAAGGCAAGATGACCTCTCATCTGTCTGGAATGATATAGAGAATTATTTTTAACTCCCTTGTAGCCATGATTCGATGTCCAAGCTTCCACAATAGTGCATTAAACTTGCATGGACTTTGTGTTCCTCAAGCTTATAATACAACTGTGATGGGAGACTCCTTCATTATTAGATTGTTAATAACATAGAAATAGCAAGGTAAAGCCCTAAGACACTATTAAGACTTGTATTGAAGAAGAGGAAAACCTTGATTCTTTTTTACCTGTCAATCTCCTGTGAGTGACTTAAGAGGCATAACTTTTGTCTCACCATTCATCCAATGGAGGCCAAGTCCCCAAAAAGAAAAATCAGAAACTTCCGACATGTTTTTCTGTGGTTGTGATTTTAAGTTACAGTTACAGATAGACATCAAAAAAATGCTCCTGGAAAAGGAAGATATTGAAGTGAGAAGCAGGGCAGGAAGGAAGCCCCTGAACAAATACAGATATGAATAGCAAGCAGCAGAGAAAATAGGCCTCCACCCGGAGCATAAGGGAAGAGCTAAAAGTGAGCCGGGGACAGAGGCACTGGACAGAGGGTGAACGGGCGCCAGTCACTAGCTTTGACTCTTTTTAAGTGTTTTTGCCCCAGGAAAGATCATCTTAGGGAAAAATACCCTTGTATTTTTTCATTTGGAGCTGCAGCTAAAACTGATGTAGAATTGTTTGAAAAACCTAGAGGACTTTCCCTGTCAAGGAGCAAGTTTCTAATGTCCAGAATAATGACCTGAAATATTGGCCTGGAACCAAGAGACCTGGTTTAAAATATTGCTCTACAGCTGGATTGCAGACATCTCTAGGTCTCAATTTCCTTATTTGAAATAGGAGTACAAAAACAAAAACTGGTTATTGAGGCATTTTATGAGATAATGATAGAGTAAAGAGCTGGCACAGGATCAGTATTCAATAAATGTTAGCGTTTCACCTTTTGCTTACAGAGCGCATAACTAAACTCTCAGCCTCGCTAAAGTAGTATACTCCAGGTGGAAGGGTGGGGCCTGGCACCAGTCTGTGATGCAGCTTTTTAGTATTCCTTAGTATCTTAGTCGATTTTGTTTCTAAAACAGGAGATTCGAGACTAGGTGATTTCTAAAGAAAAGAAGTTGATTATGGCTTGCAGTTCTAGAAGTTATGAAGTCCAAGACTTGATAACTACACCTGGCAGGGACCTCATGCTGCTTTCACAGCATGGTGGGAATCAGCAGGGTAAGCAGACACATGCAGAAGAGGCAGAACAGGAGATATAGCTGTGCTTTATAGCAACCCACTCTGGAGGTAACTAACTCAGTCCTCAGCAAAGAATTGTTTCCTCCCACAAGAAAGTCATTAATCCCTCTGAAGAACACAATCATCTCTTCACGGGCTCAGTCACCAAGACCACCACATTGGCAAATGAATGTCAACAACAGGTTTTTGAGGGAACAAGTCATATTCAACAGTAGCACTTGGCAAGATAGGAGGAATAAGGACAATGGTACAGATACACACAGGACACTTGATTGACAGTTTCTTGGAAGGTAATGCCCTTTACTTTGAGGGTGCACAATGCCCTTTGTTTTTAGAAATAAAGCTCATAGTAGCTGCTACTTTAACTTTCATGTTCTTCACAGTTTTCAATTTGTCCTTTTTTTTTTCTGGTACATAAAATCTGAGAATCTGGGAACCATTCTTCTAAAGGCTGTATAGAAGAAAAAGAAGGATGGGTGAGGAATCACTAGTGATTCTGCCTGACGCTCCAAAGTTGTGAGCTTGGCAAGTACATTCTCTACTTCTCTTGCTTTCAAAAGCTTCTCTTCATGCTCTCCATATTCTGGTTTCTCAGATTTTTTTTCTTTAGTCATTTTTCCCTTCTTTGCATGTGTTTCTAACCTTATTTTGTCTCTTGTTTTTGCACCAGTATGTTAGGCTACAGTCTTCATTACTTTTCTCCTTGCTGAGACAAAATACCCAACACCCAAAGTTTAAAAATGGAAAGGTTATTGAGCTCACTGTTTGTAGAAATTTTGGTCCATCATTGACTGGCTCCAAGGCAGGGTGGCATGACAGATAAGCATCACAGAGGAGAAACAGTTCATGGCAGGCAGAAGGTAGCAAAGAAACAAGGAATGATCACAGCTCTTTCTGTCCTTGTATCTTATCCAGGTTACTTAGGGTAGGTAGCACTCACACCCTTAATCCTAGTGCCCTTGATCCTTGCATTGCACTATAAATCAAATTCCAGCATCACACACTGTATATCTTACCACCTTTGAAAAAACCCCACCTATGGCTGCGTGAAGTTTTGAGGGAACCTCTAAATACAAGCCATAGCAGCTATTTTCTCCTTTTCACAGTATTCTTCCCTTTCTGTCACACACACACACACACACACACACACACACACACACACTTCTTATCTCTTCCTGGTTTTGTTGCTGATTCCTTAGTTCTAGCACAGGTGCCATATCACTTGAAGTACTCATTCACTAAGTAACAGCAGAGTAGGACACAAATGCTGTGGGAGGTGGTCAGAACAACAAATATGGCCCTTAAGATTGGTCTCTTGTCTCCAGATTAGTGGCATGGCTTTCATTAAGATCTAGTGCTCCCTGTTAGCACTAGGATGTCCACTGGCAATATTTATTTTCCAGAGAACCAGCAAACCAACTTTTCCTAGATTGTCTGAACTTTCCTGGTTTTACCACTCAAAGTCCTAGAATATTTGATCACCAGAGGTGTTCAATCCTTTACGGGACTATTGGTCAAAAACTAATCATAGACTGACCTAATTTTAAGGAATGAAACCCATGAAAAATGATGAGAGAAGTTGGGATCATTTAATCTAAAACAAAGAAATCTGGGAGTGGTATAGGAGACAGCTATGTTCACTGGGTGTACTCCAATATGCATCCAGCTGCCATCCATCACCACCCAAGATCAGAGCCAAAGGAAATGGGTGTGAGAGGGGCCCAAATTTACTCACAAAGGCGAATTTCCTGACAGTAAGTATTCCTGGACACCAGAATGATTTTCTAAGACAGATTAGGCATTGTCCTTGAAGGTCTTCAGCATAGTCAATTCCTAGGAGATTTTTGTTTAGGTGTGGCCCAAGAACCAGGAGGTCAGCCCATACACATTTCCAAGATTCCTCCCAATCCAAAAATTCCATTTCTCCCCATCTATTATGGATCAGGTTATTTTTCTTGCCCTCTTTTTGCCTGTAGTTAAACCTCACAATGATAGGGGGCAGGGCAGTTTGATCATGGATTCTTGGTAAGCCAGCCAAGTTTATCCAGAGTATGATGGAGATGAAAGATTAGCTTGTTGCTTTGTTTTTCTTGAAGGAATGCTTATAGTCAGAAGAGGTTGTTTGTTGCATAATCTAATGAAAACAGTGTTAGACATTTTAAATAGAAAATTTTACTATATCCTACCATTCCAAGAGACTGAATGACCCACCTTCTCTTCATACTCATCAACTTGAGACTTCCTCATGACTCAGTTAGTGTTTAACCCAACATCCAACTTACTCTTACAGGAATCTAACATTAGGGTGATTGAACTATATTGACTGATTAAAGTAAAAAGCAAAACAAACTTTTTTTAAAAACCTAGATAACTGAGGTTTTTTTTTAACAGTCAATTTAAAAAACAGTCAATTTACTTTCTTTCATGAAATTGTCTCATGTTTTGGAAAATCAAGCTGAGTAACTCAATGATAAAAGTAATACAGGGCATGGGAGTGGGTTCTTGTTTTAGGGATTTTTTTTCCCCTTTCATCCATTTCCTCGCTTCCATTGGACAGAAATTGGGCACTAACTACACCAAATCTGATTGAGTATCTCTCTCCACTTTACAATTCTGGTGTTGTAGTCACTTATCAATGATCCTAGGCTGCCAACTCCAGGTTAGAGGCTGATGGCATGTTTCTTTTGGTTGATTATAATTTTTTGAAAGATATCCTGGTCAACCCCCTAGGAGTTCCTTGCATTCTGTCTGCAAAATTGCTTAGCATAGTCCCCAGCAACCCTTACCCCTACCTAAGTTTATCTCACTCACACATGATTTCAGCATGGTTGTATTAGTTAGCTTTCCATCACTGTGACAAAATATCTGAGAAACTCTAAAGGAAACTCATAGATTAAAAGTCAAAGGATGATGGGTTGGGATTTAGCTCAATGGTATAAGTGTCTGCCTGGCAAGTGCAAGGTCATGAGTTTGATCCCCAGTAACAAAAAAAAAAAAAGTCAAAGGATGGAAAACAATATTCCATGCAACAGGAATCCAGAAAAAAAGCAAGAGTAGCTATTCTGTTTGTAGACAATGTGAACTTCAAACCTAAAATGATTAAAAGAGATAAAGAAGGTCAATACATAGTTGTTAGTGGAAAACTTCAAGAAGAACTAACAATTATAAACATATATGCACCAAATGCAGGAGCACCCAACTATATAAGAGAAATACTAATGGACATGAAAAACCAAATATACAAGAACACAGTTTTAATAGGAGACCTTAATACCTCACTGGCACAAAAAGATAGACCAACTAGACAAAAAGTCAGCAAAGAAATAATAGAACTGAATCATACCTTTGAGCAAATGGACTTAGTAGATGTTTACAGTGTGTTCCACCTAACCACATCAGAATATACATTCTTTTAGCTGCACATGGGACATTCTCCAAAATAGACCATATATTAACCCATAAAACATTCTTGAGAAAAAGAAAGGGATTGAAACTTTCCATGCATGATATTGGACCATAGTGCACTGAACTGGAAATTAATGGCAAAAGAAATTACAAAACCTGAATAAATACATAGAAATTAAATAACAACCTTCTCAACAACCAGTGGCTACAGGTGAAATTAAAGAATAAATAAAGCAGTACCTACAATTCAATGAAAATGCAGATACAACATACCGTAACCTGTGGGATGCAATGGAAATATATACCAATAAATTGTCACATCAAGAAAACAGAACAAGCAGAAATAAACAACTTGATGCTACATTTCAAGCTTCTAGAAAAGTAAGAGCAAGTCAAAACCAAAGCTCAGAGAAGAGAGGAAATTGTAAAGATGAGAGCAGAAATTAATGCAATTGAAACTAAAAAAAAGAATTAACAAATTAAAAAGCTGGTTTTTTGAGAGAATAAACAAAATTGATAAGCCTTTAGCCAACTTTATCAAGAAAAAGAAAGAGAAAATTCAAATTCACCCAATAAGGACTGAAAAGAGAGAAATTATACAGGTCCCATGGAAATTCAAAAGACCATGAATACCTACTTTGAAAATCTCTACTCACTTAGGGTGGAAAACAAACAGGAAATGGACAGATTTCTAGAAACACATGGCTCAATCAAGAAGATATAACAATAACCTAATATTGAATAACCTAATATCAGCTACTGAAATTGAAAATGTGATTAAAAACTTACCAAGAAAGAAGCCCAGGTCCTGATGGATTCAGGGCTGAATTCTACAAGAAATTTAGAGAAGATTTGATGCCAATACTCCTTAAACTCTTGAATGAAATTGAAAGGGAAGAAATCCTCCCTAACTCATTCCTGGAGGCAAGTATCACTCTGATACCAAAACCAGGGAATGACTCAACCAAAAAGAATTATAGGCCAATCTCCCTAATGAACATTGATGCTAAGATTCTCAATAAAATACTGGCAAATGGAATGTAGCAAGTCATCAAGATAATACACCACAACCAAGTGGGATTTATTCCAGGAATGTAGGGATGGTTTAATATACACAAATCAATAAATGTAATACACCACATTAACAGAGCCAAAAACAAAAAGCACATGATCATCTCTATAGACACAGAAAAAGCTTTTGATAAAGTCCAACACTTGTTCATGATAAAAACTATGTAGAGACTCAGAATAGATGGTATCTACCTCAATCTCATAAAGGCCATCTATGACAAACCAACAGCCAACATTATACTAAATGGATAAAAACAGAAAGCCTTCACTCTAAAATCAGGAACAAGACAAGGATGTTCACTATCACCATTCTTATTCAATATAGTTCTGGAAATATTAGCCAGAGCAATCAGACAAGAGAGAGAAATTAAAGAATAAAGATAGGAAAGGAAGAAGTTAAATTATCATAATTTGCAGATGACATGATATTTTATATGGAAGACCCAAAAACTACATTAAAAGATGACTAGAGGTAATAAACAAGTGCAGCAGTGTAGCTGGATACAAAGTCAACACTCAAAAATCAATCGCATTCCTGTACACAAACAAAATCTCCATGAGAAATTACAGCAATATCGCCTTTCACAATAACATCTAAAAAAATGAAATACCTAAGAATCAACCTAACCAAGAATGTAAAAGACCTATATGCTGAAAATTATATTACTCTAAAAAAGGAAATTGAAGAGGATATTAGAAAATGGAAGGATATTCCTTGCTCTTGGTTAGGAAGAGCCAACAATGTGAAAATGGCCATACTTCCAAAACTGTTATACAGATTTAAAGCAATCCCAATCAAAATACAATTAACATACCTTACAGACCGAGAGAAAACACTCCCAAAATTTATTTGAATTTTAGAAGAAACCTAAAATAGCAAAGGTGACTCAGGGCAACAAAGGCAAAGCAGGAGGCATCTCAATTCCTGACTTGAAATTATACTACAAAGCTTCTGTGATAAAATCAGCATGGCACTGGCAAAGAAATAGACCCAAGGATCAGTGGAACAGATTAAAAGTTGCAAACACAACTACAAAGATACTCAGCTACTTTATATTTGACAAAGGGGCTAAACATGTTCACTGGAAAAAGGATAGCATCTTTAATAAATGGTGCTGGAAAAATTGGCTTTCCACATGCTGAAGACTGAAACTAGATCCATGCTTATCACCATGCACTAAACTAAAGTCAAAATGGATCAAAGATCTAAATATTAAAAAGCAGAAACACTAAATCTACTGGAAGACAAGGTAAGTACAAGTCTTAGAGACATAGTAGTAGGCAGAGAGTTCATGAACAAAATGCAAACCTCACAGGAAATACTTTAAAACATCAACTGAGATCTCATCTTAATAAAGTTTTTGCACTTCAAAAGAAATCACCAACAAAGTGAAAAGTAAATCCACAGGATGGGAAAGAATTTTAGCCAACAATCCCTCAGACAAAGGACTTATACCCAGAATATATAAAGAATTGAAAAACATCAAGCCCCCAAATTCAAAGACCCTTTCCAAAAATGGGCATCTGAGATGAACACAAATTTGTCAGACGAAGATATACAAATGGAAAATAAATACATGAAGAAATGCTCACCATCACTGGTCATCTGAGAAATGCAAATTAAAACAGCACTGAGATTTCATCTCACTCCAGAAAGAATGGCTGCCATCAAGAAATCAACTGATAATAAACGTTGGCTAGGCTGTGGGGAAAAAGGAACACTGTTCCACTGTTTTGTGGGAGTGTAGACTGGTGCAGCCACTATGGAAATCAACATGGAGCTCCCTCAACAAACTAGTAGTAGAAGTTCCATTCAACCCAGCTATTCCCCTCCTGGATATTTTCCCCCAAAAATTGAAAAGATCATGTCACAGTGATATATGTGCACCCATGTTTATAGCAGCACAATTTGTGCTAAATCTTGGAAACAACCAACATGCCCATCAACTGTGAAGTGGATGAAAAAGATGTGGTATTTTTATACAATGGAATATTACTCAGCTATTAAAAAGGATGATCTTGAGGCCTTTATGGGGAAATGGAGACAACTTGAGACTATCCTCATAAGTGAAATAAGACTCACATTTATAAATATCACATTGTCTCTCTGGTGTAAAAAATAATAAAACTGAAAGAGTAATAAGATCCAAAATGTACAATAGATATTGTAAAAATGAAAGGGAAGGAAAGCGCTCTAAAGGATATAACTGTACGTATGTTTAAGTGTGTAAGATAGATGACCATATTACTAAGTTTTTATTGGATCATTGAACAGAATGGTTTGCATTGTCAATGTTTGAATGTCCACTTTTTATGCTTTGTTTGTAACTTGAACAACTATTTCAAAGAGGACAATATGTAATTTATCAACTAGTAATTTCTTAGTGTTAATTTTTTTGAAATTCTGTATTACTTCTATCCTTTATTCTGTTTTATCTTTTTTTATTTTTTCTTTAAATAAAATTTAAAAATGCATGAGAAAAATAAGTTAAAGAAGGAAAGATTTGTTCTGGTTCATGGTTTCACAGGATTCAGTCCATGGTTACTTGGCTCCATTGCTTTTGTATTAAGACAGAAATATCATGGTGGAAAGGAATTTCAGGGGAAAGCTGCTTACCTCATGGCATCCAGAGAGCAGAGAGAAAAAGAAAGAGACAGGGGACAAAATATACCTTTCATAGTCACATCCATGGTGACCCACCTCATCTAACTGGCCCCAACTCCCAACAAATCCCCATTGAGCTATGAACTCATTAGTGGGTTAATAATCAATGAAGCTAGCCTCCTCATGATCCAATTATTTCCCAAAGCCCCTCCTCTGAACACTGCTACACTGGGGGGAAGCCCTCCCAAAAATGAGCCTTTGGGGATACATTATATCCAGCCATAACAACAGGTTACTCTGCATGCTCACAGTCCCAAATGGCTGTGAGAAACTTAATCAGTTGTAATCAAAATAATAAGACTGGGGCCAGGAATAACCCTTAATGCAAAGGAAAACACCATGATTCTTGCATGAGTGCCTTTTGTCTTTACACACACACACACACACACACACACACACATACACATTTTTGGTTTTGTCTTTAGATATAAACTAGATGAGATAAATTATGCTAAAGATATGAAGAGTGAGGTTTTGTGTTGATACTAATTTTTTGTTTAAAAAAGTGATTGCCACACACAGCAGAATCAAAGAGAAAAATGCACCATTAAAGCCAGTGGAGAGAACCACTGGCCTTTTAACACTTGATTTAGATCTGACATCTGATGGATTTCCTATATGGATTCTTCTTTTAAGAAGAGGAAACATGCTTTTGTCTAATTTTTCTTTTTCATGGGCATCCATTTAGAGTAACAGGTAATAGTAATGTTAGTGATGCCAGCAACATGTTTCCAAAACTAGTGGACCACTCTGTATTTTGTATTCTATTTTAATAAAGGACACTCTTTCTATAGTTTATATTTTTCCTACTTTTGTTTTTCAAATCACAGCTTTATCAGTAAAACTCACAGTTATAGGTAGCAGGCATACTTACAAAACAATTTTTTACTGTTTTATTATAGTCATTTACTTACCCATCTCCAATTTTATTCTGTTCCCATTAAACCCCAAGTTTTAATACAGTCTGTGGTTTTTCTCACGCACCTTCACACCCTCAGATACATAAACTTTATTCACACAACTGCTATAGTGCTGCACATCTCATTCCAGTTATTTTTTTATCCAGCAAGAAATTTTTGAGCTCTAACCATGTTGATATAATAAGACTTATTTATTTCTTCTGGCTACCACCTAGCTTTTTCATCTATGTATATACTATTGTATATACTATTTGCCTGTCTTCTCAGACTGAATGATAGATTATTTTCAACTGTTTACATTGGCAATTAATTACATTGGCTACTGAAAACATGATAGGAGTCTCTTTGGGCATCTGTCAGAAAGACTCTCTAGGATGTCACCAAGGGATAGTTTTTCAGGATTACACACAGGATCTATCATCTATCTATCTATCTATCTATCTATCTATCTATCTATCTATCTATCCTGCCCAACTCACTCTCATAAATGATAAAACAGCTCTTATCTCCATTTTCATTTCCCCAGGTCTCTGTCAGCATATATTTTACAACTGTTAATCTCTTACTAGTCACATGGTTATACGGCATTATCTCATTGTGAACACAATCTATATTTCTCTTATTATTTTGTGCCTTCTTATATATTTATCAGCCATTTCAGTTGTACTTTTATGAATTTCTTATCCTATTTTGCTCATTTTTCCACTTTCTTTTTGCTAATTTGAAAGGCTTTCTTAGATATTTTAATCTTTTGTCATAATCTTACAAAATACTTTTTAGCACATCTCCTATTACCTTTCTCTAAGGTATCTTGTTTTGAAGAGAATGTTTTACTTTTGATATCATTACATCTATCCAGTTTTCCTTTAGATTTGTACCTTCCATGCCCCTACTTCTATCAATTAGCTTTTGCTACATGACAGACCACTCAGGGCCTGGTAGCTCCATGACACCACTCCATAGCCTGGTGACTCACACCAACATGGGCTCCTTGCTGTGGGTTGGCTGGTGCTTCTTCTGGACTGGGCTGGCAGGGGCTAGACAGTGTTGAATGGCCTCACTCACCTGGTGGAGACCTCAGCTGGAGTGGCCAGACCTCTCATTCCCTTGGCCTCTTATCCTCTGGAAGGAACGCTTCAAAAGGGTTTAGACTGTTTTCCCATCAGGAAAAGGCAAGCCCTGTGTATGTGTGCTCACCTTTGCTAATGCCCAGGGCTCTAAAGCAAGCCTCATGGCTAGATCTAGACTCAAAGAGTCATAGTCTTCCCATGTGTGTCCCATGTCATGTTTTGGGGGGGTTTTTCTGCAGGATTCCCTTCATTATATGTTCACTCATATTCTCCTTTATAAAGTTTAGAATTACTTTCTCATTTAAAGTCACCATGACATTTTGGTGAAAATTATATTAACATAGAGAATAAGAATCACTGATACCTTTTCTGAACTCATTTGAGTCATTCATAAACTACCTAAGTAGATAGGTATAGTTTATTTGTAGTTATATATATATATATATATATATATATATATATATATATACATATATATACATATATATATATTTATTAGAGTTTTTAAATTTTTGTCTATAATTTCAAGTCTTTTTTTATAATTTCACATCATTTCAAAAAATGTTTTTGGTTAGGTTAATGACAAGCATTTTATAGTTTTGGTGATATTTATTTAACTATATCAAATAATGTTGCTTTTCTCCACTTGTATTTTCACTTGTATCTCTACTTGTATATTAAATGTTGTAGATGTGGCTAACAGAATTGTTCAGATGTTGTGATGAAACTCTGAATTTGACTAAAAAGCTTGTTATCTGGTAATATTAATATTTGAGATTACATCATTTATCATGCCTTTGAAAATGCACCAAATGATTAGTTTCAAAATGAAATCAGTTGGTTGAAGTATTCACCCAAGAGATTTTAATAGATTTTTCTCTCCCAGTAAATGCAGGAGGTCAGTTCTCAGCACAACACACAAAGGCAAAAAAGGTCATGAACTACTCTCTCTGAAATCTCCTTTATTTCAGCAGCTCCCAAGTGTTAGAGAGAATTAATTGCTCAACTGTAAAAACTGGGTCCCGGAGAAGTTTCAAAAACCATCCAGATGGGAGAGAGTTTTATAGCCCACGTGGTCTCATACCCTAGCAACGAGAAACCAGAGGGAAAAAAGCTTGCACTTCCATTGTCAGCACAATGCCTGTAATTTTCCTTTGTTCTAGGAAATAAAAACTGAGCAAAATGAGGGCTAAACTTACATACCTGAATTTTTATCATTGGGTGCTAGGGGTTATCAGAAAAGGATTATAACTGCTTGCCATTTTTGCAGGTTTAAAAGAATACAATGAACCTTTTAAAAAACACATGTTTAGACAGTCTGAGAGTGCTTTGCCTTATGGATAAATAAATGTGTTTAGCAGAATGATTACCTGATCTAAGGAGCAAATATCACATGTATTTTAAAGATTTTTCCCCTTAGTTTTGCATGTCTTTTTTTTATTGCTTTTTGTAATATTCCAATCCCCTCTTCTTTTTCACTCATTTTCAGTATCTGGATCCACTATGGCCTCTCTGTCAAGGAGAAGACATGGCACAGTAGAGCCGGGGTGGCACCGGCTTCCTCTTTGGAGAATCTTAGGCAAGCCACACTGCTCTGAGCCTCAGGTTACTCAGCCAACAGAGGAAGGGTTTAGATAACCTCAAATGTCCTCCCTAGCTCTAAAATTCTGCATATCTTCTTGGACTCTTGGCCCCTGGAGATCATTCTTGAAGGCTCTATAAATAAAAGTGGAAATCAGCCACCTCCTTAAAACCAGTGAGAAGCTTAGAGAGCACAGTAATCACTTCGTTTCTGCAATCCCTGCATAACCAAATCAGAAATTGCAAGGATGCTGGGCACTCATGTGATAGTGAGGAGCAAAACACAGAATTAATGTGTCTTTCCAAAGTCCACATTTCTTCTAGCAGCTTCTTGAATAGTCATGAAAATTGGAATGGATGAGAATGTTGATTTCTCAAGAACATAAAAAGGCTCCTAGATAAAGTGAGCTATCTGCTTTTTATTCAGACCAAAAGGTGACTACCAGAAACTATGCTGAACATCTAAGGAATTAATCTGGATGAGTGAGCTCAGCCTGACAGGCAGATGCTCTGATGCCCTTCTCAGCAATGATGCTGATATAGCAGCAGCTCTTGTCTGCTGAGGAAAGCACAGCTGCCAGGGAGGAAAGAGGGAAAGAAACCTGAAAATCAAAGCCACTCCAACAATATAATTAAAGACTGAAGTAAGCAATCAGTCAACCAATACCTATTGATTACCTCTGATCATGATATCATAGCTGTATTATATGCCTTTTCATAGCTTATCATATAGTTAACAGTTACCCTCCCCTTTCAGACAAGGAACCCCATTGCTTGCAACTCTTCCTGAGACTGAAACATACCCTTTAGAGCCACAGACAGCCCCTAACTGTCTGTTTCATTTGACATGCAATTTTTTTTAGCCTGTTTCATTTCCTTGGGAATGCATTTGCTACTGTTTTTTAGCTGACATATTTCTGACTAATAATTCTTCATTTTCAGAATGCACTTTGGTTGCTGTTGTATTTGCCTTTCCAATTTCATTGTTTCTTTAGTCCCTGGTTTTTTAGGATTCTACAAATTGAGACCTTCCAGGCTACTTTGGCACACTGAGGCTATTACTTCTCCATTCTTGATGCTCCTGGAGAGCCTCGTCTATTGTCTGGAGCCACCCAGCAGCCTGTCCTCTCTTGGAACCGGACTTTTCCTTGGATCCACAAATCTGTCTTGGCTTGAAAGGTATGGCTGATTCCTCCATTACTCTATCAGGTTAGCCACAGTGGACATGCTGATGTTCAGAACATGCCTGACTGTGGTGTGAGTAGACTGTTGGAGCCAGAGCAATCTCACTTTTGTTTAAAATGCTGCTGCCTCACAGTCTCCCACTGAAGACTCCCATTACCAAAGGGAATGGTGGTGAATGTAAGGAGATGGCCAATTTGTGGAGAACTCTGGCTTTTCTACCAAGAAACACGACCTTCCCTTCTCAGGGCAGAGGAAAGTCCTTGATTAGAATGGAGAAGGGGAATGGCAGAATTGGAGCTGGGAGTTTCCCACAAATACATCATTGCATTGTTCTAGGTGAGACAGAATTAAGGCTTGAATTAGGTGACAGAGGAGAGGGAACAAAGCAGTGACATGTTTTGCAGATACACTTGGTTTTCTAGTAGGGTAAGGAAGAGATTTTTCCAGATCTGATCACAGGTTACATAATGATGCCATGAGCTGAGATACAGAGGGAG
This sequence comes from Hydrochoerus hydrochaeris, assembly GCA_004027455.1. Classification (NCBI taxonomy): domain Eukaryota; kingdom Metazoa; phylum Chordata; class Mammalia; order Rodentia; family Hydrochaeridae; genus Hydrochoerus; species Hydrochoerus hydrochaeris. Next base: position 901,699 of record PVLA01000065.1, read on the forward strand.
AGGATAACAGGCAAGGAAAATGAACTCCATCCTAAACCACTGTGTCTGTCCTCATGGTCTCTCAGCTCTTAACCCCTCAGAGATGTTGACCTTAGGAAATCATGTCCTCTTCATGGGGAAGCATCAAAGAATGGCTGTTTCTTTTGTCACCATGCTTCACCTTCCAGAGAACACTTCATTTCTGAAGAAAATCCCTCTTCCACATGGAACCTTTTGTCACTGATGACTGTACTACTCTAACTCAAGAAAAGTCTCAGTGTGAGCCACTACAGTAACTGGAAATTGTAGGCACTCAAGAATGTTTGTTGAAATGAGTCTATTTATACACTTAAAAGCCAGGTTCCAAATATTGATATGTACCTGACACATATTTGTGCTATTAGTATACCTATTTACATATATGCTCAGACACACAAATGTGTGCACATACACATACATGTACACCTACTCCTATACACACATACACATTCATGGACAGGTGTACATTAGCACAAAAAACCTCTACAGTTCTCATATATGTACATGTGCACACACTTGCACCACAGGCAAACCTATACATATTCATGTATGCATATTCATCTGAACACATACAAACTCATATGTGTACACACATAAATACATGCTCATATATTTATGTACATATATGCTCACTTGTACACATGTGCACACAGGTACATATATACACACACTTTATTATACCTGTGAAAGATGAGAAGGGTGGTTGCATGTAGAATGGTGAAAGACTGGCTTAAAGTAAGGGAGGTAAGGCATCAGGGTTGAATCTGAGGGTATACTTACTCTCTACATCTGACTATTCTTATAGGGCGAGGACTCTCCATCTATGCAACATCCTGTCTGGTCATTCCTTTTGCTCAAAGATCAAGTGGTTTGACTGGAAGAAAATGGAGAGAGAGCTAGCCAGTGTGATTGGTCCATGGCGCCCCTGATCTCTTTGGAGCCACTCTGTCATCTGGGGGCATAATTGGAGGGGTACTCTGGGTCAAGGTCACCTGACCCAGGCTGCTGGGAAGGAGGTTACTATTTGCTCACAGATAAATATAAGCTACATCTTCAGTGTCAGAGTAACCAAGGTAATACTGTGAGCTCCACCTGCCATCTTCTTTTGCTTTGTTTTTCAATTGGTTCACAGACCCAGCAGGGAGGGTTGAAACCCCTTGAAGACGGAACACAAGTTGAGACCTGAGGGCAGAACTTAGATAAAACACACCCTCTCTGTCTAAGCAGATGGTTTCAAATTCATAGAAGTGAAAGAGGCTAAGGAATTTTCCTTTGGTTATGAATTGGTAAGTTTATTTACTGCTCGTGATATGTAAGATAATACTGTAGGTATTTAGTGGACCCCAAAGATGAATATGATACTTCTTGGCTTTCTCAGGACTTAGACTCATTGAACAAAAGGCCCCATTCATACTTACCTCAGTTTGTTTACAACAGGCTTTACTGGCAAGACTTTTGTGCTCCGCCTGCTTCATCTGCCTAGGGAGCTGGCTTCAGACCCTGGGATATTTGTTTTCTTCCCCTGGGTGTGACATCATTGGGTTGGCCACACTGAGGCAGTCATCTCATCCAGCAGGAGCTGTGTTTTCCTCTTGGTAATGAGGCACTCCTGGGAACAAAGCAAAGCAGCCCTGTTTTTCAGCAGTGTGTACAATGCTAGCTCGAAATGGCTCCTTGCTTTGTCTCACTAGTGTACTCAGTGCTGTATTAAATTCTGTCCTCTTTAGAGCTGAGTGAGACAAGTCTAGGGAACATTCTAGATGAGTTAGGGTTAACCTGACACTTAGGGTCAGTGAGGAAGGGTTAAAGAGGAATTGTTGGAGGAAAAAGCTGAGTTGCAGGTCAGGAATTGCGGCCTTCGGTACCTTGGTGATCAAGCTACTGCATTTGTGACCAGCTGGTGTTCATTTCTACTGAGGAAAAGATGAAGAGGAAATAGCCTTCAGCTGCAGTAGGGGGGCCAAGTCTTGGAATGGGTGACAGGGATTTGGTGCAGTCATCTTTTCTTGAGATTGGCAGTTAGAAAAGATTTTAGTTAGCCTGGGATGGTTGGCATATAAATCTTCAAAATAAATCTCAGAAAGAAAGAAGCAATAATCCATCATACTAAAAACATTTTATAGACTCCATTCTCATCAAAAGAGGGTTTTCTGTCTTTGTCTTTGTTTGCCCCCAGGGAATCCATTGCCTTCTCCCCGGGATCCATTCAGGCAGAAGCAATACCATAGAACCCGTTGATGTGAATATGACAATTATTCTATCTCCAGCTAAGAGTGCTACCCTTCTAAGAAGCCTGCAGTGGCCTGCTTTGATAAGGATTATACAACCTATGCTTATTCTGAAAATCATATCTGTATAAAATAAATGTCTCTAGAACTGTATGTTATTTTTGAGATTTTTAAAACTGGGAGTCTAAAATGTAAAGGGTTATACAAGCCATGTGATATTTTCTCTATCAAACATATCAGTCCTTTTGATAACATCCCCAAGAAATCACTGGAAATCCTTTAATAGCACCCCACCCCCACCCCATCCCCACTTCCATCAGGGAACTGAAGCCCCTGCTTCTCACACTAGCTTAGAGTTTCCAAAAATGTGACATGTGCCATTGCTGGTGTTTGAGGAAATGTTAATGACAGACAGATGGCCTCTTTTTTTTAGTTGTTAGGTATTTATTTTCTTACACAAGAGGCAAACATAATGAAGGGTGGGTATTTCAAAGAGAAATGAGGAGAGGCCAAGAATACTATAAGTAAAGGAGCACAGCATGTATTTGTATTCATAAACAAGAGAGAGAAGCCTACTGGAAAAGTGTAACAAGGGGACAACAATAGATCCAGGAGAAGTGCATTTAGATAGGAAATGTGGAATATGTCAAGGAAGACACTGAACACAGTAACAGATGTAATAAATGGCATGTTAGCAACAGAGAAAACACAGGCTTTATAGAAAATGAGATGGAATCATGCAACTGAGTTGCTGAGCTGACCATGAATGCAATGATGGCTTTTATTTTGCTCTTTATTAATGGAATATGAGATACTGGTGATCTGTGAGTTATGGTGGTATCACAATTAACTAAATTATCCACTGGTGGTAGTTATGCTTGTGACAGTAGCTGAATAGGTTACCTTATACCAGAATTGTTTCTGAAAACAACTAGAAAGCTGGACTAGATATAAAAATATCTTTTTTTTAAGACAAAATTTTAGTAGCTACAAAAGTACTGAAAATTTGCAAGGCCAAGATTAGAATATTTTCTCCTACAAGAGTTAAATCTAACCACAAATAAATAATAAAAAGTTGAGGAGAAAAATCTGAATATGTTTGGAAATTGTGCAATATACTTATAATGCCCAAAGGTCAAAGAAGAAATTACAATAGAAGTTAGAAAATGTTTTTAATAAGTCATAATTAAGTTTCTCTACTTAAAAACTTGTGGGATGCAATTAAAACTAATCTTTGAAGGAAATTTTCAGCCTAAACATGTAAATATTAAGAAAAGAAAAAAGCTGAAACCATGATCCAAAAACCCATCTAAAGAAATATAAAATAATAAAAAATTATCTCTAACATTTTAAGAGGAAGTAAAAAAATAAAAAATCAGTAAGATAGAGAATAAATCCCTACTTGAAAAAAGCCAACAATGGCAGACCATGTGGGGCTTCGCAAGAAGAGAGAGGCCAGTTTGCTTTTCCTGTGAGTCAGCAGAGGCCATGCTGGGCCTGGAAGGAACACATCAAGAAACTAGTTCGATGTTGCTGTAAGCCGCACAAACCAGGTTGGTCTCCGAAAGACAGAAGCCAGACCGCCTTTCCCATGAGCCCCACAGACTATGCAGGGCTCAGGAAGGGAGAAGCCAGTCTGCTTTACCTGTGAGCTGACTGAAGCTCCAGCTGAGAATCAAGACACTGCCCCCCTCCTCCATAAGCAACCGGCTGGTTCTGAGGACAGGTTGAGCTGATAGCAACCATGGTACAAAAACATCTAAATGTTTGTATTGTTTGATTGATTTTGCAGGACTAAGGCCTGTAGTCTAAGCATCTATTGGGAGGATGATGGGATGCAGTATAGCAAAGATGGGGGATTTCCTTCTGCCTTGTTTTTGAAATCCAATATTGTTTTCACTGTTTTGTTTCAACTTATTGTTTTGTTTTATTCAGTGCTCTGTTTTGATTGGTTTTATTCTGTTTTGTTTTATTTGATTTAACTATGTCTGAGGGAATGGACAACTGTTGTGAAGATAGCAAGGTATGATAGCCATTGTCGATGACCTATTGACCTATTTTGAAGTTCTGTACCACTTTCACTGCTTTGTTTTGATTGGCTTCATTCTATTTTGTATTGTTGGGTTTTATTCTCCTTAAAATAAAATATATATATATATATATATGTATATGTATATAAATAAAGACAAATAAGAGACAAGTCAAGATGGCCGACCAGTGAGCAACAAAATACAAAGCCTCCCAGGAGAAACAACTCATATGCCAGAATAAAACACCCTGGAGAGACCCAAACAGAGGGAGATGGATCCTCATGACACAGGAAGAAATTAAAACATAAAAATTAAAATGTAAAGCAGCTAAAAATAACGGGACACAGCATTTCGCAGTGACCTGCCAAGTTTGCCCTGGCCTGAATTTGTGCCAGCTTGAATCCTTGCCAATCAGCAGAGCTGCCCAAACTCGTTCCCACCACCACTCATAGGAAGCACAACAGCACTGAAGTTGGGGGTTGGTGAGCTCAATGGAGAGCGGAGCCGTCAAAGGGACCTTCATTAATCCATGGTCAGTGCTGGGAATGAGACCCACACACACACAGGAAGGGTGAAACCAAATGGGCAACATGTTGGAATTGGGCAGGAGGAGCCTGAACTGGGAGTGACAGTGACTTCAGTTGGTTGCTCCTCCCCAGAGCAGATTCGTGGGATTTGCTTGTACTGGGCCACGCACCTGGCCGGGACCCCATGAACCGTCCCAAATTGATTCCCTGTGCCTAGCACGTACTAACTGGGTGAAGGCCCCTGAAGTTTGGCTGGCCCAGTGGGGAGAGGCAGGCATACGCAGCTGCTGCTTACACCTCAGTGATAAGAGTAGTCAGGAGAGGGTGGAGGTCCCTCACCAGCGTACTTCAGAGGAAACGTGGCCAACAGGGAAGGGGGCTGGGATCTACACTATAATCTGTGTGGAGGAAGCCAGGACCATGACAGGAGAGAGAGGCAGGAGGAGGCCCCCGCTGAGAACCCTGAGAGCCCTGATCCAGGAGAGGGAAAAACAAGGGAGACTGAGGGTGGCAAACATGCAACATCAGACATGGCTTCAGTGGACATTAAGACCTTGTAGACGAGCTCAAAACTGAAATATTAAATCAGGTAAAGCAGCATATGAGTAGAGTAATGAAAGAAATGCTCTCAGGAAGCATCTCTCAGGAAAATGCAGATGGAAGAAGGGAGGAACACAAAAAAAGGAAACATTCAATAAAGAATATAAAGAAAATATAGAATACATGAAGCAGATTCAAAGAGACTACCAGGAAATTAAAAACTCCATTGAAAGCTGGCAAAACGCATTAAAAGAAACTAAGGATAGACTATCAAAACTTGAAGACAAGTTTGCAATGTGTGATCATGAAAGGAAAGATCTCTTAAAAATAACAAGGAAATAGGCAGTAACAATACAAAGGCTAAAAGATGACAAGAGAATCTACAATTTAAGAATAAGAAATGTGAATGAAGAAGCAGGAATACATACAGATGAATTACAAAGGCTATTCATGGAAATAATTAAAGAAAAATTCCCAAACATGGGAAAAGAAAATGACATTCAGTTATGTGAGGCATACAGAACTCCAGCCACCTACAACCAAAACAGATCTACATCCAGACATATAATAATCAAGATACCAGAAATTCAATATAAAAAAAGACTATTAAAAGCCATCAGAGAAAAGAAACAGATTACCTATAAAAGTAAGCCCATCAGGATCACAGCTGACTTCTCGACACAGATCATCAGATCAAGAAGAGCTTGGAGCAAAGTATTCCAAGCCCTGAAAGAAAATAATCTCCAGCCCAGATTGATATATCCTGCAAAACTGTCACTAGAAATTAATGGAGAAACAAGATGCTTCCATGACAAAGAGGAACTGGGCGAGTTTGTGACCACCAATCCAACCCTACAGAGAATACTGAAGAACATTCTAGAGAGAGAGAAAAAAAATACCAGGATTTTAGGAACAATGGCACAAAGGTCTCAATGAGTGGGGCAGGTAGTAGAATGAAAGAGAAAACCAGACAAACAGGCAGAAAAATAGCATAGCAGAAATGAGGCAGAGAAGGATAACTAGAATCTCTAACATATATGGCCTTGATACACTATATTGTTAATAGTGCAACAGGATTTAAAATACACATTACTCACACTACTCTGCTTAGATGTAGTATATTCTGTTCCAGTCATTCTACCTGTACTAGATTTGAGGGCACAGAGAGTAATCCCAAAAATAACAGGACATAGTATGGTAATCATCCTTAATTTCCTATTAACTTAATCTAAAGCTCTATAAAACCTACACTGTTTTACCATGACTGATCATAATCAAATCTGGTCCATTAGACCGCTGTTTTGTATTGATAGATTTTATTCAAAGCTGTTATGATTGATAGTATCAAGTCTGAGAGTATAGGCAACTGCACTTAAGATGACAAGATTCACTAGAATATCCACTATGGTTTGATTATTACCTGCCTTTGAAGTTTTATACTGTCTACAATGTTTTATTTTTACTAATATTGTTATGTACTGCTATATTCAATT